>JANEYF010002960.1:175000-684882 GCA_029963845.1 Rhamnusium bicolor
TAAGGAAATGACCTTATATATTCAGAAGTTGAATACTGCGGTATTGTGAACGAATTTACTCTTAGATTAACATCATGAACGTCTCATAAATAAAGCTGGCCGAGGTCACCTGGCCGACAGAGCCGTCATATGACATATGTTTACATCATATCATAGTACTTGAATAAGTACAATAAATGGAAATAAATTTTAAAAATAATGTTACATTTTATAAAAATTTGTATAAAACTCAACCTTTTAAGCAGATTTATGAAATAGTTTGGTTGTCGTCATCACAAAGTGGGGAAGATCTATAGTATGATAGCATCAGGCATGTTTCTACAGCTGTATCCGTCACCGATGTTCGCTTTGGTGAAAAAATATGTTTGTATTTTGAAAAAGACCGTTCGACATCTACGGATGTAATACAGGCATAAGTAAAACAATCTGTGAACTCACTTAACGAAGTTGTAGATGCACCATCACAAATTTGTCTTAATTTGCTAAAATCAGGATCTTTCTGTAATACACTCTCGAATTTTTCACCAACGCGATTATTTTTTGCGTCATTTATAGCCTGTAGCTGTGTATTTACGTCGTCCACTATTTGCAGCGATTCCACTAACGACAACGAACTATTTTGCAATTTTTCTATTTCGTCGTGTAGTCCTCTATAATTGTTATTACTAGTTTTTAAATCTGTTTCAAGGGAAACGTCTTAAAAGCTTGTCTGGCTTTCCCTAATAGCTGCAGCCTCGTTAGGGTTGAACTGTAGTATCACAGCTTTTATTTGTTGGAAATATTCAGCATAATAAAAAGCTGCTTTCAACCACGTTCCCCAACGTGTAGGAACGGCTCTGGTGGTTCAGGGATACCAGGACACTGTCTGTGAAATGCTCGAAGCCGTTTAGGAGATTTGAGAAATACTTTTTTTGTATTTGCTATTAATGCATCTACCTCTGGAAAACATTTTCGAATCGTTTCTGCCACAAGATGTAACGCATGCACTTTACACGTAACATGTAAAAACCTACAATTGTCTCTTTGAAGAGAACGGCCTACCACGCGCATTGTCGCGACACCATCAGTCACAAACATCAATACTTGACTTGTTGAAAGTTCAAATTTTTCGAATGTCTCCAACACCACACGCGTAATTATTTCGCCAGTAGACGCAGTTAGTCTTTTACTTGCTAGTAAAAGTGGAAATGTTGGTTTAAGAGGGTCCAGTACACGTACTATAATATTTAAAATAGAATTTTTCTTAGAATCTGTCGTCTCGTCAATACATAACCAGAGCCGTGTATTCTTTAATCCACATTTAATCCTATTTACAATGTCTTCACGAACAGCTGGTATATATCTACGTAACGATGTACGACTTGGTAAGTTCACCTGGGGATTGTATTTATTCCAAAACTCCCGAAATGGTTGTTTATCCAGTATGTGTAGCGGAATATTACAGGCTATTAACATTAACAATAAATCAAACATAAACTGAGTTGTCAAAGGCATGCCATTTTTTTTTATTTTGCTGTTGTACGGTATTGATATGACTACGACAATCTGTTTTGTGCCAGCACATTAAGTCTCGATTGCAAACTTTACAAATTATTTTGCATCCGTCATAGAATAAATCCGGAAATTCACCGATTTTATTCACTGTATCCGCGTACGGTCGTTTTTTACCCTTTGGCGCGTTTGACATTATGTATAATTTATAGATACAACCTCACGCATTAACCTTTCAAATAAGACTGCAGCGTAAATCACTTCTAAATCGGCACGTGTGACGCCAGCACAAGACCGTGGCTGTACTCCAGCCACCTCGGCCAGCTTTACTGATAAATCTATTTATTATGATGTAATGTGATGTACGGCACACAGTAAATAAATCTCATACAGGCATTTTTGAATTCTCTGGATTTTTAATTGATTATAGTTTGGTAAAAAATTGTAAAAAACTTGATTACAATAATCGATATTAAGATAAATTAAAGTTTTTATTACTCTTAATTTTGTTTGTTCGTTGAGTACATTTTTTAAGTGATAAATGGATTTTAATCTGAAAAATGATTTTTTTGAAAATTTGATTTACCTGTTCATTGAAACAAATTATTATCTATAATGATACCAAGATTTTTCGTGGTCTCTATCTAATTAATAGAAGCATTATTTATTATATTTTTATGTTCACATATATTGTTTCTCTGGTATTCATTGCCTATACATAAAGCTACTATTTTATTTGGGTTCATACGCAGACCCTTATCATTGCACCAGTTGATAAAATTAGTCAAATCTTGGTTGATAAGATTAATTACCTCATCTGACTGAGGAACTGTGATAGCTTTGTACAATTGAATGTCATCGGCGTAAAGATGTATCTGGCAATATTTTATGACAGTGGGCAAGTCAAATGTAAAAATTGAGAATGACAATGGTCCGAGAATACTTCCCTGAGGTGCGTGATTTAAGGTAGCTCTGCTGCAAATTTTAACCCTTTGCAATCGCCCATGTGTATAACTATGAAACCAACTCAGGGCAGTATTCCCAAAATCAATGGATCACAATTTGCTTATTAACAATTCAAAATGAACTAAATCAATGGCCTTGCTTTGATCTTGTAGGACTAACATTATACACATTGACTTGTTCATAATACCTGCTATGTCATTTACTACTTTCAATAGGTGTTCCACAAAGGTCAAATTAGGGTCGTTATTTTTTCCATCTATATAAATGACCTGCCTTTTTATATAAAGAAAGGCGTGCCAATTATGTATGCAGATGACACTACAGTGCATCTGTTTTAAATTTTAATGATTTGGATAGTCAATAATATATATAATGGGCTAATATTAAATAAGAACAAAATGGTTTTTATAAATTTTAAACTAAGAAAGTATACCATCATATGCTCTAAACTTAGTCACTCTTCAAATTTAGAAGATTCATTGTACTGGGACCAGTGTGCAGTAAATTAACATATTTTTCAGTACTGTAATTGAATGAAAATACTCAGGATGAGGCAGGAGCTGCTGATGTTTACTCTGTACTGGCATAATGGCGTCTTTCAATATTTGTATCTGGGGAAAATCAAGTCACTTGTAAAGAGTTTTTGTACTGCAAAAATTGGTTGGTAGACTATTTTAATATAAACTGTAGGAAATTTTTAAGAATACTTTCATTACAAAGACAATTTTGACATTACCCTGTTTATACTATATTCATATACAGTGCGTCCATAAAGTAACGCATATATTCATTATTAGGTAAATAAACAATATTGAAAATACCCGAAACACGTCGATTTTTGATTTTAATTTACTGTTTTTTTAAATAATAATTTAATATACAAGGTGACCTACCTTCGAGTAATGACGCCATCACCGGTTTTTTTAAATCGAACACCCCACTTTTTCCCCAATTTCCGGATATCCCTTGCTGAGCTGATCCCAAAAATGTATCACAAGTTGCTTCAAATTGGTACAGGGTGGGCAACAATACCAAGATTACAAATTATTTACAAATGAATAAACGTACTAAAAAAATAAATGAAAGTAACGCATTGTGATACAACTATTTTGATAAACTATTAAAAAACACCCCAACCACGTTTATTAGTGATCTTTGCCCCTCGACTATACCGTACTATTTTTATTGTTTGTAGGTATTTTTTTCCATTTGTTTTTATAATTGACGTTAAGAACTGTCATAAAAAGTTCACTTCTGTATTGTTAACGCTTCAAAGTAGGTACGTTTACGTGAAATCTAAATCTAATTTATCATATTAAAACTGTTTTTTGAAAATGACTTTGACTGAAAGGGAGAGGATTAAAATTTTAATGATGATTGGTGTTGGCGATAGGATGCGGACTCAACAAGAGGCATGCAGATTATTCCATGAAATGCACCCAGATCGTGAACCTCTTTCACAATCTGCGGTAAACAGAATAGAGCGAAAATACAGAGAATTAGGACATGTGAGGTATGCAACAAAACAAGGTAGACCTAAAGTTAATGAAAATATTCAACAAGACGTAATTTTGTCGGCAGTAGAAAATCCACATTGTACAGTGCGGGGAGTATCTAGGGATTTGAATATTGGAAAGTCTTCAATGTCGAACATTTTTAAAAAAGGTAAAATACCATACTTAGAAAGTATGTCTCATCCATGAATTGGCTGAAGACGACTTTGACCGAAGAAATGAATTCTGCGAGTATATGATGGACCAAAATAATCGAAATAACAATTTCATTGCTAACGTTTTATTTTCCGATGAGGTAACGTTTTACTAGAACGGGCATGTTAATCGGCAAACACCCGTTATTGGTCTCAGGAAAATCCACACTGGATGCAAGAATACCATACGCAATGACCACAATAGGTCAATATATACGCTGATATTGTAAGAAATACAATTGTTGGTCTATATTTCTTGGATGAAAATTTGACAGCAGCATTGTATTTGAATTTCTTACAAAATACATTAATTCTTGATTTGACCCGGCTTTTTCCTGATAATCAAATAGTCAATACTTTAGACAGCAGAATTTGGTTTCAACAGGATGGCGCACCGCGACATTTCGCTGCAGCTGTGCGCGAGTTTTTACATAGGACCTTTCCAGATCGGTGGATAGGAAGAAGTGGAACAATGGAATGGCCCGCTAGACCACCTGATCTTAATCCACTAGACTTCTTTTTATGGGGTTATTTAAAATCTAAAGTCTATACCAACAGACCTGGTAATATCCTGGTAATATCCTAAAAGACCGAATCAGGCGAGAAATATTGAGCATAACACCCGCTGTGCTACAAAATGTCAGAGACGAATGTATTGCCCGGTTAGGTCATTGTCTAGCGGTCAATGAAGAACAATTTGAACATTTATTGTAAGTTATCTTTTGTAAAATAAAGTAACGTATAACTTTCTAATTAAATTTTTATAAACACCTTTTGTATTTTTGTCCACCCTGTATCAATTTGTAGCAACCTGTGACATATTTTTGGAATTAGCTCAGCAAGGGACATCCAGCAATTGGGAGAAAAGTGGGATGTTCTATTTAAAAAACCGGTGATGACGTCATTACTCGAAGGTCACCCTGTATATTAAATTATTATTTGAAAAAAACAGTAAATTAAATAAAAAATCGACGTGTTTCGGGAATTTTCAATAATATTGTTTATTTACCTCACAATGAATTTATGCGTTACTTTATGGACGCACTGTATACAATGTGGAAACTGATCTGCAGAAATTTAAAACTTTTGTTACACCTACAAAACAAGGCATGGAGAGTTCTTATCGATTCTCGATTCCATGGCATAAAACAGGCAAATTTAAAGAACTGACTTGCTGAAATACTTAATTCAAATAAAAAATATACTTGCTGAGAATGCATATTATAGCATTGATGAATTTGTGAGTACCTTTTGTTAAATATTTCCAAAGACTTTAAAACCGGACAAGACGAAATTCAAATCCATTGAATCAAAACGTCTCGTGTCATTATTATTAAATTTTTGTTTTTTTTTTTTTAATTCTAATTGTCAAAAATTAATTAATTTTCCAATTTCCTTAAAAAAAAAATAGTATTACAATAAATTTGCTTATTTATAATAGAACAACGTAGATTTTTATTTTCGTTGGGGACAATTAGTAAGAAATTTAATCCTTGTTGAAGGCGTTCCAATAACTACCTGACCTATGAAGGGTGAAGCTACTACGCTATAGTTGAGAGGCTGTGTGTAAAAGTCATACAACAATATCTCGTGTGGTTCAATATTGTAGAGAAACAATTTACCATAATAGATGTTCTGGGCAAAGAAGATCACAACTCACAACATCCCATGAGGATCGTTTGATTAGGATGGGTACTTTAAGAGTGCGATTTACTATCTCAAGAAGTATTCAAATGCAACTTTTAATAACCCATAATGTGCATGTGCTTGGAAGCACATACACTAGAACGTCCTTCATAGAATACGAATTATATCTTAGAATATCCGCAATAGAACCTGCTTTAACCAGGAAGTCAATACAACTGCAGAGAGCATATTGATTGAAATTTGAATGATTGGAAACGTGTCTTGTTTATAGACGAGTGAAAGTTTTATCTGTATATCTCCAATCGCCATCCACGGGTATTTAGATGCGTAACGGACGTTACCCTCAATGTAGCACTCGACAAATCATAATATGTTTGATGGAGATTCAGTGATGGTTTGTGGACTAATTTTTTTACAGCCCTTACAGATTTCTCCAATAAATGGAAGTTCTGTGGGTGCATGACGGCCATTTTAGAAGGGCACGTTGTTTCTTTCGCGACAACAATTTTGATGCACGATAACGGTAGACTCCACACTGCGCATAATACGGGAGTATTTAAATGAGGTTGCAATTGAGGTTCACAAATGGCCTGCACGGACCTTCCAACTTGATTATTTGTGGGATGTTCCTGACAGGCAATTAAGGGATTTTCAATCGCTATCAGCTAACTTCTTTGAGGTTGAACAACGTTTGGTAGAGTTATGAAAGTACATTGACCAGGACCAAATAAAGCGATTAGTTTTAAGCTATGAGTCGCCGGTTTGAGGTTGTAATTCTTAGTAGAGGAGGAAACACTCTAATTTACCAATTTCTTATTATAATTTTCTTTGAACTGTCCTTTTTAACTAATATTGCCTTTACTATTGCATTTTAAAATTACAAACAGATGATGTGTCATATATGTATGTATTTTTTGTAGCAGAAATACGTCAGTTGCAACTTCTAGCCCAAAGGCATATTTATGCATCATTTGAAAGCTGCTAAAATATCAAATACATTCCTATAAAAATATACATGGTGTTTCCTAAGTATGTGTAGAAAATTGTTTGTCATGTTTCTTGGCTTATTTTTAGATCAAAAGTACATATTAACATGGATCCGCAGTTCTTCGTTGAAGATGAAAGAAAAAAATCAAATATTGTAAATTTTTGAAAACGTGTTGGGATATTAATTTCGAGTTTGGTATGTTAACATGGGATGCCAATCAGCCAGTGGTGTGCATATTAGTCGCCTTTGTACGATTTCTGATGTCTTTTGGGCCACTTTGGTAAAAATTAGAAAAATGAAATCAGGTTCTATTTATTTCAAATTTGGTTAAGAGAAAAAACTAATCAGTATTCTTCTGTCAATTTTATATATTAATTTAATTGTCAATTCACAAATTTACGATCTAGATATTTGAATACATTATTTCCATGTGTAATTTATAGAGTTATCAAGTCGTGCGGCTATTCAGTGGTGCAACAGCAGGTAGATAGGTATCTGGTGAGGCAATGACCGGCTGGCGGACAAATCGACTATACTAGTCTATTATATACTAGTATATATATATATATATATATATATATATATATATATATATATATATATATATATTAGTCCATTGTTGTACGTCGTAGTATTTACACGCTAATTTATTCCTATCCGTTGTATTTTGTTGTATTGTTGATAATTTTATTTGTTGTATTTTATTGTTTATATTATAATAAAACTAGCTGACCCGGCAAACGTTGTTTTGCCAATAGGGGTTGATCGCCAAAAAAATTAAAGTTTTTAATTAACAAATAAGAAATAGGGGTTGATTGTAGAGGGGTGAAAATTTGGGGTTGTATGTATTTTTATATGCTGTATCATAAAAAAATAAAAACAAAAAATTTTGTCTAAAAAATAAAAAAAAATTTAGGGGGTGGACCACCCTTAACATTTAGGGGGGATGAAAAATAGATGTTGTCCGATTCGCAGACCTAACCGATATGCACACAAAATTTCACGAAAATCGGTCGAGCCATTTCGGAGGAGTTTAATTACAAACACCGTGACACGAGAATTTTATATATTAGATATGTCAGACGTGCGCAAAGGTAAAAAGCGGCCATACGCTGACAAAGTGAATAAATTTATCAGTGAATTCCCGGATTCATTCTATAACGGTAATACAATAATTTGTAAGGTGTGCGAGACAGATCTGATGTGCTGGGATAAATATGATTGTAGACGTCACGTGAATATTGTGCAGCATAAAACTAAAATAAATTGCGTGCCTTCGAAAATATAGTTTATGTTTGATTTACTGTTAATGCTGATACCTGTGATGTTCTGCAGAACAAACTCGATAAACAACCATTTCGGGAGTTCTGGAATAAATACAATCCCCAGGTGACGTTACCAAGTCGCGCAATATTCCATAGCTATGTACCAATTGTACGCGAAAACATTGTAAATAAGATCAAATATGTATTAAAAAATATACGGCTGTGGTTATCTGTTGACGAGACGACAGATCGTAAAAAAAATTCAATTACAATTGTTATAGTACGTGTACCGGACCCTCTTAAACCGACATTTCCACTATTACTAGCTAGCAAAAGACTAACTGAGTGTACTGGCAAAACAATTACGCGGATGGTGCTGGAGACGTTAAAAAATTTATTCTATCAACAAGTCAAATGTCGATATTTGTGACTGATGGTCCACGACAATGCGTTTGGTAGGCCGTTCTCTTTAAGAACACGGTTGTAGGTTGGTACATGTTACGTGTAAATTGCATGCTTTACATCTTGTGGCAGAAATTATTCGACAAGGTTTTCCAGAGGTAGATACATTAATAGCAAGTACAAAAAAGTGTTCTTAAATCTCTCAAACGTCTTCGCGCATTTCACAGCAAGTGCCGGTATTCCTGGACCACCGCAGTCGATTCTTACACGTTGGGGAACATGGTTGAAGGCAGCTTTTTATTATGCTAAATATTTACAAGAAATAAAACCTGTGATATAGTTTATACGAGCACAATTGAAATCGTATAAAAACTAAAAGCCAGCAAAAACAGTCGGCATCTCTTTATTCTATATATTATTGTATATGTACAATAAAGAGATGCCGACTGTTTTTGCTGGCTTTTTAGTTTTTATTCGATTTCAATTGTGCTCGTATAAACTATACTATAATTGAATCCTGACGAGGCTGCAGCTATTAAGGAGAGCCAGACAAAATTCGAACAGTTTTAAAAACAATTCACAGAAACTATAAAAGACGCATGACGTCATATAAAACTTACAAAACAATGTGTTGTCGTTAGCGGAGTCACTGCAAATAGTGGACAAGTAAATCGACTGCTACACTCTATAGGTGACGCAAAAAATGAGCCCGTTGGAGAAAAGTTTGCACGTGTGTTAAAGCAAGACACTGATTTTACCAGATTAATACCGTTTTCGACTTATCGTATTAATGCACATTGAGTATATCTCGCTCCTTGTTCCTTTCATGTTATTAATAAGAGATAGAGATACATTCAGTGCAATAAATGTCGCATTAGTGCATTAAGTCGAAAATGTTATAAGACAAATTTGTGTTGGCACTGATGGTGCAATCCCAGATCCGTTAAGTGCATTTAAAGACTATTTTAAGTATCCCTGCATTACATCAGTAGATGTCGAACGGTCGTTCTCAAAATATAAGCATATTTTTTCATCACAGCTAACATTACACACGGAGACAACTATAGAAACATATCTGATGCTGCAAAGTTTTTATAGATCTTCTCCAGTTTATGATAACCAAGCTAGTTCTTCAAGTTAGTTAAGAGGGTAAGTTGTGCATACATTGTTATAAATTGTAACAGTTTATTGCTTTTGTTACCAGTTAATTTCTTTTATTACGCATATTAAGATGCGAGTTACACGTTGTATAAATACACATTTATGTTTATGTATGGAATTTGATACCCCTTTATCTATTTGCTTTATTTTCAACTGTAAAACTTCATTACGATTGTAAGTCAGTTATTAAAACAGCATTGTGCCGCACGAATTAAATTTAAAGATCTATTTTATAATTTGCGTAAGCCTATGTCCAGCCGCACATTTCTGCCAACTCTAGTAATTTATTTCTTGTGAAACATCTACATCTTTAATGTTGTGTAATACTCACTTACGCAGAAATAACATACAGGTTTTATGTATACAGTATTGCTGATGGAAATTGATATAAAGCTAGACATATTTGCATTGAAATATCCTAGAATCAGCAAATTCCTAATCATCAGACCTTACAAATATTTTTCAACGCCTAATGGACTAAGGATCTTTAAAGAAAATTACAGTAGCAGGAAAAACTTCAACAATTAGAACCTCTGAATTACAAGATGTGGTTTTGAAAGTTATAGAACACCCATACAAAAGTACAAGAAAAATTGCTGCTAATCTTGGCGTAAGTTAAATTAGTTTGGAATATTCTTAAAGATCAGCAGTTATATTCGCCTAGTTAGAGATATTGCTAGTGAATTTTTAAACATATACACAAAATCCTCAATTCATTGGTAAGGTGCTTTTACTGATGACGCTAATTTTTCTAGAGATTTAATTTCCACAACATTCATTATCGGTGTGACGAAAATTCGCGCGCAATAATTGAATTTGGGTTTCAGCAGAAACTTTCCTTGGAGGAATGTTGATGGTATTTTAATCGAAATTTTCTTGAAAATGTTTTACCTCAACTATTAGAGGATGTTTCATATGAGCTGAAGTGAAAAACATGTAGTTCATATATGATGGTGCTGCAGCATATTTTAGTTTAACAACCCTTGAATTTTTAAACAGAAAGTTTAACAACAAATGGATTGATCGTGTCGCTTGAATACCAATTCAAGGATCGCCCCCAAGCTATTCAGAATTGAATTCTTTAGATTTTTCCTTATGGGAACCCCTAAAGTTCCTGGATTACAACGTACCAGTCCAAAACGAGGAACAACTTAGGCAAAGAATCATAGTTGAATCTTAAACCATAAGTAACACAACAGGAAAAACGTAAAAGTGGGTTTCTCATGAGATATTAGAGATATTATTGAAATTTTCACCCCATTTATACAAGCCCCCACAAGAAATTCAGGAATTTCCATAGGGCGCAAATTAAATATTAATGCTCAAATAAGTAGATACTCAGTGCTCCAGCTAATTGTTGCTAAATAGTCCAATTCTTAATTCCGGATGTTATTTCATCCACTCTGTTAAAATAATTGTTTGACGCCTCGTAATTAGAGTAAGCCTTGGTGCCTGCATTATACACAGTGCATACGATGAATTAAAATCCATAATCTTATTACAATTTAACCTTTACGCTTCAACTGAACACTGACAGATATTGACAGATGATATTTGTTTACAATTTTGGGCAAACACCTGGAAACATGGCAAAGAAATCAGCCTCTGCTACTGGTTGAAATTTTGGCAATTTTGGAATGATCACATCATATTCACAGATAGGAACCGTAGTTACAGAATATCAATTTTACTAAATTGAATGAGGGGTGTGATGTGGGCGTTCAGTTCTCTCAAAGAACATACAAGTTCTATATACTGCAAGAATAGGGGACCTGATGTTTTTGAGCGTGTACGTAATTTAATGGGACGAAGATCTGAGACGTGTTGTCATTTTCAGCAGTTTCTTCGACATGCAAAAGCGACTGATATGCACTCCACTGGTGAATTAAAAGATGGTTCTTAACGTCGTATGTACACACCAAACTTGAAATTAATATCCCAATGCGTTTTAAAAAATTTACAAAATTTACGAATTTTTTCTTTTAACTTCAATAATTTTGGAAACGAAGAAACTGCGGACTCATGTTATATGAACTTGTTGTCTTAAAATAGGCCAAGAAATATTCCAGTGAATTTCTACATACACTTAAGAAACACACTATATTTAAGCGGCTCATTAACATTTGGGTCGCTACAGTGGAAATACATTGGCAGATTGAGGTTGTTTCAAAAGACTTCTTTGCTTATTAATTGAATGGAGTTAGCGGTTGTTTCTTGGTGAAACATACTTAAATAAAATACGATTAATCAAGATAAACACTTGGTTTTAGTTGCACAAATATATTCAGATTTATCTGCTTATTGTAGCTAGTCCCTAAATCTATAGTAAACTAATTTCTTATTGAAAATTTATTTTCACGTTTGAAGCCTCAATTGTTTTAATAAATCTTCTAAAATATTATATTCTCATACCCACCTATACCCTAAAACAATAGTTTCTTATAAAAAAAATATGGAAGAAACATAAAAATATACCCTATTTGAATTGGGATAATATTGAACTCCTTAGAAACATCAGTTTAAAGGAAAATATGTTTTAAAATAATATAATCCGGAATGTGAGACAAGACACATAAATTATTACAACATTTTGAGTAAAGTTATTTATATAATACGTTTTCGACAAATTTGATTCGAAAAATCAGACGATTCTTTACAGTTGAGTAGGTCAGATTTTATCTAAAATTTTAAATTATGTCTTGTACGTGTTGAAAATCTACAACTCGTTGGTAAATTTAAAATGCAAACATCGAAGAACACTAGTTATTCAGAGACCGGTCGTGACTGGAAGCAAGAAAAATCTAGAATATGTTACGCTTGCTGTCATCGTTGTTCTTTCTTGTCTACAAGGAACCAAAGAGTGTAAAATATTCAGAATAGCTAAACAATGATTTATCAGGATATATTGTCTGTCTTGTAACACATGTATTTATTTATTAACTATTCATTCTTATGAAAATAAAAATTTTTACTAATGCAATTTTTTGCACTCTCTAATAAAAATAGTAATGTTCAAAAATTCAAAACGTAGATATTAAAAATTTAAAATGAGTAAATATATATTTTCTAAAAACAAATATAAACATTTAAGGTTTTATTTTTTTTAGAAATGACTTATAATATATATATTTGTGTTATTTTAAATTTAAACCACAACATCTTATTAAACAGGGGATTCGATTAACGTTAAAAAAATAACTGCACATAGAGAAAAGAAAATTAAGGGACCCGCATTTTTTTCGTTTTGACTTTTTCGATATTTAAGCGTTTGAATGGTCTCTTCAGGTAACATTGGAAATGTTTTATCTGCAATATTTTCAAATGTGTTTCACCGATTTTTTTCAAATCTGGTAGGTAAATACAAAACTATAGATGATATTTATATTTGCCTCACTTGAATTTTTTAATTGTTCTAAGGTGCCGCCTTTTGTTTACAAAGAAATAATGGACTTTTCTAATATTTAGGTAATCACCTTAACGAAAAATATGGGCTTCTTAATTTTCGTTCGTCTACATGTGGTTAATTTTTTTCCATAATTAAGAATCACGCTGTATATTGCTAAATTTAGAAACAAATTTTCTTTAAATCGAGTTGAATATACAGGGTATTCACTTAAAATGAAAAAGTTGAAGTAATTTGTAGTTAAACCAAAAGTGAAAAATATGTATGTCACGCATTTATAATTAATGGAATGTCACACGCCCATTTCCGAATTAGTAAACAAGATGTCAATTTTTGCATCTTTCAATTTTCAGCCAAAATACACAAATAAAGTTTTGGAATTTTTCCCTAGGTGAAAGATTAAGTAATATAATGAAGTGTGATGTTTAAAATGATCACCCTGTACGTATGTACAGGGTGGCCCACCTATCCTCGCTCGGACCATTGCTGCTAGGCTAATGAAAATTGAGGAAAAAATCTAATTGGAAGTTATTGGACACTTGATGTGTTACTCTTTGATATTATCTTCGAGTGTACAGGGTGCACCATAAATCAGGGGCACAATATTTGGTCTCTTTTTTAAATGGATCACCCTGTATATACTTCCATTTTCAGAATCAGCTTCATGTGGGCTTGACAAATCGTTTTTATTTTCAACGATCAGATGCAACGTTGCCAAGTTATTCACATTTTAATCAAATTCAACGAAAAATCATGGACTAGGAAAAAAATTCAACCTAACCTTATTATAAGAAATCAAATTAAGAATCTGGGTATGCAAGTATCCAAACTATGTGCCAAAACACACACACTATTTTGAATCACGTGAAACACACAGGGTGTTCTGAAACAACGTTCGAATTTAGCTATTTTCAAATGGCTAAATCTCATTTTTTCAAATGGAACACACTGCATATAGCTTCATATTCTAAGAGCTCATCTAATAAGCTATTCAATGGTACCATATGAACTATAATTTAATAATAATTTTTGATAGGTAAATACCGACAAAATTCAAAATACGTTATTCAACAATTATATTAAAAAAAAACCAACAAACAAATAAAAATCGAACATTTTTCGTTCTGAATATTCAGACCCAGAGGTAACGAATGCTTTCAACATCCCCTATTATCTGAATAATATCAATAAGTATTTTAATTTCAAGGACTGTTGAGGTAATTACTGGAAACAAAAGAGCATCTTGACAGTTCCTTCAACAAAGTATATTTGTGATATTTCACGAAGAGTTACAAACGGTTATTATTTTTCGTATACTGAATTATAATTTGATAATGAATTATTCAAAGGAAGAAATTATTGAAATGTTGTACATTTTAGGTGAGTGTCAAAAAAACTGTCTTTTGGCAAGTAGAATGTATGCCCAACGATATCCACAAAGAAAACATCCCAAAGTTGACTGCTTCGAGAATCTAGCAGACAGATTCAATAATAGTGGTTCAGTAAATTACCTGAACCATAAGAGACCAGCTTCTGTTCTTACTGAAGGTAATGAGATGATGGTTATGACGGCTGTGGTTAAAAACCCAAATACTAGTACCAGAGAATTAAGCCAATATGTAGACATTTCAAGAACTACAGTACGGATTTTAAGGAAGAACAAATTTCATTCCATTTCATATTCAATTACACCAGGAACTTTTACCACAGCATTTCAATCGTAGAATAGAACATTGTAGGTGGTGAAGAGTGTTTGTAAGGTAAGTTTTCAAAATTTATTTCTTCCATACGGTTTGGTCAAATTACACCAAATTTGGAGGATCAGTAGTTGAAAATGTACTAGAGGGTACATGTATATCTATTTTAATTAATTTTCACTTTATGTAGGGAAAATTTATATTGTAAATATAAGTGAAATTTGGACGTGATTAGCTCCTGAATTATGATATCAATCGGTAAAATTCGAGGTAAAATTCATACATGTCGTCTAGAATGAATCTTCATAATTATGCTCAGCAAGTTTCAAACTTTTATTCCGTACTATATGGTTAAAAAGAATTTTCTAAATAAGTATCTTTGTCACTACAAATAGATCAAGGAATTGTTACCTCTATCGGGAATCGCACCTCAATGAAGTCGGTGAATAAAACGTCCAGTGAAGGTATAGTCAAGAGCAAAATTATTCAGCGGCGCATGTATAAAAACTTTCTAGAGAGTGACATAGCTATCCGAAGCTTTTTCCCGACTAGGCCTCTTTCAATATGGTAAATACTGAGAGACATTTTTCAAGAAAAATACTTTACTCAGGTGAGTCTACATTCCATAAAAATGGAGCTGTGAATCGTCATAATTATCATTATTATTCAGACCAGATCCCCATACATTCAGAACCACTTCTCAAGAAAGACAGTCTCTAAATGTTTGAGGAGGTATTATAGATAACTATGTCATCCGCCCCTACTTTTTTGACAGCGTAGTGAATGGGATAGTGGTTTTAGATTTTCTTCAAAATCATTTAAGAGTGCTGCTTCATCGTGTTCCCCTTAATGTGTTGAATAATATGTGGTTTCAACTCGACGGTGCACCAGTACATTTTATGGCATCTGTTCGCCAATGGTTGAATGAGAAATTTCAAGACACATGGATTGGTAGAGGTGGTCCAGTACACAGACCCGTGAGGTCACCAGACTTGACATCTTGCGATTTCTTCCTATGGGGATATGTCAAAGATAAAGTTTATTCTGAACCAGTAACGACAAAAGAAAATATGAAGATGAAAATAAGGGAAACTTTTGCCTCCATTACATCAGAAATGTTGTCGAGAGTAAGAAATTCAATAGAAGAACGACCACAAAAATATATTCAGCAGATTGGGAAACATTTCGAACATATCTTGAAATGAAATCTCTTTCGGATTTATTCTATTCAGATACTCAGTTTGATTTTTATTTGTTTGTTAGTTTTTTGAATATAATTGTTGAATAACGTATTTTCAATTTTTGTTGTTATTTACCTGTCAAAAAGTATTATTAAATTATAGTTCATATAGTACCATTGAATAGCTTGTTAGATGAGTTCTCAGAATATGAAGCTACATATAGGGAGTTTCATTTGAAAAAATTGAGTTTTAGCCATTTGAAAATAGCAACATTCGATCGTTGTTTCAGAAGACCTTGTGTGTTTCACGTGATTCAAATAGTGTGTATGTTTTGGTACATAGCTTGGATACCTGCATACCCAGATCCTTAACTTGATTTCTTATAATAAGGTTTTGTTGAATTTTTTCCCTCGTCCATGATTTTTCGTTAAATTTGATTAAAATGTGAATAACCTCGCAAAGTTGCATCTAATCTTTGAAAATAAACATGATTTGTGAAGCTCACATAAAGCAGATTCTGAAAATGAAAGTATATACAGGGTGATCCATTTAAAAAAGAGACCAAATGTTGTGCCTCGGATTTATGGTGCACCCTGTACACTCGAAGATAATATCAGAGAGTAGCACAATAAGTGTCCAATAACTTCCAATTAGATTTTTTCCTTAATTTTCATTAGCCTAACAGCAATGGTCCCAGCGAGGATAGGTGGGCCACCCTGTATAATACTGATGTTTGTTTCGTTTAAAACTTGGAGGTTGATTTAAATTTGTTAAAGGACTTATTTTATCAATTCTTTTTTTCAAACTAAACATACATATAATATTTATTTACTAGAAAACCACTGCTACGGATATTGTCGAATTGAATGACAAATACACCTGTATAGTAATTACAATTGATTAAAATGCAATTTTCAAATCGTCTGTTCTGTCCTTTACTAACGACAGTATAGTTCCAGACAATGGAAATACCATCCAGATGTATCATTTCGACGTCTGTTTCGCTCTAGTTGCTGTTTCGGTTAGTTGATATCTGCCAACGGCTAGAGCTACATCTCTTTTGGGAATCCTCCGATCACTGAAACTGTCAACACCACACGTGAAGTCTACATTGCAACATTGGTTTTCTGAATAGTGTATAACTTTGGAGATTGATCCACAATTTAAATATTGTATTTACTGAGTGAAATGTAGATTAAAATAACTGATATCATTTAAATATATCCTTAAAAATAGTTTGAGTTAATCACATATTTTAGAAATTTAACAAAAAAGTGTATATTTTCATAAATTACATCTCGGTTGACATTCATTAATATTTATCTTAGTGAGTTTAGATGAAAATGAAATAAAATGTCTACAGAAATCAAATAAATGTTTTCCAATTCATATAGAGTATGTTTACTACATATTATTGTTTATCACAAATATCTGTATAAAATTTTATTAAAATTGTTTAATTCGTTTTTGAGATAGTGCAGTAGTGAGGTACTTCGAAGTAAACGCTGGACAGTCACTTATTAAAAATCAAAATTAGAGAGCTGAAGTATTATTTAGGGACTAATTGCTAAAAATAATTTAAAAATAAAAATAAATTTGGTTTCCTCTTCTTGGTAAGAGTTTAAAATATAGAGTAGAATGAAAAAA
Source organism: Rhamnusium bicolor (assembly GCA_029963845.1). Classification (NCBI taxonomy): domain Eukaryota; kingdom Metazoa; phylum Arthropoda; class Insecta; order Coleoptera; family Cerambycidae; genus Rhamnusium; species Rhamnusium bicolor. Next base: position 192,557 of record JANEYF010002960.1, read on the forward strand.
TAATAACGCTGAAAAATTTTTTGCTAATTATTATTTACTACTTTTACAAAAGTTATCATAGATATGTACAACATATATCTTTTTAAACAATTATTTTTCCGGCTATTTGACAAAACGCTGAAACTTGGATTACAAAAAAGATAATATGCATACTATGTTCATTGTGACTGATTCGATAATGTAAAAGTAGTAAATAATTAGAAAAAAAAATTTCAGCGGTATTATTTTTTCATTCCACTCTATATTTTAAACTTTTACCAAGAAGAGGAAACCTAATTTATTTTTATTTTTAAATTATTCTACCCTACAGGGAATTTCCTCTATATAATTTCAGTTATCCTGTTCTCCGAAACCATCAATGTTATTAATGTTTATTACATTGGGGTTTACTAGTATTTAGTTACTCTGCAACCTTAAAATGAGCTGTCCAGACGAAGCTAAAAGCAGAAATACATTTTGGAAGATGTTTCAAAGATTTTAAAGTGATTGTTCAACTAGTGTGAGTACCTTGTGTTTTATTTATTTTTGGTTTTACTGAACAGAATAGTTGGAATTAAAAATAACATTATTGAGTCAGTCACAATGAATATAATGTGCATATTATCTTTTTTGTAATCCAAGTTACAGCGTTTTGACAAATAGCCGGGAAAACAATTGTTTAAAAAGATATGTCTTGTACTTATCTATGATAAGTTTTGTAAAAGTAGTAAATTATAATTATCAAAAAAAAAGCGTTATTATTTTTTCATTCCACTCTATAAAAATAATTGTTAAAATTAAAATTCTGCATAGTAAAATTTTATTTTCTTAGAGCTAACAAGGGGTAACAGTTTCAACGATAACTTAGAAAAATTTCTCATTAAAGAACAAATATAACTTTTTATATTGATAACAAAAATAATTGGCTAATTTACATTTTAAAATTTCTAAGATGAAACAACTATTTTTTCAAAATTAATTACAATATTAAAAACAGTGTTTTATAAGACGTTTACTTGCATTTTACTTTATATCACATACATATGGGCACCCTTTAGGATACTTGTAAGAGAAAAAATGGTAAACGTCTAAATGTAAAGATATATTTGTAACAGACTAGATGTAAAGTATATAATTTTTTCATAATAATACTTATTTTACTGAGAGGAAACAGTATGTTTTTAGACCAGAAACATGAACTTAAGAACACGAAATTTTGGAAAGAACATTTTTAAATGTAAAATATATATTGTCGTAAAAAATTTATTCAAACTTGTTTTACTGTTTTTTTTATTACTCAGACATTCCTCAGAACATTTTAATACATACAATAAAAAAGTAATGTAGGAAAGGAAAATAATTTTTAGAAGTTAGGATAGCAAATTAAATGAGCACATAATTTGTCCTACAAATTAAAACAAGGGCTAATATTGATCTTTTACGGAAATTGATTTATATGTTGGTAACATAATATGATCAGTTAAACATCCTTGATATATTGACAATTTATATTGTTCATGAAATGAGTTTATAATTAAATTTGATAAGCCAAAAATAAAGGCAATATTTGAAATAAAGGAATCGTAAAATACGGCGAAGGATCCGGGTGACATAATACTCCCAGTATTCGCATACCACGTAATGTTAAAATACTAAGCAGGGCTGGTCGTTACTTGAAAACAAGTAATCGAAAATGGTATTCGAATACATGATGTACTCGAATATCTGTACTCATATCTTTATATCTTTTCAAATGTATTTTGTTATTAGTTACATATAAATGATTTGATTTTTCAAAACGTTAGGTGCTAGAAACCCATAAAAGGTGAATGTGCGAAATTTATCTGTAATTTAGATAAATATAAACACCACAGAAAATAGACACGCACGAGTGTTACACTTATGAAAATATCTGATGTGGCCAGCACATAACTTTCTTGTACTTGTATATATTACCTGTATATATCACCTTGATGAAAAAAGTCATTCTATTTAATTCTTCACTTACCTCAATTAAATTTTAATATCGTACCTTGAAATGTTACATTAAAATTTTTAAATAATTAATTATCAGCGTCACTCGATACTGTCAATAATAATTTGTCATATATTTTAATAATTTCTTCTTATTGATATTGACATTTTTGTAACTAAATTAGATATTTTAAATGTCAAACTGTCAGATTTATCCTAACCCCATTTTATGAGGTCAAATGTGTATAAAATTTCTTTATTTAAGTAATTGGAAAATATATTTTATTGGCTTGATATAGTAGACATGATTTATAATATTTCATTAAGAATATATTTTTTTGTAAAGGCAAATACAAAAAAGTTTGGGTCCCGTGGACCTCCTTTCAGCTGGCTAATTTTGCTCATCATCGAATTCATCATTGTCTTTGGCCTTTAGAACATGAGTACCAAATTTGAAAGCTTTATCTCAAAAACTGTGGCTGCTTTCGCGATACTACAGACATGCAGACAGATTTTTTCCATAAAGTTATGTTTTTTTCATTATAATTCGTCGAGATTCGTCCAGAAATGCAATACAAATTTTAAATTTTTTCTCGAAATTGTACCTTTTTTCTTCTTTCATTGATTGTGTCTCTTCTGGTGGTACCACATTCACCAAATTTAATGTGTCACCTAAAACGTTGTTGACAATCTTAATTGCCAAATTTGGGAAGTCTCCCATTAGTATTTTTTTGAGTTATCGCGGATACACACACACACGCACGCACGCGCGCGCGCGCACGCACGCACGCACGCACACGCACAGCACACACACACGCACCGATCATGTCAGAATGGATTAAGGAGGTCGAAAAAAATCACGATTACTTTATATTAGGTATAAGAAAGTAATAATGTGGACACACAGCCATTACCACAGACATTGCCAGAGCCAGTGGCGGGGTTCGACCCGCAGGACGATAGAGAGATTATCTAGTTACATTTGCCATCGTGTGCTTTATCCCACTATTTCGCGACGCCGGCAAAATGGAAAAATACATTTATCTCTTGGCAGTTAAGAATGTAGGACTATAACGAAATAAAACTCAAAATTTTGCTTATTAAGAACAAACGTTAAATTTATTTTATTGGCATTGTAACAAAACATTCTGACAAGAGCAATATTATATTCCATGTCAATAAATATTTGAATTTGCAGCAAAAATGCAGTCTATTTTATGATTTGTAAAAAATAATGTTTTAAACGAACTAAAGAAGTTTTTTGGTCAATGTAAAATGTTGATCTTTCATTCTAAGAATACTAACAGAAATGTAATATAAAGTATATTAAAGCTGAAAGTATGGTCCATCGAAAAAGGACATGCTAAATGAATACATACATATTTAAATTAATATACATATTTAGGACGAACTTTACACTTAACCCTAATTCCATTTAGTAAGTGTCAGTATGCGTGTTTATATACGACAGGGTAAAATATATATTATTTTGAAGACCATTATATACACAAAAAATCCACAGCAATTATATAGAAACATATTCTATTTCCATTCAGTTTAAACTAAATTAATTATTTGACGTAATGTTTTTTTCGCTCTGTGCTGAAAATGTGCCATTGATCACGAATTGCATCTTATCTTGAGCACATTTAATTTTATCGTCATGTTGTTGGCGTGATGCCAATTTGAGGATTGAAAATAATTACCATTTGATCAATAAATACCTGTTCTGTTCTGTATCGGATATTTCGCAGTGGTTAAAAAATCATTAATACCGTGTCGGCTTTTGATCTCGTTACACAAATTAATTGACAACAGCATATATAAACGTTTAAAAATTTAGTCCACAACAATGCACCGTTAATGGAATTAGTCAGTTGAAACAATTTAAATTGACTTATTTCACCATTCGTTTGTTTTCGAGAACTAATGAAATGACCATTTCTCAAATACATTTTAATTTTTATATAAACTAATACAAATAAATTAATTTGTGTCTTTACACCTATTCATAAAATAATAAATGACGATTACACATTGTAATTATAGCCAGTTAATACTATTTTGACTATTGAAAAAAAATTAAAGAAATTATTATAATAAATATTCCTAGAAAAATTATAAAATTATCATTGGGTATTACATAAGCATCCTTTCAGACATAATATGATAATAATAATAAATATTTATAGTTTCTTACGTTTTAAACTGTTATTTTTATCTGAATGCTCTAGAATAAAAAAGCTTTAGGTCGATAATAAATCAAACACGAAATTTCAAATACATTTTATAGCAGAAACTATTAAAACAATTACTTCACCTAGAAGCAAGATGACATTGGCTTAAATAATAGTATTCTTAGTACTAGAAGCAAAAACAATATTGAGGTCAAGAAATGTTTATTCACCGAAAAAGAAAAATGTTTACATTTAAGAAATGATACCCTTCAGTTACAATACAGGGTGTCCCAACCAAAAGTAGGCACTCTGAGTAAATTTGGAGATAAAAATTTTTTGAAAAATTGGTGATACACTTCGACCTTGTTTTCAAGGGGAACATATTTTAATGTAATACTTGTATACCTATCATCATCCTTCTACCCTACACGGCCACCCCCTCAAAAAATTCAAATGTCAAAGGAGGTCGAGGGATACATCTTTTGAAAGGTCTTTCAATTCTCTACATAACTCTGTATTTTTTTAAACTATTATCGATTTGTTCCTGAGAAATAATTGTTTAATTATTTTAGGTTCGAGAAATAAAAACAAAAGAAGCAGTTTAAATTATCATATGTATTGTTCAAAATGACCCCCACCGACTTCCATACAGTAGTATAATCTGTCTTGAAATCCTGTACGAATATTTCTAAACACATCTGGAGTCAATAAACGGCATTCTCGAACAATTCTTTCACGTAACTCTTCCACAGCTGCGGGATTTGTTGCAAATACCTTCGATTTCAAATGTCCCCACAGAAAGAAATCCAAGGGAGTTAAATCGGGTGACCTTGCGGGCCACTCCACAGACCACTTCTTCCAATCCATCGCTCAGGAAACCGATTATCCAAAAATTGACGGACTGCTATAGCAAAATGTGGGGTGTCCCATCCTGTTGAAAAAACAGTTAGCCCTCTAAAAGATTATCGTTTTCTTCGAGGACTTGGGTAATCGTTGGGTCGATGTTATTTTCTAACAGATCGAGGTACCTTTCGCCATTTAAATTGTCAGGAATAAAAAATGGCCCAACAATGTGATCCCCTAAGATGCCAGCTCAAACATTTGACTTCTGAGGCCTTTGGGTATGAGTTTCTATGAACAAATATGGATTGATTTCACTCCAGTACCTACAATTGTGCCTGTTTACCTCCCCATTTAACTGAAATGTCGATCCATCAGAAAAACACGTATTGTAAAGTAGATTGGCATTACCGTTTAATTGTTCACTAAAAATCTCACAGAATTCAAGCCGACGATCGGGATTATCTTCGTTTAATTCGTGTGCCAATTTAAATTTATATGGATGAAATTTGTGAGCCTTTACAATTCGATGAACACTGCTTCGTGATACACCAGAAGCCTCAGCTGCTTTCCTGATCGATTGAGCCATCTGCAAATGACCCAGAACTGCCACTTCGACTATTTCATTCCTATTCGGTCGCTGAGGTTCATGCTTTTTGTTTCCTACAGAACCTATTTCCATAAATTTTGGCAATAATTGTAAAAGATACTGAGAACCAACACTTCTATCTGGGTGATTTCTATTGAATATGCGCTCCGTAGCTCTAGCACAATTATCGTTTTTAAAATAAATGCTGACAATTTCTATTCTCTCCTGAAGGGTATAAACCATTTTGAAAACTCACTCTGGTAAAATGTATCTCGATTTAAAGTTGGTTGTGAACAAATTAATGTTCAAGGACTATCAAATACTTATGAGTCTTTTATTATTCTAAAACTAAACGGACAAGGAAAATGTTATTTGTCGAAAAAACTCGTGTTGATTTCAGAGCACTAAAAATGTAGTTTTTTTTATAAATTCCAATACCCAGTGACGTGTATTTTAGATTTTTTAAACGATTTCGATTGTGTGTAATCATCAAAAATAAAATGAATTTCCTTAAGAACGAATCGATAAAAGTTAAAAATAATACACTGTTATGTAGGGAATTGAAAGACCTTTCAAAAGATGTGTCACTCGACCTCCTTGCCATTTGAATCTTTTGAGGGGGTGGCCGTGTAGGGTAGAGGGATGATGATAGGTATACAAGGTCGACGTGTTTCACCAATTTTTCAAAAACATTTTATCTCCAAAGTTATTCATGGTGCCTACTTTTGGTTGTGACGCCCTGTATAATAATAGAAACCCCTAGGCAGCTAAATAATGTATTTTATTCTTTCAGAACTTCACAGGCGCGGCTGGTAAATACGAACATATTATTTTAAAAAATATTTTAATTACATAACTCAAAATATGTATATTCACATTTATTTTGACACTTTAAGTTGATAAACTGATTGTAATTTTGGAAACCACAATGATATTTATGACATCTAATTATATAAGCCCATTCTTTTACATATTTGAAAGAATCTAGCAATTTATTTGCTTCGTATTTATACACTTCTAGAAAAAATAATAAAATAATTATTGGGTATTACATAAGCATCCTTTCAAACCTGTTATGATAACAATAATGAATACTTTTAGTTTCTTACATTTCATACTATCATACTAGCATATTCAGATAAGAATGGCAGTATAAAATTTAAGAAACTGATTATTGGTTTGATATGATGCATAATATGTAATATCCAATAAGTATTTTATTATTATTTTTTTAAAAATGTCAGATTTTTTAAATAACAGATACATGTAAAAATACCAGTCAGCAATCAGTCTGTCTTTTGAAAACATTTTCTTGGGAAATGGTGCTGCAGTTAACCGTTTCACATTTTTTATGTAATATACAGGGTATCCCATAATTAAGTACCTTCCTTCAAGAGGATGAGAGAACTAGAAAAAACAAATTGAGCTTTGTATATAAACATTTGCCTTCATGAGGGGAGTTACAACCCCTTAAAGGGGTAAGTACAACATAGTTATTTTCCAATAAATTCGAAACGTCTGAAGTTGCAAAAATTTAATTTGGACTATTTATTAATTTCATAATGTTACATATTTTGTCAATTTTTATCTAAATATCATTATTTGTGAATTTGGTGAATTTTCGCTACAATTTTTCTTCTATTATTTTTTAAACATTTAAAAAACAGGCACCAGTGTTAAAAACTGCATAAAAAAGGTGATCTGACTAAATTTCGGTTTAAGGAGTTTTTACACCGCTTTCTATTAGATGTTTGACTCATCTTATTGTACCAACAAAGTTGTGCTCCAGCACAAGTAGGTATGTGTCAACCTTCTAAATAATTTATATACTAATACTTGGACTGGTATCAATGGACCTATTAAATGGCCTCCAAGTTCTCCAGATCTATGACTTCTAGATTTTTTAATTGTGGCTATGTAAAATGTTAATCTCCACATACCACAAAACACTGATGATTTATGAACAAAAATTACAAATGCTTGTGAGTCAATAGCACAAGAGACATTTATTAAATATGGCATTTTACTTCCTTATTCAATATTTAGAAATGCAGTGATATCCATAACGTCTCTTGTTTTTTATGTTTATATGTTGTTCTTTTTATTTACTGTTATTTTATTTCTGTATTATGTTTATACTACTTTTATTCCTTCTGGATTTTGGACTTGTCCGATAATTTTTTGTACTGTATAGTGTAAGAAGTTTTATGTGATGAACAAAGTATATTATTATTATTATTATTATTATTATTATATTATTAAATGTTCATTCAAGCATAATACACAGATTCAGAGAATGTTTGATAATAATGGAAGATAATTTGAACACCTTATTTAATTGCGTATACCATGCGAAACCGAAATAGAGACGGGAAGTGCGGGCGGCAAATCTATAACACACGACATTTTCCGTCTTTTACACCGCTTACATATAAGCGAGAACGATGATTGTTGTTTTTGTTGGCACGCGACCGAGGCAGAGTTTTATGCTGGGATATTTCAGGGCCGCACTTAATTTATATGCTATATTGTAAGTATAATATTATACGATAAATAATAATTATTTAATATCTGTTTGTTGCTGGTGTGTCTTTGAAAATAATTTAAGAAAGTTATCGTGCTGCAGTGAGTTGTATAATAGTGTAATATAAGTAATAATTATTTTATATCTGTTAATTTGCTCTACGTCTACACCTTATTGTGTTTATGAAAATGAAAGTGATAGTGATTACAGTGATAAAGAAAATCAAAGTTCATTAGTGTTTTCAGTAAGAAAAAATCGGTTACATCTAAACGAGCAAGCGAAACTAATTTGCCTTAATGTTTACAATAATCTTTTGAAGCGACGAACTAATGACCCTAATTTGTATGATTTAGATGTACTAGGTGAAACCGCATCTCTCACTAACGTTCCCCGTCCCACAATACACAATCTTGTGAAAGAAAGTGACCTCCCAAGGAAACAACGATCCGACGCGGGTCAATCGAAAGCTCTAGACTCATCGTTAGGAAAACTGCTGAGAATTTTAGTTTACGACACATATCAGAAAAATGAAACCCCAACTATTGACGTGGTAGACAGAAAATTAAAAGGAATGGATTATCATCTAAAATGTACCAAAAGAACTTTAGAAACTGGCTGAGAAAAAATTGGACTTAAATATCAAACTATTAATAAACGCATAGCGATTATGGAAAGTAGACGAATAGTGGATTGGCGAAATTCATATCTAGAAGAGATAAAAGAACTCAGAAGGGAAAAGAGACCAATTGGTTATCTAGATAAATCTTGGTATGATACTCTTGACACCGTAATAAAAGGATGGCCTGATGGATCTAGGAAATGTCAACCAATCTCATTGCCCCCTAATAAAGGGACTCGGTTGATTATATTACATTGTGGATCAGTTGATGAATGGGTTGATAATGCATTGAATCTGCGAGAAAAAACATGGAAGGCTGTAACGTGGATTACTACAAGAACATGAAGGGAGAAATATTTGAGAAATGGTTTGAAAATACCCTAATTCCAAAATTAAAACCGAATAGCATTATTGTTCTTGACAATGCGAAGTACCATTCGAGACAACTGTATAAAATTCCTAACAAGAGTTTTACTAAACTGGAGTTACAAATTTTTTTAATGGAACATAATCTCTATTATGAGGAAAATTAAAATAAAGCACAACTGTTGGAAGTCCTGCAAATAAAAAATTATGAGAAGTATATTATAGATTTTGTAGGGGAGAGATACGGCCACAGTGTTGAAATTGCCGCCATATTTCTGCACTTTCAACCCGATTGAATAAATTTGGTGTTAATTGAAGAACAATGTTAGAAAAGGAAATACTTTTCCGAAATTTGATAAAAAAGTCGTAGAATTAATTCAAAATTAAGTGTCGAAAATTAACAAGGAAAAAAGAATTAGGAAAGTAATTACAATTGAGGCTGATTATTGAAAAATTGCCAAATTTTTTATAAACGGTGGAAATAAATTTATTGTAAATTTGAACGAGGATAGTAGTTCATCTGAAAAGAAAGAAGAGGGTGAGAAGGGCGAAGATTCAGAGGAAGAAACAATATGAAGTGAGGTAAAGTGAAGTGAATCAACTGCATAATTTAATTCCGTTTTTGTGCTTTCGTAGTTCAGTGCTTGAGAAACATTTTCAGGATGTTTTTATTTATTAATGTTATTTTTTTTATTTTGACAAATATATGTCTTTCTGTTTTTATTATAGTAATAACTTTATTATTAGAATTTATTTTTAGTTTATTTATTGAGAAAATTATTTGTTTCTGTTACTATTTTTAAAGGTTTCTTGTTACTTTTTAAATAATTTCTTTATTCTATATTAATATTCCATATCTATCCTTTCCTGGCAAGAACCTCCTCACGGTTCTTGCTGGGTAGTAATAATTTATATTAAGCGAAATTGAATACTGTAACTGCTGTATGTGTAGTCAATACTTTAAATTGAATAAGTACTTTTATTTCAACTTAATACTTTTTTGTGCAATTGTTAAATTGTTGCTAGCTAAACTGAGCACAAAAAAACCTATATTGAAAAAATAAACGAGTGAACAATACAGTTAAATCCAGCTCTGCGGTCCGCATGTCCCGTCACTATATCGGTTTCGCATACTATATTTTAATTTCTTTTGATTATGTTATTCCTATATTGTTTCTCTTGCTGCAATGATGTTTTTTAAAATTACATCTAATTGTTAAGTTAATTAGTTCTGGATTTGTTATTTTCTTCAATCTGTTGACAAAAATAATTTATATAGAATTTATTAAAGCAAAAAAACGAAAACAAATTTTAATAAACGGCAGAATTGGCATGGCTTACTCATTAATTTTGTTACTTTTTATCAGGATGTTAAAAAAAACATTTATTTTTGTAATAAATTGTTATTTAACTTATTTGAGAAAGGAAAAATACGCGTTGTATGGGTTTTTGAAATCAGAGAGAAAAACTACATCATACTGTGTACATAAATAAAATATAGGATATATAAAAAAATCACCTACATGTAGGTATAGCACATAAACCGAATGTGCGAATTTAAAAATAGTGGCTTCTGAAAATTCTTCGTAAAATATCGTAGACTTACTAATTAAATCAATGGTAAGCTCGTTATTTGAAAATTGAAAAAAAAAACAAAATTTCTGTTTTTTCTTTTATAATTCGGCAGCTGTGACGTATTTTTGAGCCTTAAATAAAAGCTGCATATTCAAATTGTCCAACTTTTTTTCCTTTGCGACATGTTTGTATGCACATATTTAAGCAGATATGGGTATAGCAAATATCCCGAGTTTAGTAAACATGTTGTACATAGGGTGTCCACCTAGTGCGTATTTGTTCTATAATTGTAACTATTACAGTTGAAAAAAAGTACCTCAGCATTCATCATTGCATACTCTAAAATATTTCTAGTCATACAGGGAATTTTTGGGCTGTGTAGTAATCAATTTGGTTAAGTTAAATGAAACACCCTATGTATTATTGCTTATTTGGTTAGTGAACGTCAAGAGCTTTCCAATGAAGTACCGTAATATATACTTCCTTTGAGTTGTTTATAAATTATTTGAAATTATGTAGAAATTTTGACGTATGTATACCATTACAAGAGACTTGATATACTTTCAAATGTTTCGATGCGGTAAATTACAATAGAAAAGAGCTTTCAAACCATGTACCAGCTTTCAGATTTTTTTTCTAGAGGATGTCTATAATTTTGTGTCGAACTTGAAGGTTAAATAACGTCAATAGCATTGTTAGTTCAAATAGAACATCCTTTATGTGGTTTCATATTCATTTAGAGAATTTCAAGAGCTTGCCGATGACCTACCATACTTCATATTTATTTTCAATTGTTTTAAGGATATGACAACCCAGCCAAATCGAAATACTTTGTATGACTGAAAATATTTTTAGAGTATCCATGCGATGATGAATTCTGAGAAACTTTCCTATTAAATTTTTTCTCTATCTGTATAAGTTACAGATGTACGGCGCAAATACGCACTAGGTGAACGCTCTATACAGGGTTATTCACGGAAAGCGGGTATTAGACGTTTCTCGGGATCTGTCGAGTTTAAAAATCTGAAAATTCGTATCAAGAGGTTTTTGTGTATGGCGAATTTAACGAAAATATTTTCAACTTTGTGTCACTTCCGCTTATAGCGGAAATATCACCAAACTTTGTTATTTTAAATGAAATACCCTGTATATTATCACATATTTGGATTCCTCATAAAAATTTAGCTTGGGTTTGTGTACCATAATGCACCCTTAAACCTACTATTTTCCGAGATAATTAATATTTTTGAAAAATTTTGACGGTTTCTATCCTGCGGAAAAAAATCGATATCTTCTATCATGTTACAGATTAAGAAATTTTCTATTCATACTCATACAAGTTCCCTACGGTCTAACTAAAAGTGTCCTTATGTTTTCACAATTTTATACTGGGTGTTTTATTTTCACAGTCGAACTTTATTTTAGTTCAAAGGTATATATTTTTACAGAATCTAATAGATTATTGAATTCGGCATCAACTGATATTACCATTCTCTATACCTATCCCTCTTGGTTTTCTCACCATTGACGAATATTTGTAAAATGTGCGTACAATATCAGCACTGTTTCAGAATGTCATCTAGTAGGCTGCAAATGTAAAAATGTTTTGTTTTTACCAATGTCAACACCATATTATTGTTGTGTGCGTAGCGTCACTTATGCGAATTATTTGTGGAAAATAATTGCAAACGTTTATACAAATGCTGTAATATTAGATTTATTTTCTATTTATGGAAATAATAAGGAAATAATTAGTAGAACGTGCAGAGAATTCAACAAGAAATACCGATATTTACCACCAATGACAAACAATAAATTTCGAAGAATCAGGTTAAATTTTTTAAAATTTGGCAAAGTTAAAGCCGTAAAGACAATACCAAAGCCAGTTACAGATAACGAAGTAAATGAGATTAATGTTCTGACTTACTTTTATGCAAATCCGCATGGATCTATTCCTGGTGCTAGTTGGGATTTAGGAATTTCATATTTGTCTATTCAACGAATTCTAAAGAAGCATAAGATGCATAACTTTCTGTACCAAAAAGTATAATCATTGAAACCCGTAGATTTTCAAAAAGAACTGATTTCTGTGAACAGATGATCGTACGTCTTCAAGAAAATCCTGATTTTTTTAAAAGGATTATTTGGACTGATGAGGCTAAATTTTCCAAAGAAGGAATTTTTAACAGGGGAAATTTGCACAACTGGGCACAACAAAATCCTCATGTGGTACGGGAATCGATTTTCCAGACCAAATTTAGTTTTAATGTTTTCTGCTATTAGTAGATAACAGTTTTAAGTATCATATATACGAGGAAAATTTAAATAGTAACAAATACATGCAAATATTGAGAACAGTAGTTGAAACGTTTATTGATAGTTTGCCCCTAAATATTTATAATTCTATGTATTATCAAATGGATGGTTGCGGCCCACATAATACACGGGAAGTGTATGACAAATTAGTAACATTGTTCGAAGATAGGTGGTTTGGATACCGAGGACCATGGAGATGGTCAGCAAGGTCCCCTGATTTGACCCCTTTACACTTTTACCTTTGGAGTACAATCAAAAATATTGTTTATGCCACCCCGGCTACTTCCAAAGAAGATCTAAAGAATAGAGTACGGGCTGCATTTCAGCAATTAGATTCCCACGAAATTCGCCGAGCCACGGTAAGTGCCGTAAATCGCAGAATATTGGCTTGTTTGGAGCAAAATGGAAGGCATTTTGAACAGTTGCTGTATTAAATTTTTATTCAATGTATTCGTTAATTTTGTAAATTTTTTGTTGCAAAGTATTTTTTATAAATCTAATAATAAAATGATCTTTTGTTTTTGATGTTTATTGATTTTCTTTTCTTGATAACTAACAAATAATTATCAACTATCCACACGATTATACTCCTTTACGATAAGAAAGGAAGTAAGTTATAACTTGTGTTGCTTAGTAACAAACAGTGCTTTGTATGTACATTTTACAAATATTCGTCTATGGTGCGAAAACCAAGAGAGGTAGGTATAGGCAATGTAATATCAGTTGATGCAGAATTCAATAATCTATTAGACTCTGTAAAAATATGTAGGGGGTTTCATTTAAAAAAAAATGACTTTTTGACATTTGAACTGAAATAATGTTCGACTGTGAAAATAAAACACCCTGTATAAAATTGTGAAACATAAGGACACTTTTAGTTAGACCGTAGGGAACTTGTATGAGTTTGAATAGAAAATTTCTTAATCTGCAACATGATAGAAGATATCGATTTTTTTCCCAAGGATAGAAACCGTCAAAATTTTTCAAAAATATTAATTATCTCGGAAAATAGTAGGTTTAAGGGTGCATTATGGTACACAAACCCAAGCAAAATTTTTATGAGGAATCCAAATAAGCGATAATATACAGGGTATTCCATTTAAAATAACAAAGTTTAGTGATATTTCCGGTATAAGCGGAAGTAACACAAAGTTGAAAATATTTTCGTTAAATCCGCCATACCCAAAAACCTCTTTATACGAATTTTCAGATTTTTAAACTCGACAGATCCCGAGAAACGTCTAATACCCCCTGTATATGGCTATAAAATCATTAATAAAAATAATATGTACGTATAAACAATAACAAATTCTTGTTTCTTATTGATATGCCAAATGGTATAATGATACGTAGTTAAATATATGAAAATCATTTGTGATCTGAAGATGAAACAACTATTTCAAAACTAATCACAATATTAAAAATAACTGTGTGGTATGAGGCTTTTACATGCATTTTTATTTATCTTTTAGGATAAATTAACAACATAATGAGATTTAAAACAAATTAACTAATATGGTGTTTCTAACAAACGCGTAGAAATGTAAAAACACTTTAATTATAATAAACCAGACATAAAGTATTTAATTTTTCATAATAATACCTGTTTTACTGAGAGAAACCAATATGTTTCTGAGGCCAAAGACATGAAACTTAAGAACACGAATTCTCGGGAAGATGTTGCCTGAGGAATATTTTTCAATGTAAAATGTTTTAAGTTCTGCAAAATTTGTTCAAATTGGTTTTACTGTCTTTTATTGCTTAAATATTCTTTAAAACATTTTAATATGTACAATGAAAATATTAATAATATAGGGAAGTAAAATAAGTTTTAGAAGTTAGAATAATTAATTAATAATTTGTCCCATAGATTAAAACAAGGGTTAATGTTGATCATTTAGGAAATTGATTATATGCTAGTAACGTAATACGATAAATTAAACCTTTTCGAAATATTGACAATTTATATTGCTCAGGAAATGAGTTTGTAATTAAATTTGTTTATCAAAAATGAAGGAAATATTTGAAATGAAGAAATCGTAAAATATGGCGAAGGATCCGGGTGACATAAAAGCCCGAGAATTCGCATGCCAATACGAAATGTTAAGAGACCAAGCAGAGCTGGGCGTTACTCGAGTGTAAGTACTTGAAAATGGTATTGGAGTACTTCGTGTATTCGATTATCTGTATTTATGGGTACATTTTTTCAAACATACTTTGTTATTAGTCACTTGTAAACGATTTGACTTTTCAAAACATTGTGTGCTAGACACGTTGTATGTGCGAAATTCATTTCTTATTTATATGAAAAAATACACCTTTCTTATGTCAGCTAAAAATGTAAGAGTGTAATGAAACAAAATTGAAAATTTCGTAATAAAATATTCTGACAAGAGAAATATTATGTTCCATATAAATACATATATAAATTTTCAGAAAAAAAGCACAGTCCACTTTTATGATTTGTCAATAGACATTTTATACACTAATCTAAAGATATTAATAGAAATATAATATAAAGTATAATAAAGCTGGAAGTATGGTCCATAAAAAAAGGGCTGCTAAATGCACATAAATATACATGTACGAGTACACACTTGTATCTATTTAAATATATTTAGAACGAAATTTATTCAACATGGCTACTCTGACACATAACCTCAATGCTAATTTGTAAATGTCAGTATCGATTTTTATATTTGATAGAGTAAAATACAGAATATTAATCTGATGAGCATTACACAAAAATTCAGAGCAAATAAACATAATATTACGACGAAATAAACATGACCAAATAAAAAGAATATACATGTATTGTCTTTATTTGGTCATGTTTATTTCTCTGTAATATTGGTGTATAAAATTAAATAAATTGCAAGTGAAATAACAAACACCAAGAAAGCTTAACGTGGCGTAAATAATCTTAGAGTATTTATTAACAAATGAGAGTTAAATTATGTCATGTATTTAGTAAATAAGACTTAAGATAACGAAAATAATTTATCGAATGAAGTTTATATGTTTTGTGGTTAGCAGCAGGTTCTTCGAAAGATGACACTCGAATGAAGTGGCATATTTATAATGCAATTTCCTCTTATATTTCCATGCTAAATCTGAATACGATGCACTAGCTTATTTCTGAGTTAGGTAGGTATAGAAATAATAAGTGGACGGTGAACAAATACGAAAAACCTATAATTGAAATTAAATTTTAACCATGTTAATCTCAAACTGTCGTCACTAACTGAATTATCAATGGCTAATAACAATACCATTACTTTTTAATACGGTAAAATTACAAATTTTTGTTGTTTTAAATTATTATCCTCCTCGCTTTCATAGTATCCTTCACATGCCTTACAAATGATATTCGTTTGTTTACAGTTTTTTCTTATGCATCCGAAGCATTAATAATGAAAAGAACTTGTAACATTGCTGTAGTTCTTGACTGTATATCTCTTACATAAATAAGAATCCTTTAAAGTAATTAGATTAATGCTGGTCGTTGAACAATATTTTGGTTGAGTTTATTTCCTTCATTATTCTTATTCCATTGTCAGAAAGTCTTTCTTTAAAGTTAGGAATACTTATTATTATTATGTCATCTACGCATTGCTGATCAGTACACTTAAGGTCTTTATTTACATTCGATAATAACACTCGAGGTTTGAATTTTTTTGACACCAGTATTAAACCTATCAAATTTATGTTTAACAGCACCTCAATCAAATCATTATTTTCGTAATTCATTACCATCCCTTCCACGATTGGTCAAGTTTTATTTATACGTGTATATCTAGATTATTGAGGTTAATGTTATTACATATTTTTTCCATTATGATTGCAACAAATAAAACAGCTGATCTGTTTAATACTTATGTTTTTTATAACTTACGCCATACGAAACTATCTGTGATATCAGCTACTTATAAGATATATAAATCACAGAGATTTCAAACTGCTACATATTTTTCTATGGAAATTTGTTAAAAATCAGGTCTTCAAAACGAAAATTTGAATTTGCAAGATATGCAAGAATTACGGACGCAGTGGCTAGAATTAATGCTGAGTTACTTGGCTGGGCAAAAGTGCCTACGTGCCGTTAAAGGAGCCCGCATTTGTGTGATGAAAATTAAACTTTTTATATTACCGAATCTAATAAACATATTTCACCACCTCTAGTCTCTAGTCAAGATATAATAATTATTTATTCAAACTATTTATCTATTTGCTATACTTCTGTATCAAAAATTAAGTGAAAATTAATTTTTAAATGAAAATATGGACATCTCAGAATAGTTGCAATTTTAAGTAAGTATATTTTAAAGTATAATGAAAGCAATGAGGTAAATATAAACAGGTTTTAAGAAAGTATTAAGGCGAAAAGTAGATGAAACAAGAGTTTTGGAGATAGTGGCAATGAAAATAAACATGTGCCGTTTAGAGACGAAAGTAACGACAAGAAGGGCAATTAAAACGTATATCTAGAGCTACTTGCAAGTAATTTGAACATTAAGAAAATTTTCTGGATGATAATCCTATGTTGTAGTTTACCAAGTATTTATTTAGTTTATAATAACAGGCCCGTCCTAAGGCATTTCAGGATAATATAAAACAAATAGAATAACTAATTATATATATATATATATATATACATGTATATATATATATATATATATATATATATATATATATATATATATATATATATATATATATATATATATATATATATATTCTCAAATGGTGTACCCATGGTGTGAGATAATGGATTAGTTTGAAGGAAAAGGTCTTTATTTTTTTCTCACAATCCTTTATTAATGATTACCGGTTTCGAAATGCCTAGCATTTCTTCATCAGATCATAAGGCTAAAGTAAAAAGTTATATATATATAAGTAGTTACACAAAACTAATTTTCAAAAATTGAACAATTATTTGTAGACAATGAAATACAAATATATTTATAGAATTAGATAAAGAAGAGAACATTTAATTATTATTTTAACCATTAAGGAGTAATTATGTACTTACATGATTACAAGATTTGTTAGAGTTAGAAAAAGACGATATGTTCTCCAAAATATATATGCAAAAGTTAAAATTTAACTTCATTTGAAATCAAAATTATCTCATGACAAACATCGATCAATTGTTATCATATAGATAAAAAAGGAATTCATTTAAAGCAACCATTTGTCGTGTATTGTTTTAAATGGTTGCTTTAAATGAATTCCTTTTTTTACCTATATGATAACAATTGATCGATGGTTGTCATGAGATAATTTTGATTCCAAATGAAGTTTAATTTTAACTTTTGCATATATATTTTGGAGAACACGTCGTCTTTTTCTAACCTAACAAATCTTGTAATCATGTAAGTATATAATTACTCCTTAATGGTATGATTTTTTTATTTTCTTGAAAAACAAAGGTCCAATTTTATATATATTTTTTTAAAAATTTTATTGTATGCTACGTTTCGGCTTACATTTTAGCCAGCGTCAGGCATAAGATAGATAATCTAAAAAAAATTTATTTATAAATAATTAGGCATTAAAATTACAATAGAAATGAAATTAAAATGAAAATGGGCAATTTATCGTATACGCAATAGTTATTTTACATTATAAAAAAAAACATTAAAATACATATAAAAATGACTACTATAAAAATAAAATTACATTCAATTTACCTACTTCAAATTAGATTTCGTTAAACATTAAAAAAAATTTTGTTTATAAATGCAACAGAATTATATATTTTTTTAAAAAAGGATAGTTTTAAATCGATGTGCATGTGGAGAATAAGTTGTAAAACGACAGGTCTAGTAGACAGGAATTTCTAATTCTTCTTTTTTTGTGTGGTGTTTTTTATATGGTTCTTACTTTATGTAACACCCTGTATACCACCTTTAAAACGGTGGTATACAGGGTGTTACTTTGCTAGATTTTCATATTATACCTATTCCCGTAATGAAATGTTGCTTACCATTCAAAAATTCAAATTTCAAACAGTTTCGAGGTAGTTGCGCTCCTCAGAGTAGCGTACTTTAGGGTGTTTGGCTAGTATATTTAATATTCCTGTATCTTTGATATCTTTCTTTTTTTAATTTCATTACCAGTTTATATACAGTTTAATTAGATACATGCTCTTAGTTAATGATCTTGTTGACCATTGGCGCTATCTTATTACGTAGGTTATCGCAGAATTGATTGACAGTTTCAGTTTGCTGTACATGGAATCTTAAAATTAGTGACATAATTGAAACTAGATTCCTTGTCGAAATTGAAGACTAATTTCTACACAAACTTATATCCTACAGTCCACTGTCCAGTCAATTAATTAATTTCAACATTATTTGTTATTGTAACATAATAACTAAAGCCGGCCCATTTGACTGTAGTCTACCGAGCGGCGATAGAGGCAGACGTACAACTTGAGCCATGAACTAGGCATTCAATAGGTTTCCAGCGACCAGACAAACATAGACGCTGTTGAGATACGTAAGTGCGGACCGAGAATATAATATTCTCTCAAGCGTTCTTTACCATTCGCTACCCAAACATAGAAATTTATCTCCCAATTCCCGAAAATATACCGGATCGGTTATACACTGCTGTGTTTGTGAAAAACACTTGATAGACTGGAGTGCACATCACTGCAGACAATACGTGTAAGCCATAAACAAAATCGTACCCAAAAATATCCATACTGGAAATTTATCTACGACTTAATTTCCATGTTAAGCGTGTGTGGAATACCTCGTCGGTTAACAAATAATCTGGTGACTCAGTTTTTAACAGATAATCCCGGTATTCCTGTTGCTGAAAATTTTAAAGAAGTTTTAAGAAAAAAA
Source organism: Rhamnusium bicolor (assembly GCA_029963845.1). Classification (NCBI taxonomy): domain Eukaryota; kingdom Metazoa; phylum Arthropoda; class Insecta; order Coleoptera; family Cerambycidae; genus Rhamnusium; species Rhamnusium bicolor. The sequence goes on from JANEYF010002960.1 coordinate 212,373, forward strand.
TCCGGATATTAACAAACTGCGTAATATCAACAAGTACTTATGTAATGTAGGGGCAGGGAATTACACCCATTTTCCAGGACAGACATTGAAAATAATTTTATTAACCGCGTTATAACATCAATAAACCGCTTTAAGCAACATAGTGGTGTAATCACAAATAGATAATCTTTTTCGATGTATGTGTAATGTTTTGTGCTTGTAACCTCTCTTGGAATTTGGTGGATCATGCTAACTTTAAAGACTTTGAATAAAGGTATGTATTTTGATATTAGTGTAGATATATTTGTTTCGCTTATCTCTACGCCTATATGCATAAATGGTAAAATATTTCGTATCAGCCTGATGTTGGTCCTAAAATGTATTAGCGTTCCTTGTGCTTAATGTGACGTGCAAGTGATGATATTATGCGTATGCAAATATTACGTTTTTGGATGCAGAATGTTCATTTTCAAAATACGCCTTTATATTTAAATCCTGGTGTAGAAATTTAGCAAAGGATACTATAAAATGATACAAGTATACATTGACAACAATAAACAACTGTTAATGGACATGGCAATGTAGAATAAGTTTTTATAATTTACACCATTCCCTCACCGACGCCAGTTAATTTCTTAAAACGGGCCGAGTTTAATAATAATGAGTATCACAAACATAATATGGCTTAATAGGTATTTATGCACCATGGCAGTAAAGTGAGTGTTTTAGTCTCAGCATGAATAGCAAGGGACTAAAAGACACTTTACTCCCGAGGTGCATACAATATTTTTTGTACGAACGGGTACAATTTTTATTACAAAAAAAGGAAATGTAAAAACTAACTGTTTGACATTATTTTTTATTTATTTCTGTTTGACGTTTAGAATACTAAATATTACTAAATATTATTAATTACCAAATATTATGAACTGTGAAAATTACCTTATTAATATTAATTTTGATTTGAAATAAGTTACTTTTTATGGTTAATATGTTTGATTCAAAATTTTTTTGTTATTTCTACCATTAAAGTTTGACATAATAAAAATATTGATGTTACGTTATATAGTGTTGTTCATTGGTTTCCATGGCGGCTTTAAATCTCCCAGGGAATAAATGCACTTGTTACTCCGTGTTTTCATGCAGTAAAATATTGTTTTATTCTCGTTCGTACAAAAAAATCTTTTTTACATTGACAGTAGAACTAACCGACAGTCAATTTTTTAACTAATTATTGTCATTAAAAAAAGCTCTTTTGTATTGTTGTTAAAGTGACATTGAGATCTGTCACATTTATTTGATATTTTTTAGTGTCAAATTTAACATACTATATTTATAGAAATTTTCCAACTATTTTCACTGTCGTAGAAAAAAATAGTATACGAAACACGTGCTAAAAGTGATTTTATTTCGTTCGTTGGGTTGCTTCACTCGGCCTCGCCTCGTTCGCAAACTCCTCACTCACGAAATAAAATGACACACATTTTTTAATTTCTTTTGTTTTTATAAAAATAAACAAAATACATCTAAATACATTATAGACCAATCAAATTAAGCAAAAATCAGGCCCATTTTCACGATAATTTCCAACCATTCCCGACCAATACCATTCGAATCAGTTTTTTTTTTGAATTCTCATGGTCAATTTTGCCGTTATATGAGCAAGAATTTAATTTATAAACAATTAAAGTTATGAAAATGATGAAAATCGATGTTTCTAAATATTCAACTTCAAACGCTGCGAAAACGGCAACAGATAGAGAAAAATTGCTCAGAACATTTCTTATAGAGCGTTAAATTCCCTTCAAAAAAGTCCACGACGGCATATCTCTACGATGAATAGTTAAGGCGTTACAATAAGTTAAATGTTTATTATTTTTCTACTGCGTACTGATCAGCTGTATGGTAGTCTAGTTTGGAACACCTGCTTCTCTAGGAGCGTATATGTAGATACCCTCGGGCACAGGGCACTATAGTACTTGGTATTATAACTTAATAATAATTTTCCAGGTCTTTGAGTATGCATAAAAGTATATAATAATTATATCTAGACCAAAGAAGTGATAAATACATTTGCTAACGTTGTAAAAATAAGAAAATTATGAAAGATTTATAGCAAGTCTACTTTAAAATGTTCTGCGCAGGCGGCCATTACTCGGCGTACGAGTCTGTTGATCGCGCATGCGCGTTACTTGTACAGCTGACTGATATACAGCAGAAAAATAATAAATATTTAACTCATTGTAACAGCTTAACTATTCATCGTAGAGATATGCCGCCGCGAACTTTTTTTGAAGGGAATTTAACGCTCTATAAAAAATGTTCTGAGCAATTTTTCTCTATCTGTTGCCGTTTTCGCAGCGTTTGAAGTTGAATATTCAGAAACATCGATTTTCATCATTTTTACAACTTTAATTGTTTATAAATTAAATTCTTGCTCATATAACGTACGGCAAAATTGACCATGAGAATTCAAAAAACATACTGAATCGAATGGTATTGGTCGGGAATGGTTGGAAATTATCGTTTTGAAAAACCCTTAATTTGACTGGTCTAATTAGCGTTTAAAACAATAATTTGTATTTTAACTGTTATTTTAATAATCATAGAGTAGTACTTACTAGAAATTGTAAAAATGTGCTGTTGTATCCATTGATGAGTAATACTTTTAAAACATGACGCTATTAGCTAAATTTTAACCTCTTTTGAACTAAAATTATGACGGGCCTGGTTTATATTTCCCAAAAGTACTCTTACACTTACTGCTTTCCCGCCTTCCTAACCTGTTTGCGGGAGATTAGGAGATATGGCACGCTGTCAGCTTAAGAACAGTCTTACATGCTTGCGAGAATAACAAACAAGCCTATAAATTACACATTATCACTACGTAACCCGTGACTACTAATACTTAATTGTATTATAATGTAATACCTGCCTGAACTTACCTTATCGTTGAATCTCAACCGCGAATTCTGCTTACTTTCACGTCAATCAATACATTTCAATCAATAAATTGACAGAGTTACATATTTTATTCACACTGTTCTATAAAAGATATTAAAAAACACCTAATATGTCATAATGTGGGTGGGCTCAGAATTCGTTAAATTGAACCGAATGGCTGGTTAAAAACAGTTTGAAGAAATGCTTTAATGACATATACTACCCTTTGAACATTGATGTCATTTACAGAAAAAGGGAACAGCATATATTTCTACTAAATCAGATAAGGAGAAACTAATTTTTTTTGGGCCCGGCTTACACAATTTTTCTTTTAGTTTCACATGAAATTTAATTAAGGTTCGTGTGTAATAATGCTTAGACACGAGGGTTGGTTGGAAACTAATTAATTCTTGATTGTGTAGAGGTAGAAAGACAAAACCAATGTTGTGTTGTAACCGGATACTCCGGACTAATATTGCTGACATCAGCAACTTGTAACCGTACATCACAACAGTGGCGGATACAATGAAATCGTGTCGATGAGATAGGCAAAATGAGATGGATTTCTGCATAATACCGTCACCAGAATGACAACTAATATAATCGAGTCAACAGACAACAGCTTGTGCCGCATGCACTACAGTTTTAAAAATCAGTAAACAGGACCGGCAGAAGGGTCCAACGACCCGGGCTCCCCACAGTAGTGCTAAATGGACGTTTGCATTTGTAACTCTGTCATTTTTAGACCAATTCTTATAGTATTCTGTATGTGAAACAGGAAAGAATTAAGAAAGTGTTAATGTGGGCAATGAAAAGCCATTAATTTGATTAATTTGTTTATTAAAAAATAACAAACAATAACCCTTTGAGCCGCGAATTTTGCTTTTGTGCCAATTTTTATGAAACTTGAAACTTAAGGGCCATTTGGATTGCTGAATCCGAATATGACATCAAAATTCCAAAATTCAAAATGGCGGATTCAAAATTCAAAATATAATCAATTGCTGTGAATCTCATTACTTAGAGGATTTTGGAAGTCTTATTACCAGTTTTCTTTATAAATTCATGGAAATCTCTTTGAAGAAATGGTCTTTTGTAAAAAGGCAAACAATTTTTTACGATTTGTTTTGTTTGTAGTTTATAGTTTATTCAATGATCAAAAATTAATTGTTGCATACATTTTTCATACATAAATTAGGGACTAGGAACTGAAAAGAAGAAAAAACCACCACGGGAGGTTAAAAAAGTTAATAAAATAAAAAATGGAAAAAAGGTCACTGAGTGACCCATCATGACCCAATGGGTTATGTATAAAAAAACTTTTAAATCATTATAAATGCAAGTGCAAGAAACCTATTGTTTTAAAGCGTTCATACTTAAAAAAAGACAAAGCTATACAATTTTCCCAACAATTCTATCCTTATATCTATCCTTACCTATCCTTACATTATCCTCACATTATTCTTCCGTTATCCTTATTTATTCTTACGTTATTCTTATTTATCCTTACGTTATAATTATTAATCCTTACGTTATCCTCATTTATCCTTACGTTATCCTTATTTATCCTTACGTTATCCTTATTTATCCTTACGTTATCCTCATTTATCCTTACGTTATCCTTATTTATTTGAAAATAAAAATATTAATAAAAACAAAAACGTCTCTATTTTACCAGCAATCAACTCGACAAATATCATTCAGTTTGCCCCATGACCACATCAAAAATATTAAATAATGTGCAGTGTGAGAGGCGAATTTCCAATTTTTTAATTAAGAAGCAGAAGGTATAATGGCATTCACTTTTGAGTTTATTGAAAAAAATAACAAATATCCACATATACAAGACAACCAGGTAAAATTATATTCATGTTTGTTTTTAAATAATATCTTGACAGCCAAAAATTTTGTTATTATTTAGGGTCGAATGATACAAATATATGGTAATGGTAATGGTGGGGGAGGCTGACGCCTGGCAAGTAGGCCACAGACGGGCCCTTTTTACCAACCCCCAGCTGTCCCCTCAGCCATGTGCTTCTCTTGCTCCCTCATCGAATCTTTCCGACCTTCTCATGAAGGTCAGGATGTCACTCATTGCGAGGGAGCTCATCTCCTCCCTTAGAAGCGCCTCAGAACCGAAGATACTGTGTCTCAGGCGCCCAAACGCTTCACATTGTCCCAGGAAGTGGTAATATGTCTCTTCATCACTTCTGCATCTTGGACATGTAGGGTCTTCCTCAATACCTATCAATGATAGATGCCTCTTAAGTCTGCAGTGGCCTGTCAGAACACCGATTAAGAGATTCAGAGTCTTACGACTCCGTCCCAGCAACCAGGCCGATCTCGATTTGTTCGGCCCCGTCACAAAATCTCGGGTTTGCCTGCAGGCCCTGTTGGTCCTCCAGTGCGTCCTCAGTGTCTCGTGGGCCCACTCATTGAGGGCCGTTGTGACCTGCCTTCTTGAAATACCTAACATAGGCTCAGGCCCGTGACAGGGTTCCTCGGCTCCGAGTCTAGCCAATTCATCGGCCTTCTCGTTGCCTGGAACTCCCATATGTCCCGGGACCCATACCAGTCTCACTTGTTTATGCCTGGCCAGCTCTTCTAGGGCATCCCCACACTCCTGGACGAGAGCTGATCTCGTCCTGGGGGAGCACACCGCCTTTAGAGCAGCCTGGCTGTCGGAGCATATGTATATTATCTGTTCCGCCCCATTCCTAACCTCAGCCCTACCTGCCACCGCTAGGATGGCGGTGGCAGGTATATATACTATAAAAAAGAAATTAAAGCGAAATCTGTTATGTAGAGATTTGGCATTGCGTTTTAATTGCTCATCTGCAACAGTTACAAATATTGTTCTTAGTTACATTTGATGCACATCTGCCTGTCTAAAAAAATTATAAAAGACAAAATTCAAAGTAGAGAAAAAACAAGACGAGCACACTACGTGAATTTTTGCTTTTCTCAAATTGTCGAATAGTAATAGGTTGTAAAGAAATATGCAAGGCCGTACGAGTCAACTGGATAAACAAAAATCTACTTACAGCAATTATAAAGATCAAAATGCAATAAAAGAATTAGGAGGGGTAGTACCTAATGGCACAATAACCTGTTTAAGTGATTTATATACAGGTAACATATCGGATAAAAAAATAGTCATGTATTGTGGAATGTTGTCAAATTTCAAATCTGGATATTTAATTCTGGTAGATAAAGAATTTTTAACATCTGATATATTACCTGCAGGAATCTCTGTTAATATTCCACCTTATCTATTAAAACCTCAATTTTTTTTTCTAGGAAGCTAGGAAAAGAGTAGTCTTTGCCAAGGCAAGAATTCACGTAGACGGAGCAATATCAAGAATTAAAATTTTTTAAATATTGTCAAACATTTAAAATATTGTATATATTTCATATATTTAAAATTTGTGGATTTTTAAGCACTTTAAACTATCCTCTAATGACGAAAGTAGAGGATATATAGTATAATATCCAAGAATGGACTTATATTATAACTGTCAGAAGGCGATGGGAAATCAAAGCCAAGTGTTGCTAAATTATTGTCAGTTTTCTAATATTGACAGTGCAACGCAGTATTGTAGTGTTATTCTAATAAAGTATTTTTGCGTTTTAAAATCAGATAAAATATGTGTTATGTGCATATATTGGAAGTGGTAAAAACAAGAATGTGGCAACCTTATATTTTCAAACGTTTTCTGGAATGACAGCAATTCTTTAATGACATTTCTAAATGGTTGAAAAACAATTTGAAAATGTTTTGGAAAATTTGAAAATCCCAGGTCTGATGAATATAATAAAGAAAATTGCGAGACTGAGGTGATATTTGCTCTTTTCGTGATTAGTTGGGTTGGGACTATAAAGAAATTAACAATTTTTGATTAAGTAACCAAGAAATTTATATCGCTCAATATGTTTGTATAGTTCATATCATAATATTGGCGTGCACGTCATCAATTTCAAATTTCCAAATCAATCAATAGGTAATTTGTCTCTAATTTTTAAATTGTCTTAAAATGTTCATATCGTAGTATTAGTCCAGAGGAATTGTTATCTCGCTTAAATGAAATCGCTTTATAGAATAAAATAGCATTAAAAAATTCAAATATATGAACTGGTGCGAAAACACGAGCCGCCATATCACTATCTACTGTGACGGCATTCTTGTAGTAAACAAATAAGCGCAAGTAACGCTCGGTATCGTTTTCTTTATTTATCATATAAAATAAAGGGTTCCTATTGTTATATGTGGTGTCTGGTGCCGAATTCCAAGAGTACAAGTGTAAAGATGCCACAAAAATTGTTTATAAAACTGCCAAATGATATTAAAATGAGAAAGGCTTGGTTATAACTTGCCAGGAGAGTCCTCAAAATTATTATCGAGTAAAAGTATACTGAATTTTTGTGACGATCACATTGATATAAGTACTATTTTGTCTTACACTTTCAGTAACTTTAAACTTTACAACTAATGTAAACAAGTGAAGTCTCTCACATATCTGTCATGTTTGTAATTTTGAGGTTATGTTGAAGATAGTCTAATAAATAATATTCTAATTACCTACAATAGGAAGTAGGAGCCTCAAAGTCAAAAGCACATAGAATATTGAAGAAGAACAAATATACTTCTTATAAAATGAACATTTCACAATTTCTCTACACAGATGACCTTGCAAGACGAATTCAGTGCTGCTAGTGGTTCCTAAATAATCCTAATTTGCCCACAAAGGTTGTATGCTCTCATGAATTCAGAATAACAAACGTTGATGTTTTTAATCAGCAAAACAATAGATACTGGAGTGATACCAATTAGTATTTATTACTACCATTTCGTTGCAAGGTAGATTTAGCATTAATATTAGAGGCTTCTTGAGAGATCATAAGTTCTTACACCAAATTTTTGAAGAAAATCTAAACGTTGATATATACTTTGCTATTCTGGAGGTCAATCTTCAGGAGTTATTGATGATGAACCATTAGAAGACAGGTTCAATCTTTTCTTGTAGTTGTAAGATTTATTTGTTTCCATTTTTTAGCGTAATTCCCAAAATTAATATTGTCCTGAGTTTGTAGTAGTTGGCTCTGGTTATTATGTGCTCTATTGTAGTTGACAATACAGTTAGCAACACTTGGTTTTGTTTTCCCATGGCCTACAGGTAAAATTTCCCAAAAACTGGTTTCTTTTTGAGTTTAGATATGAAGTATTGGGAACTAAAATCATCTCGTCACATCATCTCGTCACATCGTCGCTGCGATTAGATGGGTAACGATCAGCTAATTGCTGGTTTGTTTACATTCGTTTTAAGTGATTTTGTGTTTTAAATAGAAAAATATATAATATTACATTAATTGAAAGCTGGTAAGTAAATTTAATCAGTTTAACCTATTTTTCACCATTTCTGCTAACTTGTGGGAGTACTTAAACTAAAAATTTTTTTATATTATTATAATTCTATATCTTTTGTATTATAGTCCCCTGGCTTGAAATAAAGGGAAGTTACTACTTTTTCTATCAATAATGTTTCCTCCCATGCTTTTCTTCTATAGCTGTTGGTGATACAATCAATCCCGCATTTTTCTTAGAAAAGTAATAAAGGTGGATTGGCCTGTACACATTTTTTCTTGAATGACAATAATTGTCATTCAAGAAAAAAATGTGTGCAGGCCAATCCACCTTTACTAATTGTAAACACCACAAGAATCTGTATTTGCACTGTTTTCTTCGGCACATTGTGGAATAACCGTTGAATAAAATAAGAAAACCGTAGTAAAACCCCGATAAACAAACAAATGTGATCAAACGAATATAAACAAAGAGCATTACTAGTTTCATCAATGAGATTTTTAGTCATCAGGGGGCAACGTAAAGTTTTAATTTCCCAATGTGGACATCGATGGAAAGAGAATGCAAAGATGCATCGTACTGAATAAAAAATATAGGAATTATTTCTTCAATAAAAAACAGAAAAACTTATTTCCTATTTTTATTACTAGAGGACTTCCAGCCAAGTATATGAACAATTTGTCCTACGTTTCGTCCGAGTTTTCGGACTTTTTCAAGGTTAAAAGCTAAAAATAATTAAAAATAATGGTTTTACATAAGTCGTAAATTAGATTAGTGACAGAATGCATATCTAAAAAAGTGTTTCCTATTTTAATTTCACTGTATGGGTGGGTTTTATTTTGTTTTTCATAATTTTTTTTATTTGATGGGTATGTGATGTACGTGTAGTTCGACGAGTTAGGCAGAGAATGATCAGTATTTGGTGTGGTCGTTGATGTGTTTCTTTTTAAGAGTAGGTAATTATAACAGCTGAAGTATATTTATGGTCCGAGTGACAGAGTTATTGTAAACATTCTCATGATATTGGATAGCCGTTGAGAAGAGGTTTTGCAGTTAGAACATATACAGGATGTTTAAAAATTGTTACTATTGAATAAGATTGCGATATATGCTACTTGGATTTTCTATATCTGTTTGATAATTTACTGTTTTTTTGTTGTTTTGTATTTCGGCCATTTCCAAAAACACCCGCCAATAGGGAACGTGAGCTGGATTTAGACCGTCGTGAGACAGGTTAGTTTTACCCTACTGATGACTCGTCGTTGCGATAGTAATCCTGCTCAGTACGAGAGGAACCGCAGGTTCGGACATTTGGTTCACGCACTCGCTCGAGCGGGCGGTGGTGCGAAGCTACCATTCGTGGGATTATGCCTGAACGCCTCTACGGCCGTATCCTTTCTAGTCAAAGGTGGCAACGATATCTCTTGGAGTTCCGAGAGTCGAAAGGCTCAAAACAATGTGACTTTACCTTGAAAAAGTCCGAAAACTCGGACGAAACGTAGGACAAATTGTTCATATACTTGTAATAAAAATAGGAAATAAGTTTTTCTGTTTTTTATTGAAGAAATAATTTCTACCTTAACAGCCAACAACTTGTGTAAAATATCATCTAAAAAATATAGGTGTTCTATTTAAAATAAAAAAGTTATATCCGATAACTTTTTTCTCCTACAATATAGTAAAATTCCGACCATGTAGTTACACTCTACGTAACAAATTATAAAAACATATTTTGAAGTTTTTTAATATCTTGTAAGACAGATAAGTTGTGGCGTATTTCTTAAATTATAATTTTCAGCTGATCTGAAAATAGGACTATTATAAGTCCAAAGACCGGTTATGTTCTTCTTTTTCTAAGAATAATAAATTGAGAGTTGTGAGGAAAATACCTGTTTTTCATTAATCTACCATATTTTTTATAATTTCTTATACATTTTAGTTGACTTTAGAAGTAGAAATACTCAAAATAATATCTTACATTTACAAATTAATTTTATAATAGAAACCGTTTCAAGTTTAAAATATGGTCGACTTTAGATTGTTCCAGTTATTTTAGTCTTCAAACTTTATAATTACTTTGGTTATCAGTTTGCTTAGTTTGAATACATACTCTATATAATCCACATGATCTCGTTACTCTGCCTTGGAAGAAATTGTTAAAACTAATTGAAATAACTGATTACAAATTTTTATTAATACAAATAAATAATAATATAACAAAAAATATCTGAAACGTTACTCGACGAAGTTGTTGTTGGCTCTATTTTAATTAAATAAATAACTTTGTACTAAAATAACATAATAATAATAATAATACAGTTGTGCAAGTATCACATCTGTACACAATTGGTGTTACAAAAATGTTAAATAGTGTTTCAATAGTACCTTTATAATTCAAATTTCCTAGTCAGACTGTCATTCTAATTCTGAACTTTTGATGTGAAGATAACACTGACGTAGTTTTACACGAAACACCAAACCACCATAATATAATACTAATAATAATAATAAACACATTTACCACAACTACAATTTTTGTAGCACAATATCTATATATTTAAAGCAGATAATTTGGGACCAAAATATTGAAACTCAGTATCTGCTTTTTCGTTAAACCTATTTACTTTTTTTTTATTTATTATATACATCCTTTATACATATCACGATTTTTTTGATTATTAGAAGTCGTTACTTAACAGAAACTTTTTAATTTCAGTTTTGAACGATTTCAGAGACATAGTTTTAAACTCGTCATTCAGTTTATTATTCAGGTTAACAATGTTGTACCAAAAATATCGTTGATAGAAAGCCGTGGTATGGCGTGGTATTGAGGGACAACTTTTATGACGAACATTTAAATTATCGACATATATTTAAATTATTGATATACGTTTACTAACCAAGTTGGCATCATCTGAAAATGATTAAAATTAAGCTTATGCTAACAATGTATCCTATTGTCACAATTTGGTGAACCATGACCCACTAACCAATAGTGCGGGCTATATAGGATTGACCCTTTGTTACTATTTATACAATTTTTACACTTTGTGATTAGGAGCTTTCAAATGCATCCAACAGTCTAGTATTTGTTGCATTCCTAATAAATCTTAAATTGCTAATATCTATTTTATGGTTGTTCTCAAACGCAACACTAGACCTATCTGTTCTACCATATTTGAAATGAGACATATGCTCTTTGAATCTAATTTGAATTGATCGTCTAGTTTCCCCAACATACTTTTGATTACAGTCCTTACATCTAATTTCGTAAATCCCCGACTTTTAGTATATTTTAATTTTGTCTCTTGGATTGCCTAAAAGCTGTTCTAGTTTATTTCCCGAGGAATGAACCACTGCCATACCTATATCTTTAAAAATTGTACTGCGTACCTAAGATACATAAACCAGGAAAGTCGGTGAGTTCTATTGTTTCAGTAATTGTATCGCCGACTTACCAGCTATCAAAATGGTTAACAGAGGAGTTCGAAAGTTTCCCTATTTTACCAACTAGTTTCTCTCTGATTAATTCCAGTGATTTCATTACCAAGGTGACAAATACTCAGTTGCAAGAAGGTGAAACTTTTATCTCCTTTGACGTTTGTTGTTTGTTTTCAAGATATCACAAACCTTGCACCACCTTTAGAATCTACTCGAATCAAACAATCTCAGTCAAGATGTAGAAAAAGAATATCTTCAACGTACTAAACTTTGCATGAAACAAAATTGCTTTCGATTCAATGATAATTTCCTCAAACGACATGAAGGAACAGCAATGGGTAACTCTTTGCCACCATTCATTATCAGCCTCTTCATGAACAAATTTGAGACAGAAGCAAAAGAAGAATTCAAGTATTTCCCCAGGACTTGGCTTTGGTATGTGGATGATATTTTTGCAGTGTTTGATACAAAATTCGCTGATATTGACAAATTCGTTTCTAAATTAAACAGTCGTTTCGCGTCAGTTAAATTCACATATGAAATTGGAAACTCTGGTCAGCTATTATTTCTAGACGTATTAATAATTAAAAATAGTGAAAATAAGTTAGAATTTGACATATACAGAAAAGATACTAGTACTCTAAGATATATCCTTAAGGACTCTCACCATTGTGCTGAACACAAAATGGTGAGTTTTAATTTTCTAGTTCGTCGTCTATTAAGCGTCGCCCTCAATAAGAAGAGATTCGATAATGAAAAGGCATTGATTAAGGATACAGTTGCGAGTAATGGATATTCTGTAAATATAATTAATAAAATAATTAGGAAACGTAAATTTCAAGAAACGCTTCTAAATTCCTAGACCTTTAAAAATGAAAGAGAAAATCCGAAATTGGTATCGATTCTATTCGATCTTCATCCAGTGAAATTGGTAAGATTTTTAAAGGTACAGGGATGGTAGTGGTTTATTCATCGGGAGATAAAGTACAACTTTTATGTAATTCAAAAGACAAAATTGAAACAAGCGAAAAGTCGGGGATTTACCTAATTAGGTATAAGAACTGAAATCAAAAGTATGTCGGACAAACTAGACGATCAAATCAAACTAGATTAAACGAGCATATGGCTCATCTCAAATGGTAGAACAGATAAGTATAGTGTTGCCCAACATGCGTGTGAAAACAACCATACAATAGATATTAGCAATTTAAGATTAATTAGGAATGTAACAAATACTAGACGGCTGGATGCATTTGAAAGATTGGAAATCACAAAGCATAAAAATAGCATGAATGTGGAAGGCCAGTCCCAAAACGCCCGCTCTATTGGTTAGTGAGTGATTAGTTTCAGTGGTTAGTTCACCGAGTCGTGACAATAGTTTAGGTGTAAATAGGATACATTGTTAGCGTAAGATTAATTCTAATCATCTCCAGATGATGCGAACTTAGTTGGCGAAATGCGCGTTGAGTGCAGTATATGGTGTTTTGGTGTTTCGTCGATAACTACGTTAGTGTTGTCATTCTAATTTTAATATTTATCTAGTTTTATCTTATGACTTTGTTTAAATTTTAATATTTTTTAATTAGTGGTACATTTAACTTGATATGATGTTGAATTGGTAGTGTATATTTTTCACTTTTAAGGTTGCCCTATTTCTTACATATGTAGATTATAACCTCACTTTTTAGTAAGTACATTAATTTAATAAAATATACTTTTGCAATTCTAGTTATTACCGACGTAATAACTGTAGCGTTCTTGATGAAGATACAATAAAACCTCGAAAGCTAGAACAGAAATAAACTTCTCTTTAATTCTTGCCTTAACACATCCCGCCAATGACTTATTTTTGAGGCGGCTAGTTTTGAGCCCTCATCTCTAAATCACATATTGAAAACAATGGAAACAATATTTGTTTATTATATATATCCGATTATAGTAACACGTCTTCGCGTTTAAAATGTTTGTGCGTCAAATATTTAGTTTTCGTGTTTGTGCCTATATAAGAAATTCTTGCCACACATCATAGTAAGAAAAAATGAAATACCAATCACCTCAATGGTCAGAATCATTAAAAAATCAAAATTTCATTTGATGAATTTTACCAAACCAGTTGCTGGAAGAAAACATTTATATATTCCATTCTGTGTAGAATTAAAAATAAAAGACACTATAGAAAACCACACACATTTAAATGTCATTCTTAAAATACAGAGGGCTTAAATATTGCAAATGCTAGCACTGACACTGAATCAATTTTTAAAAGTAAATATTCAAAAACTGAAGGCGAACGTAATTTTGATTCCAATATAAATTCGCCAATGTATTCACTCTTTAAGGAGGATCATTATATAGATAATAATTCATCTCCATAAAAATACGTTAAACAACAATCTCTTCTTGATGCATCTAAGACTAGTAGTAACAACCCAATTGAAGGATTAACGTTTTAATATGTACCTAAAAGCGATACTTATATTTTTGAATATTATGTTGAATCTCCCTAATACATGAACAACTGCGATATGTTCTAATATTCGGTAACAAGACATCAACATCTAATTAATGCATTAAACTGGCATAATATTACGTCTGTTTTTGTGTTTAAAGGATTCCACAAGAATAAAATACAAAGTCGCGGCAAAGACTTAGTTGAATATGAAGTGTGCCCTTCCGACTGCAAAGTATTTGGAATTTAAATCAATGTAAATCAAAATAAAATATTTTTGAACGTTATAGATACAGTACCCAGACAAATCAACCATTTGGACCAACGAAGCTATCAACTGGAAAACAACGTAGGTATTAAAGTAAAAGAAAAATTGAAATTTGAATTATCAACCACTTTGAGTCGTTAAGGTGATGATGCGGATGAAGATACTTGTGTAAGATGGAAACTGGCAAAACATCAGATCTTTAAGCGTCTACCAAAAGGCCAAAATTGAAAAGATGGCTGAAAATGATAAACAATCCCATCCGTGGATTGATTTTATTCGGCGCAGCGACATGGAAAACGTTGAAAACAGAAAATATATTCAGTTTCCAGCAGGCAGGATTCTGGTGTATTTATAGGAGCAAATAAAAATTCTCATTAAGGGCTGTAAAATTACGTTATACTTTGACGCCACTGGATTAATTGTAGGACATTTTAATTATGAAACTGTAAATTAATTCTTTACTACGTAGCAGTGATAAATCATGACTGAAAAATAATTCCGGTGACAGAGCTCATAAGTTCAAAGCTCGATTTTGACACAATATGTAGTTTTCTATTAAATTATAAACATATTGTTTTACTAAATGTAATAAATAGTATCTCATATTTGATGCCGTTGTGACGGATTGGAGTTTTGCAATGATAACAGCTGTATGTATTCATAACATTGTTTAGTTATCTAAAATTAGTTTTTAAATTTATATTTAACTACACAGAAGCTACAGCCATGTCTAATATAGTACCTCTTAAGAGGGCTAATCGAACCAGTGTTTGTAAGGTAATTTTTCAAAATTTATTTTTTCCATACGGTTTGGTCAAATTACACCAAATTTGGAGGATCAGTAGTTGAAAGTGTACTAGAGGGTACATGTATATCTATTTTAATTAATTTTCACTTTATGTAGGGAAAATTTAAACTGTAAATATAAGTGAAATTTGAACGTGATTAGCTCCTGAATTATGATATCAATCGGTAAAATTCGAGGTAAAATTCATACATGTCTTCTAGAATGAATTTTCATAATTATGCTCAGCAAGTTTCAAACTTTTATTCCGTACTATTTGGTTAAAATGAATTTTCTAAATAAGTATCTTTGTCACTACAAATGGAGCAAGAAAGTGTTACCTCTATCGGGAATCGCACCTCAATGAAGTCGGTGAATTAAACGTCCAGTGAAAGTATAGTCAAGAGCAAAATTATTCAGCGGCGCACGTATAAAAACTTTCTAGAGAGTGACACAGCTATCCGAAGCTTTTTTCCCAACTAGGCCCCTTAAGTCTTACTATGTGCATTTCATTAAAATAGTGTGCAATAGATTTTCCACATTTAAAACCGAATCAGACGTTAAAAAGTTATTATAGATGCTGTTGATGGCCAGTACATCTATGGAAGAACTTATACTGCACTTTGAGTTATTTGTAATTTTGTAAACAAGCAATACATTTTCCAGTGGTGTGCAGACAACTATTGAGATATTGTCCACCCAAAACTGTGACTATTTCAGATATATGAAAAATAATATCAACGTAGATTATGCGGTTGATGACTTTCTGGTTATGGGCCAATTTGTAGATTATCTATTTTTAAAAAATATTTTTATTTTATAATTTATGAAGTAGTTTCTACCTTATTATGATAGGGATTTGTACATTGTTAGATTGGAACAGCTATCTATATAGTAATACTGGTTTGGAATATTGAGACACGATATTCTCAAAGGTAAACCACATATAAAAATATGACGATTTGTGAAAGCTGTACTGGGCTGCAATAAAAGTAAATTAAAAACTGTAAATTTATCTATTGGACTAGTTCCAAATTTAAAACAAACATTCTAGAAATGACTAAAGAGAACCTTTTAACAGACCAAATTGCTAATCCCTTTAAACAAAAAATTTGGAAAAAAAGTGCCAAAAGGACAAGATATTTCACAAGGTGACACTTGCAGAACGCAATCAAGAAACTAAAAGAAAAATCACAGTATGAAATAATAATCAAAAAAACAGATAGTTAAATAGATCAGTTTCCGCGTCATAAAAATTGTATTGATATAAGTAACATTTCAATTGGGAATTTAAGCTTCCACGTCGCTTTCCTGGTGGATAAAAAATGTACTTTAACGTAAGCTCTTTATTTGCATTCGTTTGATCACATTTGCACAGATTGTTGTTGTTGGGGTTTTAATACCGTTTTTTTTTTATTTCATCAACGTTTATTCCACAATATGCCGAAGAAAACAGTGTATAATTGTTGTGTATATAATTGTCACCCAAGGAAAAATGTGGATAAGACAATCCACTTTCACTATTTTATATTTTATATCACCAATAGTCAATAACTGTGGTGGTATAGAGAAAATAGCGGAAAATTATAGGAGAAAGCATTACTGATAAGAATAACATTAACTTCGACAATGTGTGTCCATTTTAACCCAGAGGAGTATAATACAAAAGGTATATAAAGTCATAATGGTAAGAAATTTTATTAGATACTTCTACAAATTACCAAAAAATAATGCAAAATAGGTTACACTTATTGAAGTTACTTACTAACTTTCAATTAGTGTCAAAATAGTGTATATTCTCTATCTAAGAGAGCATATTTAAATAGGTGATTTGTTTATTAAGTTGTCATATAATGATTATGCCACGTTGATCTCAACATTTAACGATAACAGAAGAAACATTTTGAATAGTGACGATTCCAGGTGTTCTCTATTAGATATTGCTTTTGTTTCATTCTATTTGGTAAAAATCCTGACATATACGAGTAATATATAATAAGTGTATCCAATCCAGTTAAATAATGTCTACGAACTCTGACAATTACAGTCTGCATACATTTTATTTCTTTTAACACACCTATGCAACAAATTAAATTTATTGTAATTTCCTACAATATTATAAACTACATTGGACAGTGACAGTTATGGACTTAAAAATTCAGCTGATTTATTATCTGGATCCAGGGTTTAATACTACAGATAACAATGTAGTGCTTCCACATATCAAACATTCAAATCGCGAAGAGACAGACTTCAAAATCTAATAAATTAAATGCGCGTAAATGGAAACTTGCCAAACATAAATATAAATATTAAAAACAAACAGATTCTGTATATTGTGGTGTATTTGTGCTGTGCTGTATAAAAATTCTTTCGCAAACTACCTAGTTGCGTAAAAACTTTCTTTAAGTTCTTAGAATCAGTAAAGTTTAATCCGGAAAAATTCTGTATAACAATACAAAACGTTTTACTGTTGAATTGGAAGATATGTCTTCATTGTGCTTAATGTGCGGAAATATAATGAGGATCAGTAGCATTAAGTGCCATTTATGTAAAAGGTGGGTGCATTTTGAGGACTGTGCTAGAACAATAGTAGGCGATATGTGTTTTGAACTTTTCGTACACATTTAATGTGGTTTATGCAAACTATATGGAAAGGACTCTTTTAAAAATGCACAAAAATAAATTTCATAATTTTAAATGAATGTGAACTAGAACATTTCATTCTGCACTAAAGGAAGAGCTGCTTGGTATATTAAACACCAGATATACTAATGATATCACGAGTATTCGAAAAAATTTAAGATCTGCATTAAATTAAGTAGGATCAATTTCACAACTTACATTGATTTTAATTTATCTGTGGACATTTTCAAACTCAATAAAACATATTAGATACATTGAAAATATTTTTTTTTAGTTTGTTCTTTTGGGATACCTAAACAATAAAATATTTTATAAGTATTATGGGCTCGACGAAGAGGAAATTATGAATATACTTTTAAGGTCATCATCATCCGAAATTTAAGTGAATATGACTATCCATCACCATATACACTATTTGAAGCAGTTTTCCACGAAACACCACAATACTATATACTGCACTCGACGCATCTCCAGATGATTAAAACTTTTAATCATCTCCAGATGATGCCAACTTGGTTGGCGAAACGCGCGTCGAGTGCAGTATATTATATTTTGGAGTTTTGTGGAAAACTACGTCAGCGTTATCTTCGCATCAAAGGTTCCAACCCATTCCGGGACTATTTGAGGTGTTGGAAGAGCTAAACAAAATTTAAAAAGGTTTAATTTATTACTGCTGATCCATTCTGTTTGTTCCCATTATAATATTTTTATTTAATCCAATTCTCACAAATCTCCGAATAGTGCTATATACTATTGATAAACTAATGTTTTTCTGGATAAGCGGTATTAAATAAAATTCGTACTTTTCGAAATGATCGTTCGCGACTGCCGTAACTCCGCATCATGATAATTTTCATACACATCCACTTTGATAAACATACACATCAAAAAAATCATGACATACATTTTTATTCAATGCAAAAAGTTGTCTTTAAATAATCATACATTGTTTTATATTCGGCCTCTACTTATTTAGATAAACTCATCATACATAGTATTGCTTTACTCGGGAAAGAGTAAAATAGGGCTGTCAAACATGTTCCTTGAGACAGTGGCGTATGTGAAATTAGCTAATACGAGAAATAATAAACTGTTACAATTTATAACAATGTATGTAAAACTTACCCTCTTAACTAGCTTGATGAACTAGCTTGCTTATCACAAACTGGAGAAGATGTGTAGCCATTTTGCAGCATCAGGTATGTTTCTATGGTTCTCTCCATGAGTGATGTTTGCTTTGGTGAAAATATATTCTTATATTTTGAAAACGACCGCGACCGTTCGACATCTACTGATGTAATACACGCATACGTAAAATAGTCTCTGAACGCACTTAACAGATCTGGGGCTGCACCATCACATATTTGTCTTAATTTGGTAAAACCGGTGTCTTTATTTAACAACTTTTGTTTAACGCGCTCATTTGTTGCGTCACTTATAGCGTGTAGCAGTAGATTTACTTCGTCACTATTTGCAGTGACTCCCCTAACGACAACGCACCGTTTTCAAATTTTTCTATGCTTTCATGTAATAGTTATAGTTCTTCGCAATATTTTCTAAAGCTGTTTCAACGGAAATATCTTCGAATTTTGTCTGGCTTTCCTTAATAGCTGCACCCTCATTTGGATTGAATTGTAGTATCACAGCTTTTATTTATTGGAAATATTCAGCATAATAAAAAGCTGCCTGCAACCATGTTCCCCAACGTGTAAGAATCGGCTGTGGTGGTTCAGGAATACCGGGACACTTGCTATGAAATGCATGGAGACGTTTAGGACATTTAAGAAACACTTTTTTTGTACTTGCTATTAATGCATCCAGCTCTGGAAAACTTTCTCGAATAGTTTCTGCCACAAGATGTAAAGCATGCACTTTACACATAACATGTATAAACGTACAACCTTGTTCTTGCAAAGAGCAGCCTACCAAACGCATTGTCACGGCGCCATCAGTCACAAACATCAACACTTGACTTTTTGACAGTTCAAATTTTTCTAACGTCTCCAGCACCACCCTGGTAATTGTTTCGCTAGTACACTGACTTAGTATTTTGCTAGCTAGTAACAGTGGAACTGTCGGCTTAAGAGGGTGCAGTACTCGTACTATAACATTTAAAATAGAATTCTTTTTACAATCTCTTGTCTCATCAACAGATAAGCACAGCCGTGTATTTTTTAATTCATATTTCATCTTATTTACCATGTCTACGTGTACAGTTGGTAGATAGTTACATCACGTTGTGCGACTTGGTAACTTCACCTGGGCATTGTATTTATTTCAGAACTCTCGAAATGGTTGTTTATCGAGTATGTGCAGCGGAACATCACAGGTAATCAGCATTAATAGTAAATCAAACATGAACTGTGTTGTCGAAGGCACGCCATTTTTTTTATTTTTATGGTGTACACACTATTTACGTGAAGTCCACAATCACGCTTATCCCAGCACATCAAATCTTTCTCGCACACTTTACAAAATTATTTTAGCACCATCATAGAATAAATCCGGGAATTCACCTATGAATTTATTCACTTTGTCAGCAAATGGCCGTTTCCTACCCCTGCGTACGTCTGCCATGCTTTATTATTAAATTAATATCAACAATACAGTACAACAAATAAAATAAAAACACAAAAACAATATGCAATACGCCCAAGTGACTTAACGTGTACACAACTCGAAAGCTAATAATAGACTGGACTGGAGAAACAGTTTCGCGGTCAAGGTGAATGTCGGCGACAGTAAGTACATCTGTACTCTACGACCATGATACACAGAAACGATTTGCAGCTTTAGTAATATATTATGAAATTATGCAGAGCGTTTTCATTGAAATAGGGGAGCTGAGGTTATTTTCGGCAAAAGGAAAAATGACAGTCAACTGTCATGATACCAAAATGAGAACCAATGTATCGAACAACTCGACTCAATATATTCTAATCATATTTCTAAAAATAGCGGAGGAGATATGGGATCGTTCCGGTACTTTATGCTGCCCTGTATATGGAGAAAATAATCGTGATTTCCGCCATGTTAGTACAAAAATTTGAACAAATGGGATGTTAATTTGTAATGTTTCCAACATTTCATTGTATAATAAAAAAATAAAGCTACTTAATTTTAATAATATATTCTTTATTCAGTTCTGAAGGATTTTACTATCTTCTTTGTTATCCGGTAAATTTCTTTTAATTAACAAAAAATGCGAATACATACATTTTGTTAAATCCACTAATTCTTGTTTTCTCATTTACATTATTTTACATTCTTTATTTGTTTTAACCATTTCAAGGAAAACTTGTTTGTTTCAATTCAGCAATATTTTGTAGTCATTGAAAAATAAGCCATTGTCTATATGGTATCCTTCGATAGAGTAGAGGCACATCGACTGTTACTTGCTACATCCAATAATTGAGACAAAAATTAAACTGCTCATTTGAGAAAAGGTTTTCCCGCCTCCATGTGACGAATTTATTAAATTTAAATTTCTATGCGCAGATGGAATGAAGTCCAGTAGTATATAATGGAGTCAGTACCACCATAAATTAAATATACATAGATAGTACCTTCTAATGTAAATATTTATGGCTCCAAATCCTGGAATCGAAACTAGCAAATGAGTGTAAATGGTCTATTATAACATATTTATAGTTACTAAATTAACAAAAACCTAAACAGCACAGCTCACAACGACATAAAACTTTTGGCGGTCAGATTTTAAAGCCATACATATTAACACGGGAAGGAATTATCTTCCATGTTTAATATATGGTACTATCTGTTAAAGAAGAGTTATTTAACACATACATGTATCGAATCCGCACCACTAGGTATCCTCATCTTACTAGTTAGATACGCAAGAGATTGTCCACTGTTATTATTAATTAAAATGATATACAAATAAAGTATATCTAACATTTTATTGTTAAAAAAAATTGTACACACAACAGAAAATAGCAATTTTTCCACTTTGTATGTATCGCAGAAAAATTCAACGCGTTTGTCCTAAAGGTAGTAAAGTAGAAAATTTGATTATGTCGGATACCTGATCTTTTATTGTCGTGGAAAACAAATAGGGAAACCCTTAGGCGATTTTACTGCGAAGCGTAGGAAAATCGCTATTTCTTCTCCACGACTATACATAATATGTAAATTTGACGAATTAGATTGTGGCAACAATCAACTTTATTATCTATAATTTTGTACGAGAATAAAAATGTAGAAAAAATATTATTTATACAGTGTCCCACATAGATATAAATTTACATAATTCAGTCCACTGTTGAATGAATGTATTTTTTTAAATTTTTGTTTAATTTTTTGCCATTAAATTTGCTCTACTTTGACGATAAAAAAATATAAATATATAGGGTATAAATCTCAGATTTGTAAATTTCATAATTTATTTGGAAATAAAAAAAGACGTTTTCATTTGAGAACAATATTCCTCTACGAAACCTATAAACACATAAAATAAATTAATGTGTATAAGAATTTTTCAAGATTTAACTATAATATTTATTTTAAAATTTTTAAAACGATCGTTTTTATTTTTTAAGCGTAAGTGGATTTCATCCTATTTTAATTAGACTTTCCTTTGCAACTTATTTTTTGGAACATTTGTGTTGGACACAGAATATGTGTGGTCATTTATATCGGTGTATATTTTTTCACATTTCGGAGAGCAAAATTGAGATACAGAATTGTAGTCATCTGACTCGTCCATTCATCCTTAAAATATATAGATTTATCACAAAATCAAGTAATTAAACATTTTCTTCTTCGTTTTGAAAATGCAGTTCTAGGGAAAAGCATAAATACACCATTACCCCGCCGTGGATAAAGAAAGAGAGTAGGGTAAAATACGAGTAGGTATATTACATAGCTTAAAATACAATATTCCCCGTTGATCAGAATATGCAATAAAGGAATATGTAAAAAATATAGTCTTTCTATAAAGTAAACCTTTCCCTAAAATGTTTTGAAAACTAATATGTAGTTTTTATTGGTCAGTCAATATAAGTTGAGTGCAAAGGAGTTGATTGTATGTCTTGAAGAAGATTCGGATTCTGAAAATGCAAACGGAATTGAAGTAACCTATATTGCTCCAAATGTTGACGAAATTACAGACGACGATGATGATATTGACGATAATCTTACAAAAGAGAGAAATATCAATGATGAGATTGCTAGAATGTATGAAGTTTATGCACCCGTGGAAAGTGATTACGACGAAGATAAATACCATTAAGTGAAAAATGAGAAAATGTTCAACAAAGGCAGTAAAAAAATGTAGAGCCAAATTGGGAAATAACACACCTATATTCTCCAATTTTCCTGTAAGTACTAAAAATAATTTATTAGAAAATATCAATTCTTGTCACGGAGGAGTCACAGATCGAAATACTTTCTTTATTTTTTGATTCCGAAGTACATGCCAAATTTGTATATTTCACAAATATTTACGCAGCTCAAAATAATCATGACTTTGACATATGTGAAATGGATCCCAAATGCTTCTTTGGTATTTATATTTTATCTGGTTATCACACTTTACTGCAGTGCAATATGTATCAAGGCATTTTTTTAAGGTACCTTTGCGAATTCAAATAGATACGTGGGCCTCCTAAATGGATACACAGTCAAACGAAAATGGATACACAACTTTAGGCCTTCGGCCCTTCGAAATTAATACCTGGATAGGCAGTAAAACGAAAACTGATACAAATCATTTTCTTAATTTCAAATAAAAATTCTGTTGTACAAATAAACAAAACAAGTTAAACTACGTATTTAAGTCAGCAATCAGAAATAAGAATAACTAGTACAGTAAGAACTCGTTAAATTAAAGCTGAGGATCCTTCCTAAAAAAATTACTGACGAAGTCTCTAGTTTGATAAATTTCAAAGCAGCACTCTTTTTTCCTTAAAAACTCTGCTACTGCTGGTTCAAGATCGAAATTTGCTGTTCCAATCCCATTGAGTAAAATCAAGAGTCTATTATTCATTGTATCATCATTCAGTGAGATTCTTCCTGGAGTTTTTATTTTGTTAAAATGTGAAATAATTTTCTCAGTAGTCATTCAATGGTGGCTTATTATCAATAACGAGACCAATAATATTTGAAGGACACCTGTGGTGCAGACAATAAGTTTTCTCAACTTGTCAGTATATTCGGTGCCTTCATCGGGCGTATCAATGTCTCTAATTTCTTGAATCATAGGCCAGCAGTCACATACATCAGTCGTAAAGTCTGTTACTTTCTCCGAATCAAACAGATTTTGAATCAGTGGTCAGTCTGCGGATATCATTTGTGTTTCTGAGTTTGCAGAAACGAAGGCAGCCATATTTTTGATTGTTTCATCTTCTTCAACATTTAATCTGACATCAAGAAAGTTTTTAAACGATATAACAACTTCCTGCCTTACTGCCGACCAGTTACGTCTCACGGTGGTAACGTAGGTCTTAGGTACATTACGTCTGTTTCTGAGAATTGTTGGTAAAGTTGATGCCTCCAATGTGTCTTCTCTGCAATTAGGTTCAAAATCAAGGCCATGAATCAGTAATGATTACATTCAATTTTCTTAAGAGCTGAGTCTCTAGTGGTATTGATATCCGGCAAAATTAGATTTGAATTTTGAAAGAGTTTCTGTAATGTTTGAAAAACAAGAGTTATATCGGTCATAAGTGCAGTGAACATCATTTATTGGGTATCAGTACCCCATGTCTTAAGTATCCCATTTATTACGCGTTTATCGTGCCTTGAAATAGTGCTGCTACCTTTGAATTCTTCCGAAACAAGTCTGCATCCAGGTAGATTATTTAAAATAGATAACATTAGATCTCTAACGTGCTCCGCAAAATGAACTTCGAAATAACCAGACAATTTGAACATTTTTGTTGGAGCTTTTTTAATTTTAATGGAAATGTACGAAAGTAGGAAGACACTGCTTTTAACTTAGTTAGCCAAATATTTAGTTCTGGAACAGTACTAAATGCTGATTCCATAGAAAGATCGGAGCAGTGGCAATTGCACTAAACTGTTGCATAGATATCAACAATGCTAAGGCACTTTATTTTCGACCACCTTGTAGAAGAACGTCATATGGTTGCGTCGGCATATTTCGCGCAAATGCAGTGAGGCATTTTTACAGGAAGTAACAAAGAAGGGAGAAGAAATACTAGACATAATTAAACAGAAGGAAACTATGATTCAAGATTAAGGGAACACATAAATTGTTTAAAATTATCTAAAACCAAATTAAAGTCAAATGACGCTGGTCCACAAACAAATTTGATAAAAAACTATAAAAATACTTCTACAATTACAGACTCTATTTTATGCACAATGGCTGAAAAAACAACATGGTGCACAAAAACAAATAAAATAATAAATAAAGAACTACTTTTAAGAGCTAATATAAACAGAGAAAAACTTGATACCGATAGCATACCGTTATTTGTACAGAGTGGCATAAAAATTTAAGCATAACTGTCTGAAAGCATAATGACTCATAATTTAAATTAACTCCAACAAAAAAGATTCTTTTGCTAACAGATGAGGAAAATATAACCTGGTAAGTGAGAATATTATTGGACCTAAAGCTTTACGATATCATATCGATGAGAAAATCAGGTGTACGCTTAAATCAAGTCATTTTACCCTACAAGACTATATTATTATAACGTATAGGTGATTCTACTGATATTGATAGCAATAAAATACCTTCATTTCGTTTTATTTGCAACAAACTAAAATTGTGCTCACATACAAACATACTTTTTGCATCTATACCCTATTATAAAAACGCTGCTTAGAAAAATAAACATATTTTCAAATTTTATTCAAGATTGAACGACTTTCTGTGCAAATTCGATAGTTACACAGAAGGTTATGTCAAATATATGGAAATAAATAACGATAAGTCCGTAAAACTGAATAGAAATCTAGTTGCTTCCTAAATGGTTGCAACGATATTTTCAAAAAAAGGTTTACAGAAAAACCTGATATTTATCAGTACTAATGAGTACAATGAAGAGGCACTTGTTCAACTTCACCAAACCCAAGAAATGATGCCAACCCAGTTACAGTCAGGTATAAGTGAAATTCAAGATGATTCATCTTTTTTATATCCACAGCTTTCCCAAATATCAATTCTTGACTGATCAGTTTAAATAATCCGATTATCACAGACTCTAATCAAACAAAAATGTTTAATGGTAACAGAAAAAACTTTTGCAAAATCTAAGGACGAAATTAACGAATTAAATATATTTTTAAATGAAAGTAATTTTAACATATCATGTTTAAATAAACACTGGCTTTCTAGTGAAGAAATTGACCATGTAAATTTAAATGATTATACTAGTAGTTTCTAAACTTTCTAGAAATAATACGAGGGTGTATCTTTCTTCTCATTAAAGAAATGTAACTCTTTTCGCATTTTACCAATTAATAGACTACCTGTTGAATTGCATTATGAATTGGCTGGAATTGTTTTTTGAAAATGTTTGTCAAATTACTACTGTATGTAGATCACCTACTTTAGGAGATATAAACATTTTTTTTTCAACAAATTCCTAGAACTTTAGATGTCCTCTCACAAAAAGGGAAGAAGATAATTGTCATAGAAGATTTTAATGTTCACTTTCATAACCCAGATAAAAACACTTACAAGCTTTTAAATGTGTTTAAGTCATTTGGATTTTTTCCTTTAAATAATTCTCCGACTCGTAAAAATAGTTGCCTTGATAATATGTTTATAAACTTCTCCCAAGATATCTGTAAAACAAATATTATTAATACCAAATTATCAGATCATACTGCCATTAAATTACGGGTAAATCATTCAAAACCTCTTAAACTGTTTAAAAGGATTAATTTTAGGCCTGTTAGTGACAGATTTGTGTGAATTAAATAATTGTTTAAGTGAGACTGACTGGAGTTTTATTGATAATTCAGATTTATATGTCGACACTAAATTTGAGCTTTTCATTTTTAAGATCACACCAGTTTTGGAATATGCATTTCCTATAAAATCTAAAATCATAAACAATATCAATAAAAAAAAAACCGCTGCCAATTACTTGGGGATCAGAACTTCCTCACTGTAGTAAAACTAGACGTGTGGTGGAATTTATAATAAAAGTAATTTTTGACGTTTCAAAAAAGTCACATTTTTTGACGTTTCAAAAAAGTCACATTTTGACGTTTCAAAAAAGTCACTGGTGGAATGTCATCAATATTTTTTTTAGACCGATTTTGCTCATCAACGAACTCAGTCTCTTCCTTGACCTCTAGAATGTGTGTACCAAATTTGAAAGCTTTATCTCAAAAATTCTAGCTGCTATCGCGAACACAGGCACACAGACAGAAAATTTTTTCTCTGAAATTTTGTGTAGCGTCATAATTCGTCGAGATTCGTCCAGAAATGCAATAAAAATTTCCAAAGTTCTTTTTCACGAATACATAACGTCCTTACATTGAGGGGTGAGGCAGTAATAACAGCGAACATGTTTTTTTCACGAATACTACATAACTTCCTCACTTTGAAAGGTGAGGAAGTAATAAGAGTGAACATTATTTAAATAATTCTATTACATGTCCCTCAGACGGGGAATTCGATTTTTCAGAAGTATCTTACATACAGGTTTTTGATGTAATTAATAATTTAAAAAATGTACAAAGTAAAGATCCTTATGACAATATTTTAAATTATTTTAAATATATTATTCTTATTCCGGTAACAAAAAACCGCTGCCAATTACTTGAGGATCAGAACTTCCTCACCGTAGTAAAACTCGACGTGAGGTGGTTTATATTAAAAGTAATTTTTGACGTTTCAAAAATGTCACTTTGACGTTTCAAAAAAAATCACATTTTTTGACGTTTGAAAAGTCACATTTTGACGTTTCAAAAAAGTCAAATTTTTTGACGTTTCAAAAGTAAAATTTTTGACGTTTCAAAAAAAGTCACTGACGTTTCAAAAAAGTCACATTTTTTGAAGTTTGAAAAAAAGTCACATTTTGACGTTTCAAAAAAGTCAAATTTTTTGACGTTTCAAAAAAGCCAAATTTTTTGACGATTCAAAAAAGTCACTTTGACGTTTTAAAAAAGTCATATTTTTTTACGTTTGAAAAAAAGTCACATTTTGACGTTTCAAAAAAAGTCACATTTTTTGATGTTTCAAAAAAAGTCAAATTTTTTGACGTTTCAAAAAAAGTCGCTTTGACGTTTAAAAAAAGACATTTTTTGACGTTTGACAAGTCACATTTTGACGTTTCAAAAAGTCAAATTTTTTGACGTTTCAATAGTCAAATTTTTTGACGTTTTAAAAAAGTCACTTAGACGTTTTAAAAAAGTCACATTTTTTGACGTTTGAAAAAGTCACATTTTGACGTTTCAAAAAAAGTCAAATTTTTTGACGTTTCAAAAAAAGTCACTTTGATGTTTCAAAAAGTCACATTTTTTGACGTTTCAAAAAAGTCACTTTGACGTTTCAAAAAAGTAAAATTTTTTGACGGTTCAAAAAAAGTCACTTTGACGTTTCAAAAAATGTCACATTTTTTGACGTTTGAAAAAAAGTCACATTTTGACGTTTCAAAAGTCAAATTTTTTGACGTTTCAAAAGTCAAATTTTTTGACGGTTCAAAAAAGTCAAATTTTTTGACGTTTCAAAAAAGTCACTTTGACGTTTCAAAAAACGTCACATTTTTTGACGTTTGAAAAAAGTCACATTCTGACGTTTCAAAAGTCACTTTGACGTTTCAAAAAAGTCAAATTTTTTGACGTTTCAAAAAAAGGCAAATTTTTTGACGTTTCAAAAAAGTCACTTTGGCGTTTCAAAAAAGTCACATTTTTTGACGTTTGAAAAGTCACATTTTGACGTTTCAAAAAAGTAAAATTTTTTGACGTTTCAAAAGTCAAATTTTTTGACGTTTCAAAAAAGTCACTTTGACGTTTCAAAAGTCATATTTTTTGACGCTTCAAAAGTCACATTTTGGCGTTTCAAAAAAGTCACATTTTCTGACGTTTCAAAAAAGTCAAATTTTTTGACGTTTCAAAAAAAGTCACTTTGACGTTTCAAAAAAAGTCACATTTTGACGTTTCAAAAAAGTCACATTGGTGGAATGTCACTAATATTTTTTTTAGACCAATTTTGCTCATCAACGAACTCAATCTCTTCCTTGACCTCTAGAATATGTGTGCCAAATTTGAAAGCTTTATCTCAAAAACTGTAGCTGCTATCGCAAACACAGACACACAAACATTTTTTTCTGTCTGAAATTTTGTGTATCGTTATAATTCGTCGTGAGAAGCAATAAAAATTTTCAAAATTTTTTTCACGAATACATAACTTCTTCACTTTGAGGGGTGAGGAAGTAATTAATTAATTAGTGTATCAAAAACAATATTTTCCCGCGATTATCAAATTGTCAAAATTTATCCCTCTACATAAAAAAAGATTCAGTTGATGATCCCGCTAATTATAAGCCATTCGTCATTATTCTGGTATTTGCTGAAATTTATGAAACTATGTTAAAATTACAAATTACGTTTTATTTTGAAAATTGTAATCTGTTTAATAACTCTCAATTTGGTTTTAGAGAAAAAAAAAAAGCACAACTTTAGCCATTAACACTTTAATATAATAAACAAAGGTTTCGAGGAAAGCGAATTTTTGTATGTACAGTTTCTGGATTTGAGTAAAGCTTTTAACTGTGTGTCTCATAACAATTTGAAAATAAGTTATCTTTTTACAAATTTTTCACAAATAGTAACCTTTTGTTACAATCTTATCTTGAAGATAGATCCCAATTTGTTGAATATAGCAATTTAAAATTAAGTTTAATCGGTACAAGTATTGGTGTGCCTCAAAGTTCAGTATTAGGTCCAATACTGTTCCTTATTTACATCAATGATTTACCAAAATGTACATCTGTGCACAAATTTACTCTATTCGCTAATGACATCACATTAATTTACAACAACCAGGAATTTAACACTAAACAGTGTTATCTTCGCATCAAAGGTTCTAACCCATTCCAGATATATCACTGTAATAAAAAAAAGGGAACATTTCAAAAATGAGAATTATACAGGGTGTTCTAATTGAAAAAACAAAAGTTAGATTTATACCTCAGAGAACGAGAAATCAATTGCTTTCTAAATAGTGCGTTGAAACTGCAAGAATATTTCCTACAACTTTGGTCCATACCATTTTATTCTAGGTTAAAAAACAAAAAAAGTTAATGGGGTAGAATATTACTGCCGGATATTATTCAAAATCAGGGTTATAATCTTTTTAAATCTGTGAAAAAAATTATTTACTTAAAAATGCCCTTTATGATTTTAATGCGTATTCATATTCTATATGTATATGTATAAATGTGTGAAATATATCATTATTTATTCTTGTTCATCGTTATGTCCGTAATTTTAATGAATACTTGTTTTTCGACTTGACGTGTTATGCGAAACTATTTTCTATCATTGTTAACTGTTATATTTATTTATTTATTTATGTGTTTCTCATATATTAACATTTTACTATTTTTGTTATTTTTATATATTTTTATTGTTGATTTGACTTGTGTAAATACTTTATTGTATAAAGCACCAATAAATATCTATATATCTATATATCTATATAAAGTTTATATTCGACTAAAGAATTTAAAGACGGAAATTTAAAAAAAAAATACTTCAAAGTTAAACAAAACTGTTCCAGTTTATTTAGAAATGGATAGTAAGTAAGCAATGTAACCATAGTGTAGTTTTGAGTAAGTTTTACGAAAAAAATGCTGCAATAGAAATAATTAATAAATTTTGTACTTTATGTAACGAATAAACCGCCCTTTGTGTAGTAGAGGATTATCCCAGAAAATTCTATAACTAATTTTGCCTCAAATGTCTGACTTGGTCGACAATGTTAGCGCTAGTATTGGTATTCTACCTGGTTGGCCGGTGAACTAGAATTACCAATAATCCGACCACTCTCGCTATGCGAGCTTTACGTCGATCGATACAATACCGACTTGTGTGACTTGCTGCTTATTAATTGGGTTTGATTTGCGACTATTAAACAGACGAAACCTTAACTACTATTGATCATATATTCCGCTGTAAGGTACATAAACGACCCTAAATCAATTAAAAATATAATTTATGAACGATAATCATCCGATAGTAAAATTATTAATTAAAGGAAATTCAAGATTATTTTAACTATTAATTCTTTCTTTGTAAAATGCAATGCATCAAAAACTTAATCGTTTTTAGTTTGCCATTAAAATTTTAATTAAACTTTAACTGTTTAATTAATGTTCTGTAATTTTTGTAGTAAATACCCACACTTTTCTTAAGTGAAACACATTTTAATTAAAGAAGCAGGACAATAAGCAAAGGAAAAGCATCATTTACATATACGTGTTTTATATTATCTGAGTAATTTACATATTTCAAATTGACTATTACACTATGATTTGACCTGATGAAAATTGTAGAGAAAATTTGTGGTTGTAAACTTAAGGAAATAAGAATTTTTAGCTAAGGAGTTTCGCATCCACAATCTCTTAATGTAGTTTTATTAGTCGGTTTGGATAAAATTAGCAGAAAACCTCAAATTCTCATTTAGTCGACGTTTCGACAAAATTTATTGTCTTCCTCAGGACAGAGGAAGACCTCATTAGTCCTGAAGAAGACCATAAATTTTGTTGAAACGTCGACTAAATCAGAATTTGGGGTTTTCTTTACTAATTTTATCTAAACCGACTAATAAAACTACATTAATAAGAATTTTGTTACTGAAAAATACACGAGAGCTTATTTTCGCTCAGTTATGAAAGAAAATGGTCGTTAGACATCTCTGACAGACAAAAGCCAACCATTTAGAAAATATTCGTAAACAAAATTGCATAAATGATTCAGAACATGATCGCATTTAAATTTAAATTTCGTAAATCAAATTTACGGTAATGACTTCCAAATTCCACAAACGGCAAAGCAAATTTTGCAGGTCATCTCACAGAGCTGCTCAAGCTAATCAAAATTTCCGCGAACAAAATTTTGTTGGCGATTGCACCGGAGAAAGACGGTATTGATTATAAGTTTATCAAAAATCTGTCAAGGAATGATATTGTGACACTTGTTTATATCATCAATAGTATTCTGCGTCTGCAGCACTAGCCCTCCCAGTGGAAGGGTGCAGTGGTGGTCTTTATGTTGAAGCCGAACAGAAATGCCAAGCTGACAAACTACTACAAACCTACTTCGCTCTTTTCTTCTCGTTCTAAACTAGTAGAAAATGTTGTCCTGGATAGTCTCAATATCGATCAGGATGACCATTTAGAAGACATTTATCTTTAACAATTTTCACTTTGGTTTCAAAAATTGACATAGCACCACGCAGTAAGTCGAACGGATCATCAGTGATATCAACATGTAACACAATCTTGGTGAGAACACCCCTATGATACTCTTGGATATTGCTGATGCCAGTAGGTTCACTCATCCACTATGCTTTATATTTATCACCAAAATATTCACTAGAATTATTACTATATTTTAGGCCAATTTCAGAAAGTAAAATAATATTAGAGTCACATGATAAAACATTACGATAAAAGACATCCGTTTTATTAAATATTTAACAAATTGACATTTTGATAAGTTACTGATATGTGTTGTTCATCATCTGTTGGATATTTAGATTTCTTTCCTAGTGACTAACAATTTTTGGGATACCATCAAGATAGGTTTAACATCGGTCTCTCCAGCAACTCTACTATTAAATTTCTTACAAAGGAATAATCTAAAGGTGAGATCCTGATTAAATCCAATATTCTTATATCTGATTGAATTTTTTTAATTTATTAGCATTTCATACTATTTAAGTAACACCATTACAGGAACCTAATGTCATTTTCAACGACCTAACATTTTCATTTGTTTTCTACACCACGCCTCGATCATCTCTTTAGATGTTGAAATATCATAATTTTCATCATATGTCTCAGTAACTTTATAAGCCGTTAGATTGCATTCTCTTCTAATTCATGTATGATGTCACAAAAGTTTGTCATCTATTTTCTAAATAATAACGCTTCAAGAATTCCTTTATTTCAAAAACTGACGTGGTTTTCCACATATACCGCACTCGACGGGCCTTTCGCCTACCAAGTTGGCATCATCTGGAGATGATTGAAACTAAACTCTTTTTAAATATTTTGGGTTTATCTACAAAAAATAATTTTAAAATTTGATTTTTAAATAAATCCGCTAAAAAATTGTGAAACGGGAATAAAAGTATACCCTGCCGTGATTGTAATAATTTCAATTGTTAATTCAATTAATAATAAAAAAATATGTCTTGTTCTATGTTTTGTTCTGGAAATAGTTTAATAAATATATTTCGTGCATTAAAAATAATCTGAAAATTCAGCATTCAAAGTGTGTTGCCTTATAGAAACCGCATTCATTCATTTTGATGTGATTTTGTAGAGTCAGAAAAGATTTTTGTCAAATTACATCAAAATGAACTCAAGCAGTTTCTAGGCAACACGTTTTCATGCGCTGAATTTTCGATAATTTTTAATGCACTTAATATTCTAAGATCCGAATTAAAGACGACCTTCACCCATCCGTTTAATGGAAGAAAAATATTTTACATTAATTTTAATATGCTATAAAATATATCGCGAGTGGGTTGGCTAAAAAATTCCTGGCAAGACTATGATTAATTAAAAATTCAAAAATAACTTTTTTTTAAACATTGCACTCATTTGTTTAAGGAACAAATTTTATTCCAATAGAAACTATGAAGCCTATAGAATATGCAAACGTTAGGTTGTTTATTTTTTTCCTGGCGTAACTATTGGGTTGGCAGGTATAAACAGGTAATTCGATACTAGTAATTTACATTCACCTGTTTAATGAATAAATCTTATATCAAAATAAAGGTAATTATATTGCGAACAGAATGATATAGGGTTGTCTGCGAAAAATTTGGTTTAAATTCCGGTTGGCGAGCTTTAAAAAGCGAAATATTGGTGAGAATGAAAATGTGCGACAAAGAGGTCCGAACAAACTATCCGGTGCGATAGAAGAGGACGCAGCATTGCAGCTGCGTGCGGCTCGTCCATCGGATGAAAGAGAGTGCGCATACTATTTGTTCGTGCAATTGAGAAGGGTAGCGATAGACTAGTAAACACTCTGAGCATTATTTTGGAGCAACTGGCAATAGACTTGAAATAAAAATTATAAATATATAATAAATATAAATAAATATAAATAAATATATATATATATATATATATATATATATATATATATATATATATATATATATATATATATATATATGTTATTAAATATGATTTGAAGGAAACAACTACTCAGCGGGCAAATACCCCGACCTGCATTGAATTACACCTTCAAATCATGATAGACCGATAGCCAACATCATTTGTCAATTTCTAACCAGACATAGATCGATTTCGAACTTATTTGTTCTCTTCAGTATGCCATAGGTTATGGAACAGACAAATGATAGTGGCCAACCTGCTAGTTATATACTAACTAAGGTGAAGTGAATAGTGGTGAGAGGTATGAAACTTCTCATATGGTCTGAATGCTACTATATATATATATATATATATATATATATATATATATATATATATATATATATATATATATATATATATATATATATATATATATATGTATATATATATATATATATATATATATATATATATATATATATATATATATATATATATATAATATTATTTGTGATATTAGAGTATATAAATGTTCTTCTAAATAAAAATATCATAGTGATAAATACTTATCTTGAAAATTTTATGTGTTTTATCAGGAGACTAAATAAAAATAAACAAAGCAAATAGTCAAAAAATAAATAAAAATAATACTACAAAAATTTTATTATAATATAATATAAATACAAACATATTTTAATAAAGTCGAATGAAAATATCCTCATGAATGATGTTACAGAAAGTCGCAGAAATCAAAAAATGTTTTGGTTTATTTGTTTAACAAAAAATTCTTTAAAGAAATGATGAAAAGTTAACGTGTCGAAAATTGAAAAAAAACTATAGTAGATTACGAGCAAATATTAAAAAAATTTTTTTTAAACAATTTGTTTGATCAAAACAAAATTAAAAAATTTTCAAATTCCACGATCTTCACTGTCATTATTTCATTATAAATAAAATATAGAAGATATATTTACTATTATATTATAATTTAGAAGATTCATTTACTATGTACTTACTGTATTCTCCGTACAAAAGTTATTAAATTCTTCATTATATTTATTTCCTAAAGCAGTGATTTTTTTATAAGACGAGGTATGATAACCAACAAAATCGAGTGACGCGTTGGTTAGCTGAACTTCATTGTCTTTAAAGTTCTTTTTTTTTACGAAAAGCCAATGTACAATTTTTAAAAGTATCATCATTAAAATCAATTACAGAATCGTCCGAGTCACACAAAAACCCTTTTTAGCCATTTTTTATCATAATATATTGTCAATTAATAACAACGATGCGTAGTAGCACGTTCTCTTGATTCGAATATTGAGGTTAACTGCTCCAAAATAATGCTCAGAGTATTTACTAATCTATCGCTACCCTTCTCAATTGCACGAACAAATAGTATGCGCACTCTCTTTCATCCGATGGACGAGCCGCGCGCAGCTGCAATGCTGCGTCCTCTTCTATCGCACCGGATAGTTTGCTCGGACCTCTTTGTCGCACATTTTCGTTCTCACCAATATTTCTCTTTTTAAAGCTCTCCAACCGGAATTTAAACCAGATTTTTCGCAGACAACCCTATATCATTCTATTCGCAATTGAATTACCTTTATTTTGATATAAGATTTATTCATTAAACAGATGAATGTAAATTACTAGTATCGAATTACCTGTTTATACCTGCCAACCCAATAGTTACGCCAGGAAAAAAATGGACAACCTAACGTTTGCATATTTTATAGGCTTCATAGTTTCGATTGGAATAAGATTTGTTCCTTAAACAAATGAGTGCATTGTTTAAAAAAAAGTTATTTTTGAATTTTTAATTAATCATAGTCTTGCCAGGAATTTTTTAGCCAACCCACTCGCGATATATTTTATAACATATTAAAATTAATATAAAATATTTTTCATCCATTAAACGGATGGGTGAAGGTCGTCTTTAATCGGATCCTCTACTATAATATATTAATACAGAAAATTCCCCTCACTCTCACTGTAGTAACTACCCCAACAAATCATGACATTTAGATAAACATTTGACAAAGTTTGTAAAGGTATGAAATTTAATTTTTGTAACTTGAGATGTTTCGAATAGCTTGCAGTATATCATTGATTATTTCTACACACAGTACAGCATATCGAACTACTGCAGTATAAATAAAGACGTTTCGATAGCTACTGTCGCCGCAATATATTCGAGAATATCAAAAAGAATATGGAATACACAAAGGGTCGGCACACTGATCTGGGTCATTACTATTTCCATTGCCTCCCAAAACAATATTTTGCCAATCTAAAGGCGCAGTTGGTACTGGTAAGTTTGATGCATTGTGAGGAACAGGTTTTAGGGCCGATGGCAAATGCGCATATTAGATTTTTGTTTTTCTTTTTTTGGAATATCTCTCACTTCTTGTTATACAAAAATAGCAATCATCGAAATGATTGGTGGGTTCTCGCCATACCATTAGAACCACAAAAGGCATGCTTTTTCTTTTCCCTTTCATCCATTTCACTAGTGACATGCTATAACTTACAGAACAAATTGTTTGTCTTGATCTCCGACTAAAACTCCAAAATATAGAAAATACGTTCTTTCAATTTTCAGATAGTGGACTTGCTTGTGACTTTACAAGGAATTCTCCACAAATATAACAAAACTTGTCAGGTGAGGTTTTGCAACTTCGTGCATTTGACTGGACATTTTTGTCGTAAAAGAGTTATGTAGACAAACGAAAACACTTTCTAACAGATACAATTGGGCACTTGGAAGGTGAAAACAAGACTGATACTGAAAATGTGTCACTTTACTTTAACTTGCTCTTCTAAAATTTCCGACTAATCATAAAATGTATTACTTGGTAATATAATTGGGTCTATTGTGTTTACATAAGAAATGATACGTATTAGGACTTGTTGGATATTTTTTCAGTTAATAGAGAGATATTAACTATAAAAACAATAGTGTGAAGCATGTTACAAAAAATTGTGTGCTACTATGTGACTAAAGCAGTTTCATTGGCTTTTTCATCTGTCCTGTTAACCTTTTTTACGTCATTTTGGTGCTCATATATATGTTGTTTCGAATACCTACTTGTCAGTTCTATATAAAATTTGTAGCAGTCATTGCAAGATATGCTATATGTTACAATGGATATTAAGTCGATCGGAGTCTTTGTTTTAAATTTTGTGAAAAGATGTTTGTTGTTTATATTTGTATTTTTGGAAGCTATATATGTGCGATTATTTTTTATAACTTGACAAACTTTTTGATAGGCCTCGTATATATGGAATTGGCAGATATTTTTTATTTTCATTTTTACTTATGTGTGTTGTAATACTTATATTAGCATTATTCTATAATAATTTATTTATAATGCTAATAGGGTAGTAATTTTTGATTAGATATGATTTTAACGTGCTCGTATTATCTTCCCAAAAATATTCATGTGAATGCTTTTTTAATCTGCCATTTAAGTTTTTTATAATGTTTATTTTTTTGATTGAATGGTTTAAATAAAAGTTTAAATATCTTTCTGAAAAAGTGGGTTTATAATACCAGTTTGTTATCATGTTTCTGTTAGTCCTAATCAACTCTATACTAACAAAGGTAATTTGTTGTTTTTTTCCATTTCTAAAGTAAAATTGTAATTTTTTGTGAAAGCTGTTACAGGTAACTAAAATTTCTTGAGTGCTGTGTTTAGGAATAGCTGTGATTATGTCATCAACATACCGTTTAAAACGTGGTACATTAAAAGGTAGTTGGGTTTAATAATTATCCTGTAACTCTGACATAACAAGATCTGAGCAAATAGGAGACATGCAAACCGTTGTTTATCTAAAATTAAAATAATTGTTATTCATACAAAAAGTGAATAATGTTAAAAACATTTCTTGGGATAGATTAGTAGAATCTTGAATTAGATGCCACTTTTTCTTGATAATATTAACTGCTAGATTGATAGGTATATTTATAAACAATGAGACAACGTATAGTGATATTAAAATATAATGTTCTGCTAAGATAACAGTCTCCAAAAGTCTTTAAATTCAAAGGAGTTTTTTTACAATTTTATCGTTTTTTATAAATGCGTGATTTAAAATTTCCGAAATGAATTTTGATAGATTGTAAGTAGGTGAATTAATCAAACTAACTACTGGTCTCAACAGAACATTATTTATGATTTCTTGGTAGAAATTAAATTTTCGGAAATGTCATTTTTGCAAGTAAGATATTTCATTTGTTCAACATTGATTTGGTTTAATTTAAACATGTTTTCGATCATTTTGTTGTTTTTGTTTGGAATTGTTGTTGTTGGATCGTTATTTAACAGCACACAAGTATTTATGTCATTCAACAATTCGAAAGCTTTTTTCTCATATTCATCTTTATTTATTATAACGGTTACATTACTCTTATCTATTCTAGTAACAATAATATCATCATGAATTAAAAAAAAGACTTTGCATCTTTTGAATTTTTTAATAAGTTAAAAATAAAGGAACATGAGTTTGATATGATGGCCTTCAAATAATAGAGAACATTTAATAGATAGTCTATTTTACAAGAAAATACAATATACAAATACAAGAAATAATTCCGCTATCTGACATTATCTTTTTCATAGGACGCTTAAGGGTCTTAAAATAAAGGAGGGTATCAGCAGTATCTAAATATTTCTAAGAATAAAAGGAAAGGTTACAGTTTAACGAATAAAACGTGGATATACAATTTTGACCTCTAAGTGTACAAGAATCTAATCAAAGAAAACACGACTTAGTTCTCTGTTGGGAATTATTATCTACCATAGGAGTTAACTGAATTGTTCATTTTATATTAAATAGTCATTTATTATTTTGATATTTAGTCAAACTTTTTTTATACATTAAATATTGTCATTTAATTTTTATGACATACATTATATTTCACTTAGCGTCAAATCAAATCAAATACAATTTATTAAAATGTTATATGAACATTTTATGTACAAACAAAACCATTTTTACCGCCTTGGACACTGTGTTCGGAGCCGATCCAGTATCCCCGTGTATGGAGACAGCCAGAGGAGCAATTGTTGGTCGGACTGAGCGGAGTCAGTGTGGTAATTAAAACTAATTAAAAAAAAAATAGCAATTTCTTTATTAAATGTAAGCGAAATCCAAAGAAATATCTATTTATATATGTTAGTGAAAATATACATCACTGGTGGTTCTTCTCTCGGTGCGTGACGGTAGCGCCACCAGAAGTATGAACTAAAGGACGCTATTTACTCAGTACACTTATGGGACTTAACAATAAAAAAATTTTTTATTGTTAAAATAAAAAATATATAAAATGTGAAAAAATCCTCAGTGACAAATAAAATCAGTTGCTGATTTATATTTACTGGAGTACAACAAAAAAAATGTAAGTATAATATATAAACAAATTATTTAAAACTGTGAAGAGGTTAAGTAAAGTCAATTTAAAGCATAACAGAGACCAAAAATTAATAAAAAACAAGGAATAAAAATTTGGACATAACTAGATAACTATATCTTGAAGATATTGTAAAATGTTTATTTATTAACAATATACTGAAATATTTATTTGAATATTAATTTTGAATTTATTTTTATAAGAAAAAATGGACGTCATCATCAAAACTGGGTTTCAAGCAATAAGTCATCAAATTAAGTTTCAACCCGAGACTGAAATGAAAGGTATAAATATAGTTTAAAAAAACTAAAAAACACGCTTTTAAAGCACATCAAACTAAAAAAGTGAAAAATAATTATTAATATAAACTGAAAACAATAATGAACGAAAAATACTAGTATTATTGTGAAAAAGGCGTGGGTTGCTCGATATACGAAAAATATGGCACAAAGCGCCCCACGCTTTTTTCACAATAATACTAGTATTTTTCATTCATTATTGTTTTCAGTTTATATTAATAATTATTTTTCACTTTTTAGTTTGATGTGCTTTAAAAGCGTGTTTTTTAGTTTTTTTAAACTATATTTATTTTTAACTTTTTAGTTTGATGTGCTATGAAAGTGTGTTTTTTAGTTGTTTTAAACTATATTTATATTGCTTATTGATGCTGATATTATAACATATTACGATCCAACAGATATTTCTGAAAAAAAAATGCCTTAACCCACTCGACCACCGAGCTAATTAACAATTACGGAATCTACTTACATATTAAGCCTTTGCTTTCACGTAGGGATACGTGAGGAAAGGATTGGCGATCCTGATCAGGATAATGATATAAACTTATCAAATTATTGTATTGTTACCGGTTCTTCGTAAGTGTACAAAGTTTCAATTAAATCTGTCCGTTTAAAGTGGGTCAAAATCGAGTCCAAAGAGTCGGTTACAAACAAACAAACAAGCAAGCAAGCAAACATACAGGTGAAGCTAATAAAAGCGTGTAAAAAAATTAGCTGATGCAGAGCATGTACGTGATGTTGAAGAACATCGAAAAAAATAACCAGAGTTATTTGATTAAATGCATCATGTGGCTTAGGAACCCACGGTGATCCATCAACACTACAAAATAAATTAAATACTGTAAATAAATATTTTAGAATCTAACGCACGCGAAAAATTACAAATATAAAAAGTATTAAATTTTTTTTGTTTATCAACTTCTATAAATATTAAAAAATTAAATAATTCAATTTTTCTATTATTAATTTAAATAAAATATTAGCGTGAACACTAAATTACCAAATTTATCGATTTGTCTTAAAATATTATTCTCTGTTATTATTATTACTGAAAGTAAGGTTATGGCACTACTCACTTGCACCTTCTTACTGCAACTATCCACTTTTGTCTTTGAATTATTTTAAATTTCGAAGTTGGAAATTTATAAAACTTGCATTCACTTTTTCTACTGGTATTTTTGCAAACAACAACACAGCAACTACGGTTACTCATTTTATTCAAATATTATTAAATACAATAAATTTAAACTATTCACGTGTATTTATCCGATAGAATTTTAAAAACAGCGTCCTTTATTGTCTACATCAACCGCTGCGGACGCTGGTGTCGATTTGGCTCTCCCTACCATGACTTCGCTCCCAGCGAATAGGGTCATTTGATCAATGACCTCCCACATACATATAAAAAAATAGAGCTATTCATTTTCTGAAGTTTAAAAATATATAATATATATATTTTTAATATTCTTAAAAAATATATTAAAGTTTCTAGTTCATTCTATGCACAATACTATTCAAATATCGAGCCTCTACATTCATATTCATTACATTATTCATTTACAGAATTTAAAAATCTTGGGTCAATCCACAACTTGTCCTCAAAGCTAGCTACGGACCGAATTTACAACGAATTAAAATGAAATAGACTTATGCGCGAATCGTCAGAAAGCAAAAGAGACAGAAAACACTGACGGGGACAATGTCCCTGACACATTTTACAGAAACGTAACTCACGAAGTTCGCTAGTAGAGCAGTCTTAATGCTGACTAGGTACGCGTTGATATACATACAACGAGACGGTTTTGTGATGTACAATGGGCTGTATTATTGCAACATAAAGGTATATAGGATGATGTCAAACTAATTTTTAAATGGGGCTGCGATGGAACTTCTTGTTTAAGTCCCTATAAACAACGATTTATCCAGGAAAATGTTGAATATGGAGAGAATATGGACAGTGCCATATTTGTTTTACCGTTAGTGCCACTTCAGTTAGTTTTTCAAAGATAAACAACGAAAACAATATTGTTGCAGAATCCCACTCCATCAAGCACAAAATATTGTCGACCCATAAAACTGTTATTAAAATCCGAGTCAATCCAGCACAACTAATAAAAGATGACAAAAAAAAATTTAACAAACAATAAGTCAGTTATCTCC
This sequence comes from Rhamnusium bicolor, assembly GCA_029963845.1. Taxonomy (NCBI): domain Eukaryota; kingdom Metazoa; phylum Arthropoda; class Insecta; order Coleoptera; family Cerambycidae; genus Rhamnusium; species Rhamnusium bicolor. The sequence goes on from JANEYF010002960.1 coordinate 254,406, forward strand.
AGTAAAACTGACTGTAGAACACAAAGAGGTACTCGTAATGCCAACATTGTTATTCACTATGGTAGTTGGCAAAATCTACAGTTCTATTATGGAAATCTCGCCTTAGAAGTATTACATATGTGGATGCTCACCTAAAGATATGAATAATCGATCAAAACTTTCACAAAAAAATAGATAATCCTGAGAGTTACAGATTTGGCATTTCACCTTTGCCTGCAAAAATTCGAATCTTTGAGTGTTTGCTTAAAATTTCGTATCGCTTAGAACTAAAAAAAAATGGCAGGTGAGAGCAGAAGACAAAGAAAGGGTAGAAAAATATAAGCAAGAAATTCAGAAAAAAATTTAGAGTGGAAATGAGCCTTCTAGTAGATTTTGTAAAACAGGGATTCGGGATGAAAATGTTTTCTGTATTGTTAAAATCAATTTCATGTGGATGCGAAATTGATGCTGAAGCTTTTAATAACTATACCTTAGAAACTTTAGATAAATATTTAGAACATTATTGATGGTATTATATGCCGCCAACTGTTCACAAAATATTTTTCATGGATTTACATTAATAAAACATGCACTTCTTCCAATTGGACAATTTGCGGAAGATGCTCAAGAATTTAGGCATAAAGAAATAAAAAAATTCAGAGAAAGTCATAGCAGAAAATATTCGAGACAGGTTGTAATGAACGATGTTATGAATATGCTTCTTATTTCGTCGGATCCAGTAATTAACAGCTTAAGAAGAAAAATGAAAAACCCTTTTCAAACACTCTCACCCGATATTCTAACCCTTGTGAGGAGTCCCATTGTCCCACTCAGTACTGCTGACAGCCCCAGTGATATTAGATTTGAAGACGATTATTCAAGTAGTTCCTATAGTGATGATAGTGATTAGGTTAGGTTTTTCTGCATATTAGACCTAATAATCACACACATTTTACTGTACATTTCATTTACGTTTTCTGTGTTTTTAATTCGACATATTTCTGATATATCTTACTTTTCTGGAAACAGAGCCTTGTATATGCTGGTTATGACACCACAATTATCTGAAAATTGCAAAATAAACAATACTTGGACAAGATACCACATTTTATTTGATTTAATAATTTTGTCGTACTAGATCTGCAAAACTGACCACTGCGCCATCGCGCGCCAATTCGTAAGTTCCGTCGTGTTGTTCACTCTCACTCGCAGCATTCTGTCGTACAGGTAGGAGTGAATGAGTTTAATTAGCTAGCGTTATTATATTTCATTTCATATTTTAAACTTTTGCCAAGAAAAGGATACCTATTTAGTTTTAAATTATTCTAACCCTACGTGGAATTTCTACTATATAATTTCAATGGTTCTGTTCTCTGAAGCCATTAATATTTATTAAATTAGGATATATTAAGATTCGTAGTTACTATCGAGGCTTTCTAAGGGCCATCTTGACAAAACGAACATGCAGAACACGTGCCGGTGGATGTTTTAAAGTTTTGAAGTGATTGTTCAACTGGTGAGTACATTTTTTTTTTTTTTTGGTTTTACTGAAGAGAGCAGTTAGATGTAAAAATAATATTACTGAGTCAGTAGTACTGAACATAATGTGCATATTATCTTTTTTATAATCCAAGTTGCAGCATTTTGACAAATAGCAGGGAAAATAATTGTTTAAAAAGATATATGTTATACTTATCTGTGATAAGTTTTTGTAAAAGTTGGAAAATAATAATTAGCAAAAATTGTTAGCGTTATTGTATTTCGTTTCATTCAATATTCTGTGATTTATACGTGTGTATATGGCATATATATGGATAGAGTGTACGTAATTGTTAATTTTTTTTTTGGTTAAGTAATTGCGAAACAAGGATACTTATGGGCGAGTTATATAAAAATGAGTCAAATTTGAACCGGTTTAACGTTTTGTTACAATTGTTGTCACAATTATTGTAAGCAAGGAGTTTAGCCCAGTTCAAAACTGACCTACTTTTATACAACTGACTCTAATTAGTACACGTCGTAATTAAGCCGATTGATCAGCTTTGTAAAATTGTAATTCTTTTATGCCGTCTTCATAGTTCTGACGATGTATTAAAATACACAAGACGTTGACTAATTAAAACTTCGTTTTCTTCTGTCTGCCTATCTTCCTCCACTAACTTAGAAATTTATGTTGATCATGATCACATGCCTTAAATAGTTCTAGTTTCCCAGTTAGTCCAACATGATTTTAATTCCCCCTAAATATCGTTGGCTGCTTATGGTGGCCGATGCAGTATGATGATGTTTATAGAGAGAACTATCCAACTGGGATAAGTTATGAATAATTTTCAAATAGCCAGAGGCTATACACATTATGTGTAGATACACATTTGTAAACTAACTTACGTTTGTTTTGGATTTGCATGTTCAATCTGGTTTGTATGGGGTGTAAGTATTAGTTTATTAATAGATTCAGTTCTAATAGCTAGATACCGGCGTCATTGATAGCTAAACATATTATTTTGTATTCGGGTGATACGTAGGTATATATGAGGCCGGTTTATCAAATACTAAACATACTAAAGAACACTGTTGTTTAATAATAAAATAAATAATAGAAATTTTGTATTTTATAACATTGAATCCATAACATTAAAACAAATACATAGTTTTAAAATAACGACTAAAAGTTTTTACCCTACTGAAACCTCAACCCAATTTTACCTGAATTGTCGCAATTTAGTTTACATTTACAATGACAATACGATATTAATGTTCTCTTTTCATGGCATCAACCACAGTAAAAATTAAAATGTGAAATGCTGCATTTTTGCAAAAAAACGCAAAATTTTTTCGAATCGGTATATGGGAAATTTTTTATTTTGTATATTTTCTCTCAATATTTTTCCTCTGAAAGCGAAGTAAAATTTTGGAGTTTTGCATTTTCCCTTGATCATAGAAATCGAGATGGTGTGGCACCTTCTAAAGTTGGAACTTTGGTATTAATTCCGGTGACGTTACCGAAGTGGTATGAAATAACTAACTTGGTTTAAGAAAATTAAACAGACCTACTAATGTCTCATTTCATTCTGAGCAAAGGTTGAGTCCGTTAAAATTTTAAAGCAGTTTTCCACAATGTTGTGGAAAACCGTTAAAAAGACGTGCCTTAAAAATTTTAGATCAAAATATTAATTACTAATTATTTTATAGTGGTTTTAAGACGCTGGATTTGCGCGCTTCAGTAATAAACTTATAATTTTTTTGAAAAAAATCTTCCAAAAATTTTGTTTGGCATCCTCCAGAATTTCATTCTTTACGTCTTCCTAAATTTAAATCATTAACTCAAATGAATCCTACGGATTTTTTAAACGGAATGTTTCTTGGCGTCCGGTCTATATACTGTAGTTCACTTGCATAGTATGTAAATCTGTTTCGATTTGTGAATTTTTAAACTGTTGTTGAGTTTCCTTAATATATTTGGACTTCTTTGGGTCAAATTGATAAACTACAAATTCAACTGCGTGGAAATGTTTGTTATAATAACAAGCCGTTTCCAGTCAAGTCCGCCATCTTGTTAATATCGGTTGTGGAGTTTCAGGAATTCCTGGGCACGATTTGTGTAATTCTTTAATACGTTGTGGAGAATAAAAAAACATTCCTGTTTGCTATTCGGCGATAGATATGTAGTAGACAGGTTATGTGCAATAAATTCGCTAAAGGCTTTTTAAGCAATGTAGCTGCTTTATTCGTATACGCAACTCTGTCTGTTACTATCATTAAAATATTGTTCTTATGCATGCAAAATCTTTCAAGAACTTGCATTACTATCTGTTGAATTGCTTCATCGTTGTTTCTTTCTAATCTTTTACTTTCGTTTAAATATGGCATCGTTATTTGATTTGGTGTTAAAATGCGTAAAAACATTTCCGTTTTTGTTTTTTTTGTACTCTCATGTTGATGATAGAAAACTATTGATAACTGTTGCGATTTCAATAGTTTTCTATCGCGTAAGTTCGATTATATATTTTTCTAAATTTGTTCTATTACATGATGAACAACAGTGGCCTCTTAGGTACATATTTTTCCAAAATAACCGAAAACATGCTTGTTAAGTACATACTGCGGAAAGTTATACACTCAACATAAAAATGATATCATAAACACCCAGTATGGAATCTGTAACTGAAGAATTCTTATATGACGTTTGCTTTGAATATGTCTTCACAATTACGGTCATCAAACAACTAACACTTGTGGTGGTGACTTGTGCCGTATCCTCTACGCAGACTCTGCGACCTGCGACAGAGAACTAATTCTCAACGTTCCAGCTTTACATTACTATTTTTTTCTACTAATTTAACAAAATTACAGTGAACAGTTGAAAGTGAACATTAGTTAATAGAAAGTATCTAAATTTGTAAATAGCATCATTTAGGATTCTCTGTGACGCGCATTTGCCATTTACATTTAATGTTACTATGTAACAAGAAAGATAATTCTCATTCATCCTTTGTAAGTTTTTAGTTCAACGACGTCGCCCAGAAAATTTCATTAAAGAACGAAGGACAAAACGATGTGTTAATGTAATGAGGCAATATCTTAAATGGCAAGCATTTATACGAAATTTCACCATAAAATTACTTTTCATTAAATATCCCTGAAAAAATTAGACAAAAATAGAAAACAATTTATCAATGTAAAATGTAATTCTAGAAATTCGGCGAAGTTTTCTAATTCTATAATAAAAAGACTGTACATAAGTGACATAAAAAGAAATTCCACTAGCTGCTTTATTGCATAGTTGCATAACTTTATTTCGAAAATGGCAATGTATCTTCAATCATTTATTTTCATTACCTAAGCCATTTATCGATGCTCAAGAATATTATCACGTAAAGCCGGCCCATTATAATGCAATCTATCGTGCGTCGGTGAGGAGCATTAACAGTTGTTTTTGGTTGTCAGCGATACTTGCATCGTTAATAAATCGTCTATAGTATACTTTGCTGTTTGTGTAGCTAAATGTATATATTTTATTTTTTGAAAGTTTACATGTGTAAAATAAATAATCTGTAGATTTTCTAGATAAACGAAACAAAAGACACAATGAGTGAAATATTTTAGATTACAAAATAAAATGGCTAAGTATAAAAAAAATGCTTTATTGATGACTCCAAATTATTTTTGTTTTGTTTTCAGTTTTAAAATTTCTGTTAATAAATTTAACATTGTAAAATATTCTTATTTTTTAAAGCACTTTTTCTTGATATTTTAGAAAAATTGCTGATAGAGCGCCTCTACTAACATGACGTAGTGTGGAAGTAAAAGATATTTTAAAATATCGTAGAACGAGTTTCTCTTTAGATGTTTACGTATTTTTTCAACTAGCATTAATATTGTTTAGAATTTACCCTCGAATAAGAATAATGTTGGAGTATATGTTCTTGGGCCTTAGGCGTAAAGTTAAAATTTAAATTAAGTTGACATGACAATGTCCGCTTTTTCTTCTTACAAACAGTACAAAAAGAATTAGATTTTTATTAGGCATCAAATGAATCCCACGTAAAACATTTATATACATAAAAATAAAAATCCTCTATTCTCATTGATTGAAGTTTCAACATTTTTTATCATTGAACCAACGAGATTTGCGATTCAAATTCGATACAATAATTATTATTGAATTTTTACTTTTTAACACCACAAATTTCGTATAGTAATTATATCTATATCATTTATTTTCCATCTATATTTTCCTATTCCTGTACATTCCACTATAAAATTTACAATAAAAAAAATCTAATTTTGACAACAAAGAATGGAAAGATCGAAGATTTGCAATTGCGGAAGAATTATTGAAAATATAAAATATACAAGATCACGTGTATATAGCTTTGGATCGAATCCATATTCTGTACCTGAGAGCTACAGTGAGTTAAGTAGAAATGTCTCAAAATGAAGTTATTGGTTTAAAGTCACTTGTTGCGCCCATTAGGCTCCAAGAAAGCTTTAGTATGATGAGAGCAGGGATAGCTAATGTTTATTTTTGTGGAAAATATGGTTTGTGTAAACGAAATCTTTTAGCTGAATTTTGTAAAAACTTAGTGTTGTGAGTTAACCCGTTATGGCTCTCGGGTACAGATATATGTATAAAGTTCTTTAAAACCGCAAGCTTTAACTATATTATCGAACATATATCTACGTATACGGGGTCAATGCCAGGCATTACGTTTAACATAATGAAACGTACATATCGCACCTTTGCGAGAGGTTTTTTTGTGTAAAATTTTATATATGAATGCGTTACAGGTGTCTGTCTTGATAATGTAATAGTATTGCTCCATATTTTTTTAATCCTACTTTGGCAAAAAAAACATTAAATGTGAAGTATTGTGGTTTATCATCTATTGATGTATCAGAACTTCTACAGAGTTTGGTTCTGAGGCTCATGTTATCTCTATTATTTATAAATGACTAATGTTTCCTTGTATGCTGACGATCTTAAATTGTTTGCCGCTATAACCTATTAACTCTGGTTAAGATTATAACGGATTGCAGCATGATCCCTCACAATTAAATTAGTTGTGTGAGATGTATAAATTACCTTTAAATATATCAAAAAGGAATGTTATAACTTTTACGACAATAATCCAATAAATTTTTCCTACAAAATTTGTAATGAAACAGCTATTAGATGTAGCCAACTTGGAGTCATTTTTGAAAAAAATTAACATGTGTTTCTCATTTTAATTACATTACCGTTATTGTCTACAAAAATCAAAGCTTGATAATGTGGAACTCAAAACACAAAAATACCTTGACCATTTCTGTACTGTACAATGCCGTTTATCAGGCCAATATTAGAATATGCTGGTATTGTCCGAACCCATAATATGATATTCATATTTTTAATCTGAAAAAAAAAAAAATCATAAAAAGCATGTTAAATATCTTTCTTTTAAGACTGCTGGAACTTATCCTACTAAAGGTACTCCACAATCTGATTTATTAGCCATGTATTTATTATTTTTATATTTATTTTTATAGGCAATTAATTCTGTATTTGTCTTAATAGATACTGGACTAAGGGGTTCCAGAGTACTAAAACTTATTCATGAAGTGGTGGTTTAAATTAACTGAATAATAGAAACTATTATTAATGCATTATTTAGATTTTTAAGTTCACAAAGTGTAATACTCATGAAGTGGTGGGGGTGGTCTAAATCTACTCAATACCTACTTTAAAAATTATAAATATGAGTGTGTAAATTTAATTAATAATATTATTTGATAATATATGTATTTTTAGATTAAACTATAGTTTGTATAAAGTATCGATAGATAACATTGATTTATGAATAGACATATTAATTTAAATTTATGCATGAATAATTTGTACTGTATACATTCATATTTGGGAAATAAATTATAAACAGCTGTTTAAAATTACTTGGTGCATGAAATTTTATAATTAATGATGTAAAATTATTCATATTATTAAACATTTGAAAACCCTTCAAAATAGTAATTGCAGTTTATAAATTCAGTTGTTGAAATTAATAGAAGATGATACTGATTAAAGTTTTAAGTTTATCTTTTTAGGAACATAAATTAACGTGGTTATACAACATATCAGTTAAGTTATTATTCAAAATTTAAAGTTTTCGAACAAATTTCAAATTGTGAATCACTTAGGGCCGAACTTTTCATCTCCCAATTTGATAAATAAGTTCCATGGAAACATTATTAATACAATTGCATCCATGGAAACTATATACCATCTTCTTTCCATCTCCTGTTAAATTTATTTGGTAAACAGTTTTATTGGATACAGTTTGATTCACTATCAATAATTGTTTATAACAGTGAAACTTATTGTGGAATAGATTTAATGATAAGTGGAAAAACAGGTCCTTAGTCAATGATGTCTGTGGCAAATTATATTCAGAAATTTAAAAAATGAACATTGTGCTGCCATAGCATATAGCTTCTGGGGGAAGGAAAATGAAAAAACCTTATCGGATGATGACACATGTCCAAACTAAAAAAAAGAGGTCTACCAATTAAGATGTAGAGTGACCCAGTTACACGTGTTAAATTATAAGCCTATTCACAAGGGGAATTAAAGATTATCAGATATTAAGTTAGAAGAGTGAAAGTTGAATATGCATTAGTAACAATTCACATCTGTCAGTTAGGAAAGGGCAATTATTAAAGGAGCTCTTAAAATTATGAAAACAAGTAAGCAACAATATGAACCGTGAGGATGGTTATTTAACAAAATGTGGAAAACGACCAATTATTAATTTACATGTACATGTACATATGATATACACTGTAATTGTTAATAATTGTAACACAACCTTATACAGGGTGCATCACGATGAGTGGCCATTTAGACGTTTTAGAGCAACTACAAATAATTTGATACTAAAAATTTGCACATAGGTGTTTTTTGGGATGCTCTATTTAATGAAAATAATGAAACGTATACGACACTTCCGGTTATATCAGAAGTCGGTGTCAACTTCCTTATTTCATATGGCATACCATATTTTTTATGCCAGATTTGAATTCCTATTCATTATTTTAAGGCAACTTTCAATGTCATTCCTATTTAAAAACCAATAGTTTTTGAGATATTTCGATTTTAATAAAATCTTATGCGAAAACTAACCCATAGTTGAAAATTAATAACTTCCGCTATGATAAATTTCAATAACCAATGTTTCTCCCATATGTTTACAAAAGATGGAGCTTAATGCATACAAACTACAAATGTTCCAAAATATACATAGTGTCCAGAATAGGAGGTCGATCTTCAAAAACTTCGATCTTCATTAAGTCACTTATTTCAAATAGAACATACTGTACTTTATGATTCTATTCACTCTCTTTTTTGATTGCCTTTCAACCTGTATGGGTATTCCTTATATCTAAAATGTACGGTTTTTGAGTTATTTTATTTAGAAAAATGGTTAAATTAACATCAGATTGAGTACAGTGTGCCATGGAAAACAAATAAATGTTAGTTCTGCCATTCGAAATTATTATGTAATAGTGGCAAAGTATTGTTGTAAATAAATAATTCAAAATAATTACTCCAAGGCAGTTTATGTAAATTTATTTTATATCCATGGAGAATGCAACAGAATTGTTAGTAAAACGTGCAGAAGGTGCAACAAATTAAATCCATTTATATAAGATAAGAAATTCAGAAGAATTGAGGCTAATTTCCTAGCGGTCGCTTTTAAAGCCGCAAAAATAAGTCACAGTCCAGCTACTGAAAATGAAGATAACAAAATAACTGTCCTGGCATATTTCGAAACTACTATTTATTCCAGAACGTTTGACATACGTATTTCTTATTCCTCTAGAGAATGAATTTTGTAAAAACATAAAATGCACAACTGTAAATTTACTAAAGTGCAAGCTCTGCATCCAGGAGACGCTGGTAATATAGTTCACTTTGAAATGATTTTAATTAGCATTCAAGAAGATAATAACTTTTTGAAGAAAGAGGCTCTCAGGCAGTTATTAAGCAACACACTTTCGGGAATTGCTGAAAAAATTATCGCGTGATTCTCATTGCCATTGGTTCGTTATGAGTGATAGTTATTTGAGCGACAGTTTTGTGTTTCCTAACCTCATTGTGTTGTTGACAAGAAATATGGAAAGAAATGTATTATTATTGGCATTTTTTGCAAGATATATAAAAATGGTATTGTCTTTGAAGGGCCACCGGAACTATTCAGTTTCAAGATTCCTGTAAAATATCGGGTTTTGCCGATTTGTATTTATTAATACGGATTACGAAACGAAATATTATTTTCAAGATCTTCTAAAAGTATATTGCTAACCACTACCTGGTTTTACTAATCTTTTTCTTTTTATTGTTGGTACACATAATATTTTCGGTGTTCATATTTATTTCTTTCCAAAGATATAGAAAGATCACAAACTGTCATATTTGACATTGATACAAAAAGCAATACAATACCAAAGAAATTTTCCTTTCAGTTTTGAGAACGGAATGGGAGAGTATTCCGAAACGTCAATCTAAAATATTTGACGTTTATGTTTCATTTTAAGGTTAATATTTTTAGACATTTTTTGCACAGATAAAAACTTTTTTTATGAAAACTGCTAACTAATCATTTATGCGCAGAGGTTTATTTAACAAATTTTTTAAATAATTTATAAGACAGTGGCTTAATGATTACCTAAAGAAGGTACGAGGAAACACAATCATTGATTTGATACCTCAATCAAAATCAAGTGTCAACAAGTATAACGGACATTCTTGACAGGTTAAATATAAAAATAATCCCGAGCTACTTGTGTACTAGCCATTTTATAAAAAACGGTTATTGTTATCCAACTGAGTAACAACAATGATCTGAACGACACTAGTTACCGAATTCGAATTTTTACAAGATCGTTCAAACTATCGTTAGAAAATAATAAACGACAGTCGTTATTGTACATTACGTTATGCAACGACATTTTACAGAATAGACCTATAAGAAGAGCTTTTAAAGTACTGGATGCGAATGATGTTCGAAAAGAAACCACTAGTGGTTTTATGACCCGAATATTAAAATGTTTACATGTTAATGGGGAGCAGTTCAAGCAGTTAGTAGTTTAAAGAATGTGGTTGTTATCAGTTTCTTTAATATTTTTACCAGTTTTTCTTGTTATTTAAAATATTTTTAAAAACCTAATAATTTTCTTATTTTTATCAACGTTCTCAACGTTGATGTGAATTATTTTTATTTATATTGCATTGTTTTTGTTACCTTTATGGTAATTAAAATTTATACATTTTATAATTTTTTTTGCTGCTTTCAATAGCTTTTTTAGACAGATTTTTGTTTGCACTTTGGTGCCAAAAAATAATCAGTCCATATATTTTCTTTTTCTCTTTAGTTGGTTTTGGATCACCACCTTCTAAATGGAGGTTATGGACTCATTTCCTTCCCTCTCTGTATTTTTTGTATATTTTATTTCTTTTTTCAGTTTTCGAGAGTACAAGACACCAAAATTCAATAATAAATTGTACTTGTTGCCATTCCTGAAGAACTTTAAGCAACTTTAATGAATCTACTGTGACTATAAAAAACATATTCTAACTTGCGAAAGCAAACTTTGTTCTCCATGGCACACTATAATCGACACAGATATTAATTTAACCATTTCTCTAAACAATTTTAAATAATTCAAGAACTGTACATTTTAGCTACAGGGAATGCTCATATAAATCGAAATGCAATAAAAAGAGGATGCGAATAGAATTGTAAAATATAGTATGTTTTATTTGAAATAAGCGAATTAATGGAGTTCGAAATTGTCGAAGTTCGACCACCTTTTCTGGGCGCCCTGTACATTTTGAAGCATAACCATTTCTTATTGGCATTTTCATAGCGGAAGTTATTAATTTTCAATTACTGGTTAGTTTTCGTATAAGATTTAAATTAAAATCGAAATTTCTCAAAAACCAATGGTTTTTCAGATAAGGAATGGCATTAAAAGTTATCTTAAATTAATTAATAGAATCCGAATCTGGCATAAAAAATATAGTACGTCATTTAAAATAAGGAAGTTGATGTCGACTTCCGGTATAATCGGAAGTGTCACATGACATTATTTTCTTTAAATAGAGCACCCTTGAAAACCTCTTTCTGCAAATTTTTAGCCTCAAATTATTTGTAGTTTCTCGATGTCTAATAAGCTTCTCATCTTGTATAGTTTGTATCACTTTTCATAGGCTAATTAGTGTTATCTTAACAGTTTATGAGCCTCAGCGGCCCCAAGGCATGTTGTATGTCGGAGCATCCCATTTAATAAGAAGTTTAACTTTTATTAATCGATAGGGTGTTTCAGGTTAACAGCAGGGTAAAAAAAATAATTTATTAAATGCTTCCTAACGAAACTACAGCTATTGAAAGAGATCAAAAGGTAGTAGTTTTTTAGAAAATATGAGGAACTGATTCAGAGAATCCTCGTATTTACCATATTATTTAAGATATTTTATTACATCACAAATTTGTTGAGATAATAACCCCCCCAAGTCTCGTTTAAGGGGGTAACTCCGTAGGTGGAGATTTCCGTTTTCCACTGTTCTCCGGTTACTGGTGGCCGTGAGATTTTTTTTTCAAATGCAATGATTTAAATGTGTTTGATTTGTTTTCCAAAAAGATTTTATGCAGGTACTTGCTTATCTGAGCATGGTGTTTTAGGCCACTCGTCTTACGGGTCTTATGGTTAAGATGGGCAAACAACTTTTTTATTTTTATACACATCTAAATTTTTCTAAACGATTAGAAACCTCTAGGGGGTGAGCGTAGATCTGCCTTAACAGTATTCGTATTCGATACGAAAGTTATGCAACGGCAGTCGCAGTCAGTAATTTAATGGTAACTCAAGTGAAATGTTGTAGAACCAAAATTCTACAAAAATTTAATAAACATGAAAAAAATGATGTTGCCAAAAAATCACCCAGATCACACAGAAGGCCCTCAGCTACTAGAAACACTTAAAAAATGTCCGAGATCGATACTACACGGGTTCAAAGTATCACATGTCACATCACTTTTTTTTAGCAAATTAGATAAAGAATAAAAAACCATTTTCAAAACTTCAAACCGCAATTTTTTAACTCAATTCTCCGATTTTTAAAAGTGAAAATAATTTTCATTAAAAAAAACCGCCCCGCAGTATAAGCGCGACGGCCAGCGTCGCGATGCATTGGAAAACACCAAAATGATCAAAACTCATAGAGAAGCTTATAAACAATAATTACAAGCAAGTCCGAACGATTTTATTGCCATCCCAGAGGCCCTACAAAATTTTAATTTCAGTGGTCGACAGAAGCTAATAATTATCACAGGCCAAAGTCACCATAAAATAGTAAAATATGGATTTCTCCATTGGTATCATATAAATTTTAAAATATGCTAGTCGCACACACCTAAAAAATAATTTTTATAAAGACAATGAAACAAATAACAAATAATATTAAAGTAAAATAGTTTAAGACAAGTTAATAATAATTTCAGGCAACAATCACTGTTTCCAGAGCGCCAAATTTCTCTATACGAGACTTAAATTATTAAAATTGGAGTTTGGTACACCATGTAGATCATTCAGATAGACAGACCGCATCGGGAGCTTTTACCTAATCGGAAGGTTTCAAAGTGGAGTAGCTTTTGTTCTCTTTACGCGTTAGTGTAAACATGACATCATGCTAACATCGCAACAGATGTCGACATAACTCCTATAAATATAAAATTTAACACAAGTTACGACAATTCAACCACCCGACACCAACGCGAGAACGTCGTGGTGATAAATTCATTTTTAAGTATTATAATCATTTTAAACGTATAAAAATTATACCACTCGACACTGAAGAGCAAGCACCGTGATAGTAAATTTATTTTAAAAGTATAAATTTTTCTCTTTTGCATTAACAGAGACTTGATGTCCCTTCGGGAACGATAAAAATTAATTTAAAACCGGTTATGTACCCCATTAATAAACACCAAAAGATCTATAGCGTTCAGAACAGTCTTTCGTTGGCCGTTTCACAGGTAAATAGATCTCCACGAACCCCAGAAGGCTTAAGATAGGCACTAAGAAATTTCCCACGCACCAGGCTGGGTTATTTTTTTGGTACTCAAGACACGAAGATGGCGTCCACCACCTATAAAATATTTTTACAACATCCACCGCAGAAAACCAAAAGCACTTCTTTGACAGCTTTTATCATTCGTGGATTTTGGCTTGAGGAATCTTCCGTCATCAAGTTTTACTGTAAAACACTATGTTGCTTTTTATTTATTAAACTTAGAAAATCACAAGCAGACTCCTACGGAGGTAGGCGGTCTATTAATAAAAAATTAAACGTTATAGTAAAAGAACATCATCCTCTGAAATCTCCGAGGACAGGTAAGTAAGTGACTTGCATACTTAGAAACTTGGAATTATTTTTCAAAAATTATTTTTTCACGAGGCTAGGCTTTTGAGAAAATTCTCAAACCTCATTTTTTATATTAAAAAATTTTACTTGTTTTAAAATCGAAGCCTCACTCGACTTAAAATTCATTTATTCGAAAAAATTTGGTTAATTCTAAGTTTCCCGGGTGTTTACTAAGCTGCCATAAAAGTTTCAGAATTTACTGAAATTTTTTGAGTTTTAAGGATCGACAGTCAAAATTTTTACAAAAAAATAAATTTCATCCAAATCATTTTGTTAGTCCACCAGGACATTTTTAAATTTTTAATAACTCTCGACTTAGTCGTTTGAAAATAAATTTTCAAATTTATTATGCTTTTCATAAAATCACATTAAGCATAAAAAGATACACTGCTCAAAATAACTTTTTTTTCGAATCCGAATTTTTAATAAATTTTTTTTTTTGGTTTTACAAATCGATCATTATTAAGAAAAGTTGTGAGGTCTTGCGCGACCTCTTTGGCAGGCTAGTAGTATCCGAGTTGTAGGTCAACTTGCTGTCCAGTCCAGCTGAATTTCAACAATTTTTTCAAACATTTTTTGAAAGTGTTTTATGATTGTGAATTTTATGTTCATCTAAAGGACCAATTTTATTTCTAGCCCTAACGACAGTCAAAAAATTTTACACGCAAATCACTTGATCTCACGAGTAAATTTCAATTTTGTAAGGAATCCTCTGATCAAATTATTTTTGGCTTTCAGCGACTTTGAAAAAAATAAATTTCATAATTCAAAAAGCACTCACGGGGAACCAAAAAGATATTTTTTGCATAAAAGCTGGCTGAAAAAAATATTTTCAGTATTTCATAAACTCATTTTGAGGCTAGAAAAAAGCCAAATTGCCAGAGACCCCCAGTGCGAATTTTTTTTTTGCTCTAAGAAATAAATAAAAAGCATAAGCCGCTTGATTATATCCTTCAGCTACAAAGTCTGAAGTAGAAACACGTCTCTCAAGCCAGGATCGCCAAAGAGGAGTTGCTGAAGTCTTGCTCAGCTCTGCCAGCATAGCCAAAGGCACACAAAAAATTCAACGAGGCTAAGAACAGGCTACCTTACCTCTCCGTATAATAAAAATCGACTTTGAGAAAATTCAATTCCTACGAATAAATACCAAGGCAATAAAACTAAGATTACACAGCCCCACAAATAAAAATTTTTTTTCTGACCTAGCAACGAGACAGTATATCCATATGTATTTTTGATCGCTGATTCCGAATCCGGGGTCAAAAAAAGTCATACACCCCCAAAAAAGAATTTTAGAGCCAAAAAACACTCCCTGAATAGGGATATGAGATAACGCTCTGAAAATGATGTTATCATTTTAATCAATCGTTTTGTTTAATATTTTCGGGAAAATTTGAATGTATTACGATAAAAATAAAGGTAAATTACAGCGTTCACCCTAACGGTATGAAACGGACCCTCATAGAGGGTGAGAACCACCCTCATCTGCCACCAAACCAATTGATAACGACAATGACTGAAAAACATTTAAAAATGTTTAAGTTTCGTTAGGTTTGCAATAAACTGACGTAGAATTCACGTAATACCCCTAAACTACCCCTATAATGTTATGAAAAACAACCCTTAACTTCACATGATAGCAGATTACTGTTGGTCTCTCAAAAGAGACACGAAAGAACAACACAAACGACAGTCAGTAAGAAGATCGTTTGAAAATAAAGTTAAAAGATACCATAAAAAAAAAGATTAAAAAAAGAAGAATTAAAAGCTACTAACGTAAGAGTACTTCTCACCCCCTTCAGGGATGCGTTTTATACCCAAATGGTGTTAAGATTGGTGACAAATGACTGCTAATATCCTAGCCATAAGGATAGCAAATAAGAACATCCATATAATGAAATCGTTATCAAATTTTATGTTTTTCCTTTCTTTTTTCTGTAATTGAAGTTAAGGGTTGTTTTTCATAACGATATAGGGGTAGTTTTGGGGTATTACGTGAATTCTACGTCAGTTTATTGCAAACCTAACGAAACTTAAACATTTTTAGATGTTTTTCAGTCATTGTTGTTATCAATTGGTTTGATGGCAGATAAGGGTGATTCTCACCCTCTATGGGGGTGCGTTTCATACCGATAGGGTGAACGCTGCAATTCACCTTTACTTTTATCGTAACTCATTCAATTTTTCCAGAAAATATTAAACAAAACGATTCAGGGGGTGTTTTTTGGCTCTAAAATTTTTTTTTTGGGGGTGTACGACTTTTTTTGACCCCGGATTCAGAATCAGCGATCAAAAATACATATGGATATACTCGTCTCGTTGCTAGGTCAGAAATTTTTTTTTTGTGGGGCTGTGTTATTTTTCGTGGTAGCAAGTTACATGGCGCCCAACTTAATAAAAGAATAATAACCCAGCTAGGGAGAAATCAAATCACAGGTCCTCAAAAACACAAACAGAACCTTTGTATTTGTAACAAAAATTCCGCGACTTCGTCCCGTCTTCTAGCGGTTTGTATATCAGCGTATACGCAGAAGCTATGTAATCTTAGACAAGGGTTTACAGATAATATACCATCCTTCGGAAGGAATATAAAGCAAGCAGTTGGTCCCTTTTCTATTAAATGTTAGGAAAGTACAAAATCCCTACTCTTCGACAGAGAAGATGTTCGGAAAAATCTCCAGGTTGAGGGGTAACTCGTCTCCTGGCGTCGCTGACTGGTCCTGGTAGCGGTAATAGGCAGACGTTAATTAAATGGTTAAAAAAAGAAGCCTCTATTTTGTCACACTGATAAAATTATCTTAGATCGAAACCATACCAATGCTGTGACCAAGAGAGAATATGAATATTTGCCAGATAAAACTAACGTTGATGTTAAAGGACAAAATTATTTTATAAAGTAGTTTAAAAGTAACCCTTATTAAGAAGTTTTCTGAAAATAAAGTTATTTTTTACAAATTTTCTATATTTTGCATTTATTGCATTCAAAATTCATGGGAATTCAAGATAAATAACAATTTAAATAAAAAAATGCCTCTAACACTGATGAAAGAAAAAAATTAAATTATGAGAAAATAGAAAATTTGTACGGTGTTATTTTGTAATTCTAAAGAAATGTTCCAAATATCTAGAATATTTACTCAATCTTTGATTTTTTTTTGAAAATTCATATTTTTATAATGTCAATCTGAGAAAATTGTTTTTTTGATACCACTGAACTTCGACAACCCCGAAATCCAAAGCCTAAGCCATCTAGAAGGGGATTACACTTAGAAAACGTGAACATACAACCATTCCGATCGACACTGCCAGTGCCGGTGGCCGGAATCGAACTCGCAGCTTCAATAAATAGATTTCTAATCACGTTTGCTATCGCGAGCTTTAGCTAACTATGCCGCCAAGCCAGTTCTAATCGCCTACAATATATCAGATCGGCATGTTTAAAAATAAAAACTTCCTGGGGTGTTGCCTTGAAAAGTGGGCCACTGTAAAATAAAATAACAATAGTGAAACATTTTTAAGGAATAGTCAATAATTTTTTACACAGATTGGCACCAGCTTTGGATGTATATTTTATAAAGGCATATGATTTTATAATATTAAAATTGACTTGAATTTCTATGTAATAAGCCCTAAAGCAATGAAGAAAGAGAGACGGGCAAAACGAATAAGGTGGTTACAAGGAAAGCAAATACAATTTCAGGAAAATTTCCACAATACTGAATTATTAGATTATGTAGGCAACACATGAAAGAGTGGCAGAATGTGATACATAATTGTTTATACAGAACATAACATGAAATTTGAGACTCATGCAATACACACTACCATTTCTATATTTAAGAAAAATTGCTCACTGAAATGTGAAAACTATAGACCATATAATATATAACAAGCCGGCCCATTTTAATGCAGTCTAACGAACGGAGATAGAAGGCGGACATACGTCATTCGTTGAGAACTACGCATATTAACAGCATAGTAGAATAAAAGCTTGTAACTAGGCACAGTAATCGGTGGCCTCTAAGCGTGGCGATCCTGTGATTCTCTTCCGAAGTAGTCAGTGTTGTAGTGCAGTGTTGTATATATATATATATATATATATATATATATATATATATATATATATATATATATATATATATATATATATAGAAAATTTTACAATTTTCATAATCTGGATGGTGGCCAGTGTCCTTATGGTGCTCTGCTAGAGCACAAAAACGTTTTTCTGTACTACAGTCACTTTTGTGTGACGTGATACGTGAACTTAGTGCCCTTGATGTTTGACCGATATATTTTAGCTCGCAATGTTGACAAGGTATACTATATATCACATTAGGTCTTTTATCAGGGTTATCTTTGTCTTTTGGTTTGATAAATATTGTACCTACTGATTTAATATTTTTTTGGCGATTCTGATACTTGTTTCATGTTTAAAATTGTTTACAATTCTTGGTGAAAGTTCTTTGATGTATGGTATAGATCCATATATTGAAGATTCAACTTCGTGTTGTACTGGGTCACCATTGTTACCCAAATTGTCATGGATTCTTGTATTAGAGCAATTCTTTTAATAACCGTGGTGGGTATGAGTTATCTAGTAAAATTTTGTATATTTTTTCTGTTATGATTCCGTAGGGAGGGGTGAGAAATTTTTTGGATTCTATTTTTCATAGCTAAAACCAGATTAATTTTCATCTTCTCAGTATGATGGGAGTTATAGTTCATGTATCTGCCTGAGCTAGTTGGTTTTATATACCAATCTAGTATAACAGTGTTATCTGCTCTTCGTATGAATGGAGTATCTAAAAAAGGTACTCTCATATTATTTTCTTTTTCGAAAGTGAACTGTAGGTGGTTGTTAAAGCTGTTGAAAACTTCCAGAATTTCATTAATACCGTCATCCGGAACAGAACATATTATATCATCTACATATTTCTTTAAAAAAGGTAACTGAAAGAAATATGTAGATGATATAATATGTTCTGTTCCGGATAGAGGATTATAGGGACCAGCTTGGGAGAATTTTCATGGAAATTTCAACAAACGGTTAATACTATGAAGATGTAAGAAATTCAGGTTTTCCTGAGAAAAAAAATGAGGATTCAAAAAATTATTCTAATCATTAGCTTTTTTAAAAAATAATCAAATTCATGTTCCATTTATGCTTGTAAGTGTAATTTATGTATTTAAAATTGACCTGAAGCTGTGGAGAAGAGACATAAATAAAATGGAATAAGTAATAAAGGGATTTATATCGCTTGGCTATGTGTGATTAACTTGCCAAGAATATAAGCTTGCGACTATTATAAAATTTAATATTAGCTTTAGAACATACAAGGGTAAAACTGGGCGTTTGGAATAGTCTTAATGAATTGTTTAATGTTTCATATCATGAGACGTAGGTTTGCGTGCACAATATAATGATGTATCATGTATCTAATGTTCTCTTAAAGGTTATTTTTATTGTTATAATGGTTTTCATTAGACTGAAGAAAACGGGTAAATAAAATAATTAATAAAAATGGCGAAATAATAATAATAATAATAAATAATAAAAATCTTTATTCTTGTATTGCTGAACATTAGACAGATGGCTTCAATTTCTTTTAAAGACTGTATAGTTAGTAATATTTTTTAAAATTCGATTAAAAATTTGTTATACTGTGTGTAAAGCTGCTAATGTGGCCAACTGTTAACAAAGACCGATTGAACAAGCGAGATGGACGTAACAATGTGAGTGTCTTGTAGCTGCTTGGTGGAGCATAGACCGAGCCTGTCCCTATCTTCGCTGGGTCTGTCTTATTCCATCTCATTTCATCCTAGTTCTCAGCCATCGCTCGTATTCTTTTTCTAACTGGCCACACTTGACGCCAGATATATGGTATAGTGTAATATTAATATAGTTCGGCGAATTTTCATATATCGCATTATTATGACAGGGGATGAACAAAAGATTACCATGTCTAGTGATGTGATCATGAAGAGAAGAGTTACAATTATATTGCACTTATAAATATATATTGATAGTGAAGTAAGAGTATTGTTACTCGCGAAAACTTGTCTGCAACTTTACCTACTCTTCATATTAAAGATGAGTTTTAGAATTTTTTTTGTGCTACAAAAATTCTAACAAAATCTCTCGCACAACTCCAGCTGATAATATTCAGGGAATATGCCATGGAATAATAAATATTTAATAGTCCCGACACATTTAAGACATCTATCATTTATAATAATAAGGCATAATACGCCTGATATAATTTCTTGCAAACTCTGTCAACATGGGCATCCCAGGTAAGTCTATTATCAAACTGCGTACCTAGGAACATTACTGTTTCTGACAATTTAATATTATCAATGTTTTGAAATTCACAAGAAATTTTTCTCCTCATAAAAAATTTACCACTTGGTTTTACTATTATTAAGAATAATCCGGTTACCTAGACACCAAGTGCTAATAGCATCTTGAATAGCAGTTTCAAGCTGTTGATGTATTGCGGCTAATAGAGTTACTGTCGTGCCATCCGCAAACTTAGTAACCAAGCCATTAGATATAAAATTCGGTAGGTCATTAATAAAAATTATAAAAAGCAATGGCCATAGAACAGAGCCCTATGGAAGTCCAAGTTTAATATCATGGATTGTAGATATGGTGCCGTTAACTGTAATTACCATATTTCGACTTTCTAGATATGAACAAATCCAGTTGATAATGTTGTTTGGTAAATCTATTTGATTTAGGTTCTGAATTAAACATTTTGAGCATAAATAATTAAAAGCGTTCGACAGTCAAACATTAAGGAAGCAACGTATATTCCCTTATCTAGCTCATGATAGGCAAAATTTAATAAGTCACAAGCAGCCGTCTCAGCAGATCTATTAGTTCTAAAACCATTGTAATGCATATTATTTGGTTACAAGTATGTTGTAAAGCAATTAGATACAAATTTTTCTAGTAAATTTATACAACGCATTAAGAATGGAAATCTGTATATAATTGTCAATATTTCTTAACGCACCCTTCTTATGAATTGGTATTATCAAAGCGGTTTTAAAAACATTTGGTATATGGACTGGTTAAATAGATATACCAATGGTTGTACAATGATATCAATAATTTTTAATATAGATAAAATAGATAACCCATCAGTCCCTATTGATTTTTTGTTTTTTATTTGATTTATAGTATCAAGTACATTTTGTTCAGTGATAGAACCTAAGCGAAATTGCGCATTGTTCTTCTTCGACATAGTTGTGTATGGCAAAGACAAATTTTGACCAAGATGCTTTAAAGTGTTTTGCTTAGAAAAGGATCTGCAACTTCATTTGAATTCGTTATACAGTCTCTGTTGTAATTAAGAACGTAAGACTGATCCTTAGTAGTCGTCTTACCTAATTTAAAATTTATGATATTCCATGTTTCGTTGGTCTTATTATACGAGGAATTTATTTTTTGTTGTAATAATTGGAATTGGTTTGTTTGATGTTATATTTATATTCCTTTTTCTTAATTTATAAAAGTTTTTAATATCAGGAACTCCTGAGTTAGTCATGAACCAATATAACTGTTTTAACTCCTTTCATTCTTTAACAGTTTGCTCTGTTAGCTAGTTCCGGTAATTAGACTGTCTTTTTTTGCAGTTTTTTTAAAGGACATGATACCTCGAAACCCTAAATCAAACGATCAGCAAATAACTTAAAAACCAGCATTAATGTGAAGATCAAATAAATATATTCAAATTAATTTGGCAAGTCCACTTCTAAATTAACTTACATTGCCTTTACTAAGTTGTCTAGCAAAAATAGGGTCATTGTTTTTCTCTGGTTGGTGATTATCAAACAGTTTCACATTCAAAATGTGCATGAAATGATCAGATATATTAGGATTAACTAAACTGCAGTCAAATAGTGTTCTAGATAAGTTAGTAACCCTGTAATCAATACAGGACGAACTAGATGGTCATTTTTATTTGTAAAGATTCTGGTATTACCAGTAGTGAATACGTTTAGCTCAAAAGAATCAAATAAATCGATTAACAGTTTAGTATTCATATTATTTTGTTGGTTAAAGTCGATGTTAAAATCACCACAGAGTACAATATAATTAGACCTACCTAAGGCTATGTTGAGCGCTTGCGATGAGTTGTAAATAAATTTATTTATATCTTCATAGGAGGTCTATAAAAAGTGACAATTTATATCTTAAAAATATCCGTTTTAAAGCACACTGCACATATTTCAATATGACACTCTACAGATAACTGATTTATTAATTTACGTTCAGTGATAACCTTGTCGCAATGAACTAGGATAAGTGAACCCCTGTGATGTGGCTACCTGTGTAATAGGCTGTAGTTAGATTATAATCAGGAATATGAATATTTTCTAGGTTGTCATTACAAACCATGTGTTCTGATATACATACAATATTTTTGTTGATTAAAAATATTTTAATAGAATTCAGATTGTTTAAAACTCCTTGGACATTTTCATGACAAATATTAAAAGTACTATATTCCATTACATTTAAATTATAATTAAAATTTAAACTTAATAGTGTTTGTTCTTAAAGACAGGTCTGCAAAATTATTAAAAGCGTTTATGTCATCCTAGATAACTGAGGCACTCTTGGGTGTAAAAGTCAGTCTCAGTAAGAATGGCAGGCTTTTCAATTTATGATTCTACCATGGTGTTGCAAGTACTCGTAGCACGTTCCTGCACTACACACAGTTGTTTTCACTCATTGGACTGTTCTCTAATATGATACATTCACTGGTGTTTTTCGGCCCACTTAGGACAGTTATCGGGAACAAAAGCTACAGAGCTAGCCAAATCTGTCGTGTCTACAGTTTGACCGCTTCTATTAGAAACGAATATCAGGGATTTAGTATTGAAACTATTTTTAATATTTAAGTCTGCTAGGGCCTTAGAAATAATACGCGTATTAATATTATTATAACCTTTGTCGTTGATTTCATAAAACTTCATATTTCCTTCAGTCACACAATTCAATTTTGTAATAAAGTGCTTAAGTTTAGTGTTATATTTTATTCGTATGGCTAAATTTTTTCAGATTTTCACAAATGAACTTGAAAGATGGAAATTTTTTCCTGTTGAAATTTTTGAAAATGTTTAGCAACATTTTCCATATCGCTCGAATCAGGAATGAGAACGAGAATCAGTGCCTATAGAGAGTATTTCAATGATGTCAGGACAAACTTCAAGGGGTAATTCCTCTCGTCAAAAAGAATGTCTAAAATGCTTCCTAAGAGCTCTACGATGCTTTTTTCCAATTCTGTTTTGATGATAATGGTTAATTCTAAGTACATAGAGTGGGGAACATTTAAATTTTCCATGTCTTCTGTGTTTATTTCAGATTCAAGTTTTCTTTTCTGTGTTGGAAAAGTATCTATCAAAATTATTAGTTATTACATAAGGGTGGGTCATGACTCCGTCTCCATTTTCTGCTAAAATTTTGTCCATAATTTTATTTTCATTTTTGTAATTCCTAGAAACGGTTTTTACTACGTTTCAAAGGTTTTTAGAGCAGTTTTTGTTTTCTTCAATTTTCGATTTAAAGTAACTATGTTTTTTTTATCAGTCCATTTAATTTGTTCCTGTAACTTTTGAAGTTTATTTCATGATTACTTTTACAGACATTCACTGCAGTCGCTGAAGAATTAGAGCAAAATAATCATAGAGTCGCTGCTAAGGTGCTCATTTTACCTCTATTGGAATATGTATATTTAACCTGTTATATTAATAATTTAAAGATTCTATAATGCATTATAACTGTGTATATTTTCACATTCTTTGTGTATGGTAAATGGTAGGTAATTGAAAGGTTATAAATATTTTTCACAAGAGAGAAATAAAATATGTTGAGGCAACCGGTGTGTCATAACAGCAGTACATAGGGTGTATATTAATGTGACGTCACATTAAAAGAGTCTATTTTCCCTACCAGCTTTGAATTCGACACTTTCAACCATCACAGTAATTATTTAAAAAAATCCGTTTAACGTTATACTTTTAAAGCATTAGGAAGCATTTTAGGTAAAAAAAATCTTGCTTTTTGCTTTTTTTTTTGACGAGAGGAATCCTTAGAAGTTTGTCGTGACATCATTGAAACACCCTGTATTTATATTGCTGTATAAGTTTGACTATTAAAATAGTAATTAAAAATAAATTAATATTACTCTACGGCGGAATATCGATGTCTCGAATCGAGGTTTTTCTGTTACCTGCCACTATATTGGAATACTGTAATACTCACACAACTTCCAGTCTTCAAATATTGCCTATACAATGGCATTATTTAATCAGAACTTGCAACATCGACAGACATTTAGTTCTTGGTGAAATAGGCTAACATTTAATTGAATTTACAATGTTTTTAATTTAACGTACATTGATAGAAGCTTACATTGTATTGAAAAATGCTACAACTTGAGAACGATGCAATGTGATAGCTCATGTCAACTCTGGCTGAAGCATTAATCATTAAAGTATTTGGTGCGGCTGTGCTACCATTTACAACCCCACAAAACCTTTTGTTCAAACAAGCTTCTACCAAAGAAAGATATGCATACTACAGGTACTAATTTGTTTGTAAGAAGTACAACACCTAAATGTAATTAATGGTACTGTTAGAAAACCATTCGGAATTCGATCTAATTGCATGAAAAGCAGCAACAGACCAAAACTGATCCGACGCCATTGAGTAACTAGACAATTTATTGTATATATTTAGCAGATAAAGTGAGATTTTAGTATGTTTTTTACAAAAAAAAAATGAGAACTCAAGAGAGCCCTATGTCCAATAGTCCAATGTAGTTTTGTTGTTTAAGCAAATTATTTCAGTTAGCATTTCATAACATTTCTGGAGTTTTGTGTCGGTTAATTCATTTTAGGTGAATAGTCATCATCAAGAGACATTATAAATTCCGAAACCTATACAAATTGAATTAGGCAAGTCTTTATTAAATTGTATTTTATTTCTTTATTATTGTAATTGAACAAATAGTTAACACAATATTTTTAGTTCATAGTAAATAATAATAAGTATATGTGGAGTATTAGAATTGTAGTTCATTTTATCAGGAAGATTATTTGTTCTTATTCTAAAATTTCGTATAGCTAGTTCAGATAATTCAGTTGGCCTATCAATAGCTTAATAAAGGAATATGATCAAAATTATGTAGAGAATATGTTGCAGCCACTTAAGCTTATTAAAATATCTATCAATCCAAAATTCCATTTGAAATAGGTGGATTTATAATGGTCTCCATCCTCTCAGTGCCATTTACGTAGTTTACAAATACAAGTCCCATATTTCCTTTTTTATAAATGTGACCTGTCGATAGCGAAGTACCTGGCAGTTTAGGTTGTCCCAAGAGATAAACATATTCTAAGGTATTTTAGGATTTCAAGGTTAACAAATAATGTAAATTTAATTCATGCATTAGCACAAATACACGACACTTGTGTTATCAAGCAAGAATTGAAAGGAGGAGGTCATCATAACTGACAGTTTTAAAAGATGAAAACAACTGAAGTTAATGGAAGTACCAGGTAATCTTGCAGGTAAACTATGTCATCATGGCCAGCTGCACTGTCTGGTTGCTGAATCTTGCTGAGTATTCTTACTAATATTATGTAAAATTTATTCACTTTTTATTGTCCTAACTAAAATATGATTTACTTGTTAAATTGGACAAAAATTTCCCATTAACTTAAAACTACTGTCAATGTCTGTACTGTTTTTTATGTCATACCGTTAATGACATCACAATTCAAATGATAACTGCCAACTTAACAACATGAAACTCAATTTTTAGTTAGGACAATGGAAAGTGAATCAACTTTACGTAAAGTAGCGTCTTGAGCTCAATTTTAACAGATTATAATGGCGTAAATTATAGTCATGCTTGCCAAACTGGAGATTTCAATTAAATCTGTAGTTGAGATGGCAAATGAACTTTATTTGAATCATTTAAATTCTGCTAATTTATCTTTGGTATTGTGGAATCCAAATTAAGCATGCCAGATTACTACATACAAGACCATTGCATCAAGTTATAATAGATTGAGGATTACGGACAAGCTTAATATTTTTAATATTGAGTTAGTATATCAATATCTGATTTAAATTGACCACAATCAGTATAGAAGGCTACCGGTTTATAAAATTTAAGGTCATCAGCAAATAGGGTGTAGTATGAATACTGAAAACAGCTGCCAATGTAGCAAATAAAAAGAAAACAATAATAGACTAGAATTATTGTGTCTATCTAAGTTTTCTGATTTTATAAATTTATAGAGCAAATTTACTTTATCAAAAGGTTTCGAAAAATCGATGTACTAGGCATCTGCTTGTCTTCCATTATCAATCTCTTCAAAGAGGTTTTGAATAAATTATTTTATTTATTATATGGGGTTATCATAAAGTAACGGGTCTATTTTAAATTCTTATATAGTTTTAAGAAATTATGCTAGTAGCAGAAAGTAAACAGAATCTAGTTGCCTCAATAATTGGATTTTAGTGTATCTATGGAAAACAAAAGAATTGTCGCGACAATTATTGATACAAGTATCAAACAAAATAATCGTAATTTAGAGAATTGTTCTCAAAATAAAACTCGCGTAACGTAAATTGTAATCATTTCTATATGGATCTGCAAACAAGAATTGGTTTAGTGCAATGTTATTATGAAGGCGGTAAATATTATACTACTGGATTACGAAGATCTCGTACGAAAATAGGTTTGAGACAGGGCCGTGCAAAATGAAGGCGTATCGTAATTTGATTAGCAACTTTGAAAGAACAGAGTCTGTAAAAGACTTTCCGAGGTCAGGAAGACCTAGGATTAGTGATGTCCAAGTTGCAGAAGTTCTTCAGGAAAATCAAAACGTAACCAATACTAATCCGCTAGTAATCAGTAGTGTGAATGCGATGTATCCCTATAAACTGTTTGAATTAAAGTACGCAGATTTTGCTCTAAGGTACGATTTTTTCATTACAAGTATTGGTTCAGATGAAAATTGAACCCGAATGGTTATCCCGTATTTTATGGACAGATGAGGCCCATTTCTCTCTTAATGGTGGAATTAATACTCAAAACTGTCGAAAATGGTCAACAGAAAATCCACATGAAATCGTTCAACAAGGCCTTCATGACAAAAAAGTCACCGTTTGGTGCGGTTTCACAGCTAATTTCATCATTGGTCTATACTTTTTTCGAGGAAATACAGAATTAGGAGGCCGTATCTGTAACTGTTACTGGTGAACGATACCTACAAATGTTAAGGAATTATGCAAGTCCACAGTTGCAAAACGAGCACGAAGGAATTGAAAACATGATTTTTATGCAGGATGGAACACCTCCGCACATTTACCGACCAGTTACAGAATTGTTAACTGCGGTTTTGAAGATCGTGTTATAAGCAGACATTTTGCAAATTCATGGCCACCAAGATCGCCTGATATTAACCCAGTGGATTACTGGCTGTGGGGTTATTTAAAAAATTTGGTGTTTAGAACACGGCCAACAACGCTGGAGGAATTAAAGGACAGTATTAGAGAGCAAATTCGTGCAATTCAACCAGAAATGTTGAATAGTGCTGTATACAATTTGGAGGAACGATTGGTAATTTTACAACAACAAAATGGAGGTCATATCGAGCATTTGCGGTAACTAGTGTTTGACATCAGAAATTCCATTATGTAAGCAATTAGATTCTATTTACTTTTTGTTATTAATTTGATTTGTTAAGAATATATAAGTTGAAATATATCCCTTACTTTATAATCACCCGTTATATTATATATTAAATTATATTGTTGATATTCAATAGTGGCATATATTTAACACACTGTCCTGCAACTGTTTAACGAGGTACATGCATACGATGTTTTATTTCCTAATAATGGTAATCATTTGATTCAAAATGCAAGATGATGCATCCCGCACTATGGAATTGAAAGAAGAGAATATTTAAAACAGGTGTTTCTCGATGAATCGATTGACCGGGGAACCGTAGAATGGTCTGCTAGGTATCCCGATCTAATGCTCCTCGAATTCTTCTTTTAGTCAAATTAATTTTCAATGAAAACAAGATTGTTTTTTTGTGGTACACAAAGTGACTTATTCTAAAAAATAGTAGTTATAAGAAATTTGAAAAATTGTAATAATCTCATGATAATTATTACATAATTTTACAAAAAGGACGTTTCGCAATGAAAAAAAGTTTGTCATTTCCGAAATCAACTAAGTTTAATTGTGTAAAATCGCTTGTTATATTTAAAACACATTAATCAAAGTTCTAAATAAGAGATCAGAGTAATACAGAAACATCGATTTTGAAATTTAATTTTTCAGATAAAAACCAAAGAAAAAACGACCAAAATAATGATGCAAGAAACCTGATAATTATTTATAGAACCATTTAGTTTCCTTCGTTAAAGCAAATCTAATAGAACAGACCTTGGTTCTTAAATTACTTATTGTAATAATCATAATGCAAGATTTTCTTAATTATAAACATGTAATTAAATTTAATCATCAAAGATTTTTTACAAACTTAATTAATCTGAAAGTATAGTTTGTGTAATCTTGATAGGAATGCCTGAAACTTGAGTCTGTTTATGTAAACTATGTACTGTCTGAACATGAATACAGTCATCTCCAGACAGTCAGAAGGATGCTTCAACGAACAAACTTTATGTAGGTTACTTTTATGTGCAAGAAGTTTCGTTTCCGTTTAAAATCTACAGTGTCAGTAGCTTGTCAGGCTTTATTTTGACATTTTATTTGTTTAATTACATGAATACATATTTCATTGAATAAATAAAATACTCAATTTAGGATTTCAAGGATTTAACCTTAAAATTAAAAAATTATAGAACACACCAATATGAAGTGGTTTTTGGTGAACAATAACTACTACGTTATTCTTGAAAATTATAAATGTACTTAGTGGATTCAATCACAGTTCTAGCTATTAAAAGAACAATTTTATCCAAAAGAATATACCTGACAAAGAAGCTATGTAGAAACTTTCATCGATGACTAACCCACCAGGATATTTTGTTGCAACATTTGAAGGGGTAGATAGAAATGGTGTGTTAATTAGCAAATTTTTAATTTGTTAGAAAAAACTTTTTATCAACCTTTAGACAAGGAGTTATGTTCTTTTTAAGTTCCTTTATCCATTCGGTATCTAAGCATCTAGTCATAGAGAGCTAGCGAAATATTGACTGATATGTTGTTACAGCACAACACCTTTATCGAATAGGATATTCCAATTTTTAAAACAACGTTAGTTAGCACCTTTATCAATACCTCTTCATTTCATTTAAAGATAGAATTTAGTGAAATGAAAATATAATAACGATAAAACATTTTTTACAAAAACATCACATATAAGTATAACATATGTCTTTTTAAACAATTATTTTCGCGGCTATTTGCCAAAACGTTGGAACTTGGATTATAAAAAAGATAATATGCTCATTATGTTCAGTACGACTGACTCAATAATGTTATTACTTCCTCACCCCTCGGTGAGGAAGTTATGTATTCGTGAAAAAAATTGTGAAAATTTTTATTGCATTTCTGGATGAATCTTGACGAATTATAACGATACACAAAATTTCAGACAAAAAAAAATTTTCTGTCTGTGTGTCTGTCTGTCTGATTCGCGAAAGCAGCTACAGTCTTTTAGATAAAGCGTTCAAATTTGGTACACACATTCTAGAAAAAGATTAGTAACATTTTTGAAACGTCAATTTAAAATTTTTTTTTGACATTTCAAATTTTAAAATATTAGTGACACTCCACCAATATGACTTTTTTTGAAACATCATATTGAAATGTCAAAAAATATATTAGTGACATTCTACTAGTGATGGGACTCGAGTGACTTTTTTCACTCGAATAACTCGGTAGGTTTCCGAATTTACTCGAGTTGACACTCGAGTCGAGTTGACACTCGAGTCGAGTTGAAACTCGGTTTTATTGTTATAAAACTCGAGTCAAAAGTTAGTCGAGTAAAACTCAAAAAAATCGACTCGACTTTTGACTCGAGTCGCTTTTTGACTCGAGTAGATTTTTGAATCGAGTCGCTTTTTGACTCGAGTCGCTTTTTAACTCGAGTCGCTTTTTTGACTCGAGTCGCCTTTAGACTCGAGTCGCTTTTTGACTTCTTTAATTCTTCTTTGATTTAATTGTTTATAGTTTTATTAATATTTTTAAATATTCTTTAGTGCCAGTGTGATTTGTTCCTATAATATAAATATGAAAGACTATTTACATGAAGGCACTGAAGGCACTAATCTTGTAAAAGTAATAAAGATGAAAACATGTAACCATGAATTAAATCACTAATCAATTACTATATCATCGGGTCATCGGGATCGGAAATTCCCCTCCAGGTTTGTTGTTTCATATTTGTGGGTCAAATTGTATAATTATTAATTAAAAGGTTTGTTCGTAGAGCAGTTTTCAACCGTTTGAAACTATCAGAAGCATGCGCACATTGTTGTAGAGATGCGCTTGTTCAATCAGAACGTTTGTTATTGCAGAGCTCTCGTAATACTCGCATCTCTATAGTCAGAAAACTATCACAAATCGCCTCTACGTACAAACCTATAATTGTTACATACGACGTATTAGAAAATTAGAAATTAGAACTTAGAATTCTTTAAAATCAAGACTCACACGACTGCAGCAATCAAACTGGCACATTCATGTTCATAAAGATTTGTTTTTCGATTCAATTAGTTCGAAATAAATAAAAAACCGTAATCGGTGTGTATTAAATATTAAATACTGTATTTATTTAATATTTTGTGCTAAACAAGAGTTTAATTTAATGTTAATATAATATAAAAAAAATTATGTTGGTTTTCTTTAAATGTCATTTTATATACAATGTTAATTAAATATTTAATTTTGTATTTGAAATGTGTTGATTTGCCGGAAAAATAATATTTGGCCTGGGTCCATTTATTATTTTGTATTTCAATTATTATGATTTATGTTTATCCTTTCGATTATTCAAACTTATGTTGAAATTGGATGGTAGTGTTTTAAATGCTAAAAGATTACCAAAAGAAAAAACCTAAATACACTTTAAAAACTTACCGTTTAGCAAACCACTGAATCATCTCCAACTACTTACTCTATAGTTCGCCTCGAGTTTGATTTCGACTCTGCCCTGACTCTAGACTCTAGTCAAACTCAACTCGATTTAAAACTTAAATCATATTAACTCACTGATTCGAGTAGCAATAACTCGACTCGAGTAACAACTTTACTCGAATTGCAACTCGACTCGATTTAAAACTTGAATCATAGTAACTCACTGATTCGAATATCAATAAATCGACTCGAGCAACAACTTTACTCGAATTGCAATTCGACTCGAGTTAAAACTTGATTCGAGTAGCAATAACTCGACTCGAGTAACAACTTTACTCGAATTGAACAGCCATATAACTCGAGTCACTCGAATCGGATTTTGACTCGAGTCACTCGAGTATTTTCACACTCGAGTCCCATCACTACATTCTACCAATACTACTCTATAATTTCAATTATTATAATATTTATTACATTAGGATTTACTAAGATTTGCAGTTACTTTTGAGGCTTTCAATGGGTCATACTGACAAAGCAAAGTTCCAGAAGCACGTGTCTGTGGATGTTTTAAAGTTTTGAAGTGATTGTTCAACTGGTGAGTACTTTTGTTTTATTTATTTTTGGTAGTTGATGTCACAGGTTAGCGGGCGTTTTAAACGAGATATTAAAACCGAGACTAGTAAATAAGTCTGAAATACATTATTTTCAGTTATACATGATTTTGGTACAGTAGTACCTAAAAATAAAAATCACCGTCCATTCATTAAAAACACTTAAAAGGATCATTTCTTCAGAGAATTAAGCTTATAACATAAACATTCTTGAGACATTTTTTTAAAATTATCAAAGTGCCTCTTGTAATCACAAATCAGAATGTAAATATTTTCTGGAAAAGGAAATTCTCGTATTTTATTTTAATGGATTTTATAGACTAGTTTAATTTTAGATCATATTTTCGTATTTACATATTATATAAACATGTAAGAGGTGTGAAAAATTATAACTTTATTCGACTCATTTTTGTTATTTCTATGTATATAAGTCGTCATATAAAATGTTAAACACCACTTGGTTTACAACACTAAAAAAAACCTTTTAAGTATTCTATTGAAAGTGTAATGTTGGTTAAAGACAAACTCGAGGCAAGTTGGGTCCTTAGTGCTTTCTCAGAGTTGTCCAATTTTGTCGTTCATTTGCACGTTGAACCGTTATCATTAGCTTTGCCGACAAGTGGCCCCTTGAGCTTTTCTATCTTCCTTCCCTTTCACCCTACTCACGCTTATGCCTCAATGAATTTGAAATACAATATTTATCTCAATCTATTCAGAAACATGACATTTATTCTCCGGATAAAACTGCTCTTGGAATTATTAGCATATTGAAAATTTAGATTTTTTGAGGAAACATCAATTTGTATTAAAGTAGCTATAAAGTTAAAGGAAATTAGGAGAAATTGTGCAAAAAATGTAACTTTTCAAACAAAATTTGTTAGAAATGAGATAAAGTGGGAAACATACCAAAAGCACTCATCTGGTAGCGCATCTGTCTTGAAGATGATGATGATTTAGTGACTTTTATCCTATTACGTTAAAATCTTTGCACCCAGTAATTTTCATGTGTTATTTGTAGAATGAAAGTATGAGTAGACCTTTTCCATTGACATCACAAATAACATCTGGTGTGGAAGGAGATGGTTACATCTAAGTCAAACATTTGGTTAGATTTGTCTCAATTTGTCACATTTTATAACTTTGTTTACATTCTTTGCTAGATTGTTCCGTTTATTACTGGCATTTGGTTATGCGTTTATAATTCCATTCTTTAGTTATATTTATTTAAGTATACATACAGTAACGTTCATAAGTAACGGATAAATTCATTATCTACGTAATTTACAAGTTATGAGTAAAATCCTGAAACACGTCAATTTTTAATTCTAAAATGATATTTTTTGAGCATAATTTTATACCTCCCCCTTCAACCTCCTTCGAGTGACAGCTACCCCTTTAAAATTTTTAAATAGAATGAGGGTTCGTGTGATAACTCATTTGAAAGGGTTTTTAATTCTCTGTTCAGCAATATAAGATTTTTTGAACTTTATATATTTTTCATCAAAAAATTAAATTTGAAAATTTCAAAATGTATTTGTAATGTACAAAATCAAATGTTATTTACGCCTATGTACCAAATATCTGTCAAATCCGACTTTTTTTAATTAATTTTGTGTCATAACATTCAATTTAAATGTATCGGTTTTTCTGGTACGCAGGTGGCAAAATATCCAACAAAAAGAAAGAAGTAAAAAGGGTTTCTTTTTAAATATCAGAAAAAATTATACCTTTACATTTCTTTATTTACTACCTGTGTGCAAACTTATGATTCTAGTTATTTATCGCTGATTGTCAAGTTGTTCATTATTTTAACAATGAGTCCTTCGGTTACTCAATGAATTGAAATTTTGATATTATTAGGGTGTAGTGATAAAACAAGAACGCAGAAGCAGGTATGCGAAATCCTCAATACTAAGTACCCTGACCATCGCATTTCTCAGTCTACGGTTAGTGGAATAGAAAACCAATTTAGTGAATTTGGAAATGCCACAGATATTCCTAAATCTGGTAGAAAACGCATTTTAGACGATGAAAAGAAATTGGACATATTGTTAGATATTCCAGATAATCCACATAAACCTACAAGACAAGTTGCCGTCGATAATGATGTTATTAAAACGTCCTTATTGCGTCTTTTAAAAAATGAAAAATACCGCCCATATAAAATTCATTTGGTTCAAGAATTTAACATCGATGGCCCTGATCGCTGATTGGAATTTTGTGAAATCATGGCAAACAGATGTCAAGATGATCCATTATTTATAAAAAACATTATTTTTTCTGATGAAGCAACATCGTCTTAAATAAAACAGTCAACAAACAGAATTGTAGATACTGGAGTACAGAAAATCCACATTGGATGATTGAGGCCAATACTCAATATCCTGAGAAGTTGAACGTTTGAGCTGGAATTATAAATTCTCAAATTATCGGACAATATTTCTTTGACAGCACATTAACTGGCGCGCGTTACTTGAATTTCTTGCAATATTTCTTAGTTCCAGAGTTAAAAATACTTTTTCCAGATGATGACAATCCTAATGAAATTGATAGAAATATTTGGTATCAGCAAGACGGAGCTACACCACATTTTGCATTGGAAGTAAGAGCCTATCTGAATCAAGTTTTTCCCAATAGATGGATCGGTAGACGCGCTGAAATTGAGTGGCCTGCCCGTTCTCCCGATTTGCCCCAGCTTGACTATTTTGTATGGGGTTACTTAAAATTGAAAGTCTACTTCAACAGACCAAATAACGTCGATGATTTATTTAAAAGACAGAATAAGGCAAGAAATTAATCAAATTACCCCGGAAACGATACAAAATGTTTTAGAAGAATTTCAGCAACGCTTCCATTATTGTCAAGAAGCAACAGGCGCCCTCTTGTTTACTTAGTAACATTAAAAATTTAACATATTTCAATAAAAAAGTTAGAGAAATTCAAAATATCTTATATTGCTAGACAGAGAATTAAAAACCCTTTCAAATGAGTTATCACACGCACCCTCATTCTATTTAAAAATATTAAAGGGGTAGCTGTCACTCAAAGGGGGTTGAGGGGGAGGTATAAAATTATGCTCAAAAAATGAAATTTTAGAATTAAAAATTGACGTGTTTCAGGATTTTACTCATAACTTGTAAATTACGTAGATAATTAAT
Source organism: Rhamnusium bicolor (assembly GCA_029963845.1). Taxonomy (NCBI): domain Eukaryota; kingdom Metazoa; phylum Arthropoda; class Insecta; order Coleoptera; family Cerambycidae; genus Rhamnusium; species Rhamnusium bicolor. The sequence goes on from JANEYF010002960.1 coordinate 289,264, forward strand.
TTATCCGGTACTTATGGACCTCACTGTATAATATTATTTAATTACTACTTGTATCAGGCGTTTTGAAGATTTCTCAATTTTATTTGAAATATGTGAAATATGAAATAATTTTCGTACATATTTTTAGAGATTTTACCAATTATCTTTTGTTTTAATGATATTGCTAACATTTTTTTGAAACAGCAAGAAAGAGAATAAGCTGTTGCAGCAAATAACATACAAAACCTTCATTTAACTGTTTTTATAAATTTATACTCATTTACTGTTCTCATTAGGAAAAAGCTCTATCTACGGCTCAATGCCGAAAATGCAGAAAAATGTGGCACTAAATGGTGAACACCAACGTGACTCACCACTCTCTAACCAGATCTGATTGTCCCATAATTTTGGAATATTTTATTTCATAGGTCAGCCTCTGGCAATTACAATTAGACATAGATACCTGCAAGATGATGAATATTCACAGAAGTATTCATCCCATACCGTCCGTTCCTCGTGTGTACCTCCCACGTCAAACGGGGCGCCTAGGACTCTTGGACCAGGCGTGCACGCATTACAGAGTAGTACTGGGTATGGCATGTAACATCCTTAGGATTTCAGATCTCCTTTTACGGTTTGTGAAACATCATGAATCTTCAAGTCAGTAAAAAGAGTCGCAGATGAATTCGGTCTCGCACTCGACACCAGGTTAAGAGGTCGGCGAGGTGGTGATGTAGTGTTAGTCACTGAGCTTCAGCCAAATTGCCTGAAAGCATGAAACAAAGCCACCAGCACCACCAGCATGGTGTTTTCTATAAGAACATAGAAACACTGAGTTCATTGACCAGGCTGACATTCACCTTTCTAAGATCAGCCAGGCTTAAGTCGGAGGGGTTCATCATGACATGTGAGAATGGTGTTTTCAACACCTTGGTCTACCGTCGCCGCATGTGGCGTGTAGAGGTTCTTGATGTTAACTGCAGCACCTACCGTCAGGCGCCGGAATCGCTTATGCACTTACTTTCAGCATGCCCTATATAAACGAATCGGCCTACATCCATTGATATAATGCGGCGTTACGAGTGCTATATTACCATCAAAGACACTCGTACGGGGTAGACCAGACACCAGTGCTGCCTTATGTCTCCGGAGATATTGAATCCGTTGTCGAGGATGAGAAATGTCGAATTAATTTGAACTACTCGTTCCCTGTCAGGCTAATCCAAGCTAATAGGCCTGACATAGTCATCCTCGATCACTAATCCAAAGTGATGTATGTCAATTTTCGGTCCCTGCCGAGAAAAACATGACCCTGAAGGAAGATAAAAAATAGATCAAATATCGCGATCTCCGGTATGAGCTCCAAGTGCTATACCCAGGCTACTCGATCAAGATGTACTAATAATCACACCAAATGCAGAAAGCAATCATTCTGGGTTCTCCACGTCTGCTTAGGGCACATGATGCTGGGATCTACGGCCACAAAGCCTGCTGGATGTGGGGTGTGGCTGTAGGTAATTTGCTGGCACTTCTCCTGTGGGGTTCGGTGGTCACGGGAGGGTTGTTCAGTGTTAAATAAAATACAAAAAAAAATGAAAAACAGAAATTAGACAACCCTCGAATTCAAAGCCAAAGCTATCTACAAAGGTGTTAAACTTAGAAAAACATGGACAAAAAACCACTCCCACTGACATTACTAATTTTGGTGGCGGGATTTCTAATCCACCGATCCGGTTATATGGCCGGCAATGTTGTAAATGCAAATAAAAATCGTCTCGTATATAGCCCAATAAAAAGACAAAACTAACAAATTTGACGATAGGACACTGGTAACATTAAAGTTCCCTTTTTAAAGTTAAGCATTATCAAAATAACGCAATTTACGTAATACAGTTCAGTGCATTTTATCTACTAATGTAGATAATAGGGTTACCAAAATATGCATGTATAAGTGATGTAATTTTTTATTTTCATGTACGAATTGTGATTTTACGAGTGACAGTATTGGTAATATTTGTTTTAAAATTATGACAAGGGTACGGTATTTTATAGTTCAACCTACAGCAACAGCTGTGTATATTTTAGACAGACTTTTTCTGACGAAGGTAAATTAAAGAAACCTTCTCACCCAAAGTTCATAAATTGCAATTTAGGATGGCTTAATGGTTATTTAGTGTAGAACATGTGATGTATATTAAAAAAAGTCAGGATGTCATGTTGTGTTTGGGTGAAGGTCGGTTGTCATGTATCGCAGCATGGCTTGACAAGCATTACACAAGGGCTGTAGACGATTAGGCTACACTCTCTTTAGCCAAAATTAATTATTTTTGCAGCAGGAAAGGGTTAGAACATTATTTCAGAATAAGGTTCTATTCGTTCATGTTTGCAGATTACAGTGGCGTCTCTATATGACATATTTCAAAACTTAATCTATTACTTATATTAGTGCTGTTGGATTTTAATTAGGAATCTGATTAATAGTACCTAAGTTTAGTAAATATACCCCGTGTGCAATTTTGTGATAGAATAATAAGAGTGGTGCGGCATTTTATTCTTTATGAAGTGTGGAATCAGGAATGTGGTGATACCCATATGGGACTCGAGATAGGGGGTTCAAATTTAAACAACGCTGATTTAGTTGGTTTAAGTTTTCCCATATATTTAAATTAAACGTATGATATATACCCACGTTAAATTTTTTTTTTAACATTGTAAATTGCAACACTCTCCCCGTCCAATATCCTGGCATAACACAATTAGCTGGGGGTTGTACTTATTGACCGGTAGCTTAGTTAGCAGGTCGTGATTAAGGGCCTAGATTGATTTGAGTTCTCACCAAAATCTAAGTTGGGCGCCAGGTCTTTTGTAAGTACCAAATAATTAAAAGTTTATTTTAAAAGGTAAAGATAACGTTAATCCTTGAATTCAGTTGGGAAGGATGTAGAATAAAAGATATTATTAAATAAAAAGTATAATAAACTGGTATGAAGAAATGTACAATATTTACATTGGCTCAGATGGCATTTTTTAGTCAAAAAATATAAGTAGTTAAAGCTGAAGACCAACAAAATAATCAAAAAAAATAAATAAAAAATTAAATGACGTTATGAGAAATAAAAAAGGTAACTGATCTATCACAAAAATTCTTCTGACCAAATTTAAACTTTCACTGGGGATGAAGATCTTACGTAACTTCAAATGGGTTAGTCCTGCGAAGAATCCACCAACGGCTAAGCTCTAAATGAGTTCGGTGTCAGTTTGAATCACCACTATCAATACTGCAGTTACCCTTGAGACGAAATGTCAGTTGTATAAAACATCATTTTCTTGCTCCACCCAGTATATAATGATCAGTTCGATCCACCAATTATCCTCTTGTCTTAGTCCAGGTATTTACAAAAAAATGAGAGTTTTATGAGATCAGTATTATGGGCAAAACAATGTAAAAAGCTGTGACGTTTGTATTGTCCAGCTACGTAGACAAAATATGAAAGTTAATATAAATTTACAGAGTAAATTGCAAACTAACCAAACTAGGATTTGTATCCCACAATATCTTAGGAAGTTGAAGACTTCAACTAACTTAAGTATCAATAAAAGTTACGTTAAATAGAAAAAATACTAGTCCAACAAATAAACTAAATATAGCTATGATAATAAACAAAGTAAAATAAGTATTCACTATATTTTAAGATACTTTTTTACTAAGAGAAGGTAATCTTCAAGAAAATAGAATTTAGAATGTCTATATACAGACAGACAAATAGAAGGTAACTAAATATTTGCTAAATATAAAACAATATGATAATTGTCAAATTAACGGTATCGTTAAGTTAAATTATTTATTAGTTCCTCGTCGAGAGGTAATAATGAATTCCAGATAAAGTTAAATAAAGATATATAGCTTGACTATATATTTACTGCAGATAATTAAAAGTTAATCAATTGCCAGATAACTAGGCAGGTACCTTTGTCAGAGAACTAGGCAAGGCTCCACTAGAGCAACGTCTTTAACTAGATACTAAGTAAACGGTTAAGTAAGCACTCGATATTTTAAATTTAGAAAAACCTTACTCTGCAGAGGTCTGGTTGGTAAATATATGCACTGGTATAAAATGATCCACCATAAAACAAATGCACCACTAATTCTCACAAAGGTTATAAACAAATAGATTTCCTCAAAAAAGGTACCAAACTCCAAATGCCACCAGTCACCACTCTTCACAGAGCTACCAACGTAGCCAAGTGACCTAAAACATCCACAGACAAAGACAGAAAACAACTAACTACGATACAAAATGGCGACATCCGTTGCCGGGTAAATCTAAGATTTACAATAACCGAAAGTTAGTTTAAATTAGCACACGAAATTATTACAATATCAGAGGGATATTAGATAAATTGCCAACAAGTCACGATAAATCGATACTAATCGATATTAATGACGCTGTTCTACAGAACAACCTATGTGAACTGATTGATCACTGAAAAGTAAATTCGCCCAAGGCGTAAATTAAGATAAATCCGGTATAATATAGCAACTTTTTAAATAACGATGATCATAAAATTGCACAATAATACCAGAAAACAAATAAATTTTATTAGATCGCTGAACTACAAGTGTTGTCTTCAGAACGCTACACTAGTAATAAGGAAGTAGCACCGTAGTGTTCTGCTACCTAAATTCAATTATAGTATGGAAAGCGACAAACAATTGAGAGTACAGTATGAGCAATAAAGCCAAATATATATTTAGGCATTTTTTATCAGTGCAAAAATCTAACTAACTAATTGTTCCAGTAGAAATCAGTGGCGCCATCTGGACTAGACTGGCAGAAACAATTTTTCACAGAAAACGACAAACTGGAATGAAATGACTTGCTATTTTGTTACAAAATAATTAAAATTGTAAATAAATAAGGGTAGAAAAGCCCACAAAAGACAAACTTGTGGTGGGCGTATTGACTATCTTAGAAATTTATTATGATAATAAAACACTAGTGGATATAGAACAAAAAAAATAATAAGTAAGTACTAAAATTAATATGGTATACGAAAAAAAAAACTGACTCATTTCTAATGAGCCCAAAATTAAAAATGTAAGTAACATGTAACAGAAGGAAAGTGCAAATATTAATATAATTATAATTTATACTTGGTGTGCTACTATTTAGCTTAATCTAGCTGCAGAATAATTTTAATTATAATTATACATAATAATTATTTTTTAAATCTATTAATTTATGTGTAAAGGTTCTGGGATATGATAAGAGCCATTGTCTTATTTTAGATTTAAATAAAGAAAAAGAGTTTAAAAATTTTATTTTCCATGGAACCTGATTATATATTTTGGGACCCAAGAAGAAAAAGCATCTTTCAGCTATTGCTTTTGTTACTCTTGGCACGATAAACGAGCCCTGTTTATATCTTGTGGTATAAGGATGACTAAGACCCTCCGCACACGGGTCGATCGGCGACGTGGTGGATGCGATTGCAGTGGACGTCACAATCTCCTCAATCGTACGATCCACGAGACGAGCGCGTCTGCCCTCCGCATACGGGTCGATGTTTTCTCAGTCGATTCGCGTCTAATCCAGTGGGAAGTACTCTCCTTTTTGCGTCCTTAAACGGAATACTTTTCATTAATAAACGAATTAAGGGCCTTACCTGATAAGTTTACTTCCCTGGCAACACTGTTCCACGCCTTTTGCGTAGCATCCCTTTTTGAATAATCCCGAAGGGTGTAATTTTACAGCTCGGGATACTTCTCTACTTCCCCAACAAATTTTATATTGAAAGTCTAGAGAAGTACAACAAATAATGGTCAAAATATGATAAACATATGCATAAACACACAAAATTACCTTCATGACGCACGATTCACTCGACCAAACTGCTTCCTTGCTAATCGCGTGAGATTGAAAACGAGGAGATTTGCAACCGTACGTTTCTAGACGACCACTAAACGCCCCGTGTGCGGGGTCCAAATGCTTTGCATAGGAAGTCGAGTGGAGAGGAGAGACTCGTACGATTCCAATCGCGTCGACCACGTCGCCGATCGACCCGTGCCATATTAGCCACAAAGTGGCTAATATGGTTCAAAATCATCATTAAAGGAATTTATTTAATAGTATTATCCTTATTAATAGAAGATAGTTCTGCAGAGCCAGCTACGGTTGTTGACAAAATGCAGATATTCATACACGGAAGCTTATTAAGAACACTCGAATACAGATTAGGCAGATTAGTGCTAGAAATTTTTTTCAAAGTATGGGCATTTTGCAGAACTACATATTGTAGAACTCTTGAAAACTCTTTGTAAAATAACACAATAATGAACACATTGGTACACGACAGTCCACTACATGTTTACGGGATGGGGGCATATTTTGATGAAAACGAGTTTTTTTCCTCTGACCCTACTGTGGAATAGAATAAAAAAAATTTTCCTTAAAAAAAATTAAAAACTGTAAGGAAATACTCCACCAAATTTGAAAATTTTTGTCAAAGTATTACACGATTTATTTGCACAACTGATATGGATTTGTTTGAGTTTTCTGAAATGCAAGGATTTGTACTGTCTTGCTTGCCTAGGCTTATGGATTTGTTCTCTTTTAACCAACAATTACGCGAATTTCAAACTCTGCACAGCAGTTGACGCAATAGTGAAATACGCAATACGTGTTTAACGTTGTGTAGGGATATCTGAAACTGCATAACAGTTTGCTGCTTTATTCCAGATTACAGTTATCCGCTGTTGCTACTACCACCTCGTCTCAAAACATAAATGTTGCAAATAAAAGTGCAATGAGTTTACATCTTATTATCTCAGGGTTTGTACCTTATACCGAACTTTCACTGAAAAACCTTACAATTTTTGATTACAGAAGAAGTGTACATAATTTTCCATATAAACATTTCGAAATATAACTTATTGATTATTTATTTGCGACGATCTAGTTTTTGACAAGATATTATTCGAAAAGATTGTTGCAAATATTTGTAAATTACAATGTTTAGTGGATATCTGAACTTCTAATTTCCCATTATTCTGGTTATGTTTGGTTTTCTCCGGTCGTGCATATTCTTAATAATGACACATGAACATTTCGTGACATATAGATATAAAAAAAATGAAGTGTAATCACGAACTATAATTCAATTTAAACACTCTCATAATGTCTTTAATTATTAAGTTTGAGTTATCTTAATAGTCACAAAACGCTAGGCATGGTCGGAATACGTAAATTAGAGACTGAAATTACAAAAGAGTTCTTATCGAAATAATGAATATTATGATGAAATCACGATAAATAATGAATATTATGATGTAACCTATTTGTCCACTCTTTCTAAAAGGGTACAGTTATAATAACTTATTCGCATGTAGGTGTATTTGGGGGTGTATTTGTGGATGGCGAGGTAGGCCTCTCGGGTATTTATCATGGTATACAATCCAACACCACTCATATTAATTCCGTGTATTAAGTCCTTCAGCAGGATGTGGGAAAATACGTACATAATTTTTAAAATCACGTGATGTCAATCCCTTATTTCTAATTTAATGCTTTGTTCATGATAGTGAAAGTTTCTGTTATAAAAAATCATACTATATATGTTGCTCAACTAAACTGTTGCATAATTAAAGTAGATATTGCCAAATTATTGACCGTATTTTGAATTCTGTATCTTTAGAACGGGATGGTTAATCCTCATGTGGTTTATTGTGATCGTTGCCAAAATTAATGGACTGTCGTAAATATATTTTTAAATTATGGTTATTGTCAACATGTGATTTTTGACCTTTTTGTCGAAAAGATGCTTGACAAGTGATATACCGGGTGTAACAAGAGCATGGTACATCCCTCTTTTCTCCTTTAGTTTTGAAGATAATTAATTGAAATTTGGGATATCTTATATACATAATAACCAGCAATTTTTGACACACAAGTGATTTTTTTTCACTTCCGCTTTCGCCGGAACACCCTATATATTATTGAATTTTTGAATTCTGCATAATTTTCTGAATACAACGATTCAGTGACATTTCAAATGTCAATATTTTTTTTATAACATAATTTTTAGTTTTCCATTTAAGTTTGCTATGATAGTTCCGATTTATTCTAAATGACCCGTGTAATGCTAGAAAAATCGAAATCCCGTCAACAATACTAAATTACGTGATTTTTGAGCAAATAAAGTTCATCAAAATGGTTTTTGGGGCCAAACTTAATTTTTTCAAATGGAACCACATTGGTACTGTAGTACCATTGTTAAGTACTATTAATAAGGAATTTATTCATATGTCGTATTAAAATGTGCGATAAATACAAACAAAATTACAGCTAAAAGAAAATAAGAAAATACAATTTTATTCTAATTACCTTGTTATACATAAGGTGGCTTTGGAATACAAAAAATGAACATAAAACATTACAACAGTTGTTCAAAATCCTGTCTATTAACGTCAATGCACTTCTGAACTCGCATAGCTGTTTCTCGAAGAATGTTCGCCAATTTCTGGGCCGTTATGCTATTAATTGCGCGTCTTACTCATAGCTCCAGGTCTTCACGGGTTGTAACGGCGGTTGCGTGGACAATATTTTTTAAATGACCCCAAACAAAGAAATCAAGGGGTATTAAATCAGGTGACCTTGGACGCTACCTCATAGGACCATTAATCGAAATTACGTTTTCTCTGAATCTGCGTTGAAGGTATTCAATTACTATCGTTAAATTATGGGAAGGAGCGCCATCTTGATGGAAATACATTCCTTGCCGTAAATGGAAACGTAATTCAGCTAAACTGTCCTCAGTTTCATTTTGGAGAAATTCCAAGTATCAGGCACCAGTCAGGGGGTCCCTCAAATATTATTGGACCAATGATTCTACTACCGATTATTCCAAGCCAAACATTAAAACCGAACCGCACGAGAAAGTTACCCTCCCGTAATAAATTTAGATTTTCTTGTGACCAATATTTTGTATTTTGTCGGTTAAATAATCCCAAATTTGTAAACTTAGACTCATTTGAAAATAAAATCATTCCTAAAAAATCGATCATTGTTTGGCTGCACGTTATTCTGCAAAATCCAATTGCAATATTCCATCCTACGTTCGTAATCATTTTCGTACAAGTGTTGGTGCAATTGGTATTTAAAAGATTTATAGTGGTATTTGTGTAAAATTCGGCTTACTGTTTTAATACGACATATGAATAAATTCATTATTAATAGTCCTAATAAGTGGTACCACGGTACCAATATGGTTCAATTTGAAAAAATTGAGTTTTGCTCCAAAAACCATTTTGATGAGCTTTATTTGCTCATAAATCACGTAATTTAGTATTTTTGACGGGATTTCGATTTTTCTAGCATTACATGGGCCATTTAGAATAAATCGGAACCGTCATGGCACGCTTAAATGGAAAACTAAAAATTATATTATAAAAAATACTGACGTTTGAAATGTCACTTATTTGGTATCGTTGGATTCAGAAAATTATGCAAAATTCAAAAATGCAATAATATACAGGGTATTCCATTTAAAATTCGAGAGAAAAATTCGGCGAAACCGGAAGTGAGAAAAAAATCACTTGTATGTAAAAAAGTGCCGCTTATTATGTATATAGGATATCCCAAATTTCAATCAATTATCTTTAAATCTAAAGGAGAAAAGGGGGGTGTACCATGATCCTGTTACACCCGGTATTGTTACTATCGCTAAATACAGGCTCAAATTATATTAAATATATTAAAGGAGCATCCTTCTTGCCTATCACGTGGCACTGTCATATCTTTTATCCAGTATATTTGTTTCAACAAGTAGTGTTGAATTGTAAAAAAAAACTTTAGATTCAGAATATAAATTATTTTATTTGGTATGATGCCATGGTTTGTACAGGCGTTATTTTAAGTATACTATCCTTTTATTTCACGAAAACTATCCAAATATTGAAATATTAAAATATGGTGGTCGCAAAGTTATGTCTTTTCAATAAAACTGGAAGTTTTCAAAGCCAAAAAAATGTTCGTATGAAGAAGAATATGCATTATCAATTACCATTGATAATTTTAAATTCCATTGAAGAAAATCCAACAATGCCTAAAAGGATACCCAACATACGGACGACGAACTGACGTTGCTGTTTGCAACTACAAGTCAGTGTGCGACATACGCAAAACGTCGTGTGACCCTTATTTGTACTAATCTGGTCAATAGACTATGGGTCGATTCAACTTAGAGGACCGACTTAAATCGTTGTGTTATTACCGACCAAATGTTCACCTTTTACGTCGGCTTAAGTTGATTATCAGGCTATTACCAACCTTATTTAAAATTTGCCCTTAATCTGATTACACAAGTCGGGTTTAGGTAGTGAAACTAACCAACTTTGTGTATTTTTTTATTGATATCGTTGAGTACGAATTATATATAAAATACTTATGTCGAATAAAATTTTAATAAATCTGGTGGGGTAAAAATTAAAACCTAAGAAATTTTATTCATAAGTATATATGAAGTAGATCGATAAATATAGTGACCCCATAAGAATAATATTCATTGTCAAATATTGTCTTTGCCCAAAGAAAAGCAATTGATATATTGTATAATTAATTTTACGAATATATAGAACCATATTTTTCTTACTTTATTTGAAAAAAAGAGGCAAATCTTGTGAATATCAAATAATTGTAAACACATAATCAACATGGCCGCCTATTCGCTCCTCCTGTGGAACCAAAAATTTCAGAAAATATGGCGAAGATGGGAACTATTGCCTAGCTGACTACTTGTTTTGATAGAATTCCGATTTATCGTTATGATAAGTACAATTATTTTTACTAACAGCGACGTCAAGGTTAAACAATTTTATCTGTACCAACTATTAGTAGGCCCAGGTGCAGAAATCTGCACTAACATTTACGTTCATTCTGAATAATCACGCTAATACCGACCTTGCGTTGCAGTTGGTGTATAAATCTTTCCTAAATATCTACCAATGTCTGCATCACCGAATTAATTTTGAGGTTATGATAATCTGAGGCCCAGAAGTCTCACACCAACATCTAGGCGACGTTGCCAGGCGATTTTATGGTTAATGGTATCTATAATGTCAGTCAACAACGTCTAACAAATGTTGGAATGTGACCCAAAAAATACCTAAACCTATTTAGTCAGATACCTACTTATAATCAACGTTGTATAATTATGAGAAAACACACCTAACGTATTAAGTAGATTTCTGACGTCAGACCAACTTTGGCAAATGTGCTAGACGTAGATAGTAGATTTGAGAGGAACAAGCAACGTTCCTCCGACGTTGTATCATAACTATAAAATATAAGGCGCTACATGACTACTATTTGCAATAATTCTGATGTTGAAATTAGTAAGAAAGTAGTCGATAGTCAGTGAAATGTTACTTGGGACCCGAACTGAATTATTAGGTGCGAAAAAAAATACATATTGCCACACCTTATGGTGTGGCAATACTCGCTGAATTCATCATTCCAAGTCTATTTTTTTACATGCTTTAGAATGTGTAGACAATGGCCATAGATTAGTATTTTCTTTGGATATTGGAGAAAATATTGTAAAAAATTGTTATTTCCATAGAAATATTATATTCTCCTATAAATCTACTTTTATCACGAATGGAGTAGTTTTATCTCTTTATTGAGTAAGGGAAAATTAAAATTTTCCTGTTAGAGCAATAATCAAAGATACAAAAAAGTAAATACATGGTGTGTAATTATTAGACACCGGATAATTTCCGCGCATCCAGGGTCGACACATGGAGTAAGAGACAATAACAATCATTTGTAAGAAACAATTAAAAACATACCTCGAGTGTCTTAACATTTTATGTAATCTCCTGTTCTGTGTTCAAGGCATTAGTATAGATTGCAAGTTATGGGCCAGACAAGTTACATGAAACATATTGGGATACGTGGATCGTAAAAGCTTGTCAACTTTTACACATACAGGATGTGTCCCAGGATAGCGGTGTAATGGACAACAAATTGTTGAATTTTGGAACGACACAGGGTACTTTATAAGTCAATATATAAAAATAGTTACTAATAAACTACCTTCATTTTTTAAGATATGAAAAAATTCCATTTATAAAGTTGTTTAGAATGAAATTTGTGCCTCCTTACTAAATTTGAGAAACATACATTTCCTTTGTTGCATCTGCCACTTTTTTCAATAAATTAGTATAATATTCTGAATTTTTAAAAACCATTTTTGCAAGTTCAGAATGCTCTGAAATTAGTATTAAGAGTAACTTATATTCTTGGTGATGCCTGGTTATGGATGAGCTCCTGGCACAACTGGAACAGCGAGGAATATATGCGCAAGGATATGCAGACGACGTCACAATCCTAGCAGTGGGAAAATTTGAGAGCGTTGCATCAGAAATGATGCAAAGAGCTCTCAATACGGTAGATCGATGGTGCACACAGGAAGGGTTTTCTGTTAATCCAGAAGAGACCACGGTGGTGACTTTCACAAGGAAAAGAAAACTCCAAAACCTGAGGAAACTATATCTTCGGGGAAAAGAACTACAGGTGAGCAATGAAGTCAAATATTTGGGACTAACCTTAGATACCAAGCTTAACCTCAAAGCTCACATAGATAAAGTGACAATCAAAGCCACGCGGGCCTTATGGACCTGCAGAAGCATGGTGGGCAAGAGCTGAGGACTTCAACCAAAAATGGTGCACTGGTTGTACCAAAGGGTCGTCGTACCAATAACCTACGCCTCTCTGATATGGTGGCACAAGGCCGGAAAAGGAGAGGCGATGAGAAAACTAGGCAAGTTGCAAAGACTTGCATGTCTAGGGATCACGGGAGCAATGTCAACAACGCAGACCGCAGCCTTGGAAATACTGCTAGGCCTACCTCCACTACACCTAGTGGTGGAGAATGAGGCACTAATGGCAGCATACAGGCTGAAAACAACTGGGTATGGGACCATCTCAAGGAGAGGATACCATACTGAAGTATTCCAATATGTAGGAAAAAATCGGCTACTCGATATGCAGTCAGACAGAATCAGCACAACCTACAACTTCACAAAAACTTTCAGGGTGAAAATACCTGAAAGGGATGGAGAAGGAGGTAGGATGCAGAGACAACAAAATGACACCATCTGGTATACTGACGGATCAAAAACGTCAAGCAGTACCGGAGCAGGAGTTGCGGGAGAACAACCAGGGACAGACATCAGCCTGAACCTCGGAAGTATCGCAACAGTGTTCCAAGCCGAAATCACAGCAATAGACGTCTGTGCACAAGAAAAGATACGGAGGGCAGACAAAAATAAGAGAATCCGCATCATCACTGACAGCCAAGCAGCCCTCAGAGCTCTGGAAGCAGTAGAAATACGATCTAAAACAGTAAAAGACTGACTGGAGTCCCTGGAGAAACTTACAGAACACAACAGTGTACAACTGGAGTGGACACGAGGACACCAGGGAAATACGGGAAACGAAAAAGCAGACATGCTAGCCAGAACAGGCGCTAAATCAATTCTAACAGGTCCCGAACCGACCTGCGGGGTATCTTACAGCACCGCAAAAGTATCGGTAAAGGAACTATTAAGACAGAAACACTACTCGCACTGGATAGAGATACCGGGAATGAGGCAGTCACGGTTGTTCATCGGAGAAATATCTAGAGCAAGGACCAACGAAATGCTAAAGCTGAGCAGAAAACAGCTGAGGTGTGCAGTGGGAATATTAACAGGACACTGCACACTAAACAAACACCTAACCAATATAAGGGTGAAAGACAATCCAGATTGCAGGATGTGTGGTAAAGAGGAAGAAGCTCCCCACCACATCTTATGCGAATGCCCAGCCCAAACGGCAATGAGATTAACACACTTCGAGGAACCACGTTTAACCCCGGAAGAGATAGCCAGAGCTCCCATAAACTGTATACTCGCCTTCTGGAATAGAACGGGTCTTATGGAGTAATGAGACTATGGGTTACAATAAGCTTAAGCTTCAGTACAGCGAGTAGTTTAAACCGCAACCCGTAAGGAAAAAAAACTTATATTCTTAAGGTCTAATTTTATTTTTAACAAAAAACTGACTATTAGTGAAAAAAGATAAATAACTTTTCTAAATTTTTTCATACATTGAAAAATATAGGTTTATTAGTGATGATTTTTATAAATTGATTTATAAAACGAATATTAATCAATGCCCTGCATTACCGAATTATTTTTGAGGTTATGATAATCTGAGGTTATGGTTAATGGCATCTATAATGTCAGTCAACAATGTCTAACAAATGTTGGAAGGTTACCCAAAAATTAACACCGATTCAACTCATTTTTAATATATCATAGTGTCACACCAAGCAGGGCTGATTTTCGTAGTGCCATTCAAAAATTCGAAAATTTACACAGTGCCGCTGCGTCTGATACAAGCAGTAAAACATTTTCACTTTTGACACCAATATTATACAAAGCATTTACCAATATTTCCTCAACTGTTCGCGCATTGGTTTGTAACACCAGTTTACTACATATTAACAGTGGATGAATACTCTGAAGTCTGATTAGTACTTAAAATACACAAAATAATATTAATAATTTCATGTTCTTTAAAATACATGGCTTTCTCAAAACTTTCCTTTTAGATTTCTTTCCCTGTGGCAAGAGGTATACAAAAATAATTTCGAACACGATGCAGAAATATTGAAGAAAAAAATCAGGTAAGCAATTTAGACTTAAATTAGAAAAATGTGCTCAAATGGGAAGAGAACGTATTGAGTAAAATTGTAATGTGTTAAATGTTTTATTTTACAAATAAATTATTAACGATGTATGTATAATTCATTCACAACCGATTATAGTACTATTTATGTTTAGTATACAAAAATTTTATATTGTCATTGAAAACTCAAATTTTAAATTTGGAAAGAACTTTACATTCAAAACAATTTTTTAAATACCATTTCTTGATATTTTTTTGAAAAAAAAATGATAATTTATTTCTACAGCATTTTTGATTAATCGCCATTTTTTATTTTGTCTATAACCTAATCATAATTATTACAGTAATAAATTTTAAGATGAAACAAACAATTTTCTCATCAACAAAATTATCCGAGAAATTAAATATAAAAAAGTTTTTTCCTCCGCACCTCACTGTATATTACCTTCTTACCAGTACATCATTGTCTTATATTTACACAAATTTGTAGGTAAAACAAACGTATCCTAGTTGAGCAAAACATATCCGCTATATTTAAATAGGCAAACCGTGTATATTAGTTTAGAGGTCGCTGCAAATACATATCACTTTAAATCCAATGGGTATTCAGAGTCGACATAACTGGAGTGCAGTTATTTTAAACGTTTTAACTTTATACATTTAAGTAAGAAAATAAATAATTGCACATTTAAATTCTTGTGATACTGAACAGGAAAACAGCAGAGTATATGTTAAAGTAATAAAAAACAAACATTGGCATTTGCAATTTAAAACAAAATATCATTCTTTCGTGTACGTGTTTCATGAAACACGACGCCGACGCTTCGCAATGCTTGAATGTTCTGAGAGAAATATAGCTTTTTATGTCGCGTGTTGTTATTTAAACATTTTGTATTATACCGTGCACCAAATCTTGAAAATAAAATATAAGATTTCACATTAGTAATAATTTTATACTAAACTATTTGGAAGTTTCATTCACAGTCCTATATGTTTTAAATGTAAATTACAAGTTAATTATTCGGTGTTTTACTTCTTGTTGTATAGATTTATTACATTTAAATTACAAACATCGAGGGGAAGGAAATCTTAATAAATTTAATTAGGTTGTGTTCGTTTTTTCAGTTAAATCAAAGATATATGTTGGCTTAGTTTTAAAATAAAATAAACTCGTAGCACAGTTATTATACCATCTCAGTAAAAAAGCCGTAATTCACGTTTTATTGCCAGCCGCAACAAATCATTGACATCATTTAGGTTTCTAAAAACCTACTAACGTATTTCAGTTTTTTCAAGTTTTGTTCAAGTTAAAATTCCAAAATCTTTAGATAAAGTTACAATGTTTGGTTGGATTTAGAAATTAAGTAGATGCACAGTAATCGAAGTACGCTCGAATTACAAGCATATGGACTTTACAAAAAGCTTACCTATAAGTTAAATAGAACATGAAGCGTGACTTTCAGATGAATATATTTGTATCAATAATATTAAATTTATTAACAAAATGTCATCACAAGATAAAAAACTCAAAACATTAATCAGTAGTATGTTAAAAAAAAGTGTTCCTCAAAGAGTTCTCACCGTTGTTTATTCCTCACAGTCGTTTGCTAAAAAAGAAATTGACATTCTTAACAGGGGATTACATTTTGCATTACCTGCATCTAAATGCATTCTAGATAAGATTGTTGCAAGTGTTGATCTCTACTTTCTACCCTTCTGATTTTTCTAAAGGATTTGTAAAAATAAAATCTAGAAATATTGCCACTAAAGTAAATCGTTCGGGGTAGTTGCTCAGCTGGACGTAAACAGTGGACATGTAATTTGTTGCGCATGCGTTTTGATAATTTTGTCGGCCATTACCCCGTGGTCAAAGTTTATTTTTCATATTTATGTATTTATTACTTACCCTCCATATCGTTTACCTATAAAATTATCTCTGGCAATATAACATTAACAACCTAACAGAA
Source organism: Rhamnusium bicolor (assembly GCA_029963845.1). NCBI lineage: Eukaryota > Metazoa > Arthropoda > Insecta > Coleoptera > Cerambycidae > Rhamnusium > Rhamnusium bicolor. The sequence goes on from JANEYF010002960.1 coordinate 305,945, forward strand.
CACCAAGACCAAAACAAACTTTGAGGTTAAAAAAAAATAAGCGACCTTCTCGTCTAGTTATACTGGTTGCATAACTAATACTTGATGTTCTAACAAGCCAAATTTCAAACTGAATGCAAACCATTTTAAAATCATGCATGCGCGATAGAAGTAGTTTGCAAACTATCACAAATTCTTTGTAGAAACAAACCTATTACTACTGCTGCATAGAACATCAATTTTTACAACATAACGTGTGTATTTAGTTAATCACTGAATAGGCTGTATTGAGCCTCTTTCTGCCAGGGTTGCTACCTGCTTATATGACGGTAGTAGGGGAACCCATATTCGAACGGAATAATTTTTATATACAACAAATAATATAGGTTTATACACTCAACATACCCCACCCCTTGACAGGCTGTGCCATCAAAATAATACAACTATTAATAAATGCATCATATAAACAAATAATTATATAACAAATGAGTACATTCTATAAGAACAGACAAACAATGTTAAACAGAATCAATGGGTAACACGCACACCCTTGCGATTGCACGTTTCACAACACCACTTGTTGTAGCTACACTTAACACACGCACCATTCCATCGTTGCCTCGGTAACTCTGCCTAATTTTAACAGTAGAGGAGGGAGATTGTCATCACGAAGAACCATCATTGAACCAATGCTGAATAAATTTGGGGATCTGGATTTTCATTTGGTTCGCTGATGAAGATTGGACAAGTACTCAAGGGTCCAACGCCGCCAGAAATGCTGAGTCATCTGTTGAAGTCTTTTATAATGAGATAATGTGGCACCTCGGTAACATCATTTTCGGGTACAGCTGTTAATGGTCCGCCAATAATAAAATACCCTGGAGCAAGAGCTGCGAAGTCATGAGGATCGGACGAGAGGGGAGTTAAGGGTCTGGAATTGAGCACTGCCTCAATTTAAGTCAAGACTGTATATAATGATATGAAAGTTAAATTCGCGTTTCCTAAGATTCGTTTCATATGAAATTTTGCTGATTTAACCGCAGCTTCCCACAGTCCGCCGAAATGAGAACTATGGGGTGAAATGAAATGCCACTTCAAATTATTTTGGGTAAGAAATGATGGGGTTACTCTCAGAATTTGAAAAGGATTGACAAATTTTTCTCAACTTGTTGTTGGCACCCATAAAATTTATACCATTGGCTGTATAAATGTGAGTGCACATACCTCGCCGGGAGACGAAATGTTTAAAGGCGCATAAAAACGCTTGGGTACTTAGATCACCCACTAGTTCAATGTGGATTGCCTTGGCTACAAAGCATATAAAGATACAAGCATAGCATTTAACCATCCTACGGTTTCGTGTTTTACCTTCTTTAACTTGGAAGGGACGCGCAAAATCAATTTCTGTCGTAGAAAAAATTCGGGCAGGTGAGCACTAGGAGTTGGGTTAAGCCGAAAGCATTTAACGCATTTACGAAATACTTTTCTGAACGCATTCCTACCGCTAATAGGCCAGAATTTCTGCCTGACCGCAGCTAAAACTGCATCACAACAAGCATGAAGATGTCTAACATGCTGGTATTTAATAATTATATCAGTCAAAGGGTTTATATGGTAAAATCATAGGGAATATTTTGTCATAATGGACATGGGATTTAGATATCCTGCCACTCACGCGTACAATACCGTTTTCATCTATAAATGGGTTTAAAAATATCAACTTGCTATTTTTGTGAATTTGTTTGGCAGTTTGTAAATTGCGAATTTCGGCAAGGAATGAATGTTGTTGCGCATTTTGACGAGAATAAGCAATAAATGATAGAGTTCCTCAGTTGTCAAATTTCCAGTTTGTTTGGGTGAGAAATTGGATCTGCAGTTATTTATAAATCTCTTGCAGTAAGCAATAACCCATTGCATTTTTGTGAAAGACGAAAATCGTTTGAAAATGTGTTGATTGTAATCCACCGTAAGTAATGATATCTTAGCAATTTTATGTTTTTCAGAAATTTCACATGGAAAACAACCTTGCGTTAGAGGACAACAAGTCCTTTCTTTCGAAAGCCAAGTGGGGCCTGAGAACCAATGTGTTAAATTTTGAGTTGGTCTGGATCAATGCCTCTCGAAATAATGTCAGCAGGATTATCGATGGAATTTACATGATTCCAGGGATTCGTTTCAGTTAGTTCTTGAATTGTGGATAGTCTGTTTGCCACAAAAGTGTTCCAGGTTGCGGGTTCTGCGGCTAACCACGCTAACACAATAGAAGAGTCACACCAGTAAAAGGTTTGCGATATTGGTATATTTAATGAATTGAGTACTCCTTTAGCTAGTTTAGTTAGAAGAACCGCGCCGCACAATTTCAAACGGGGTATAGAAAGAGATTTTAAGGGCGCCATTCGTGATTTGGCACATGCAGTCCCGAATAAGTTTCGCCATCATTATTTATGCTCCTTAGATACACGCATGCGCTAAAGGCAACCAAGGAAGCATCGCAAAAATCGTGTAATTCAACCTGTGTATAATTGGGCAATATAATATGCCGGGGAATATATAAGTCATTAATAGCCCGCATTTGTTTGTAAAATTCCGACCATATTGAAATAAAATCTGCCGGAACAGGATCGTCCCAAGCTAAATGTAGCTGCCAAAGTTTCTGAATCATTACCTTTCCGCGTATTGTGCTAGTCCCGATTAAACCGAGCGGGTCGGATATCTTAGAAACGGTAGATAGAATACTACGTTTAGTAATGACCTTGTTTTCAATGTTTTCCAAATTTGTCGAGTATTTAAGTGCATCGGATTCAGCATTCCACGAAAGACCGAGTGCCCTTACGTTTTCGTCGTCAGAAATAAAGTAGTCTGAAATATTTTTTGAAGTAGGTTTCTCGAAAATCTGGTTTTCTTAAGTTATTTGTTGTCTTAACCGAACAGTACTTTTCACAATGTTTACTCCTGTTATCAAATCATCCATTTAAAAATCATGTAATATAGTTTGAGCCGCGTTAGGGTATTCTGACATATTTTATAAAGATACTTCGTGTGGTGAGTGCAGTGTGTTAGAGTTAAGTAGCAGGTTTGAAGATCGTTGCTTAAAACTAGCCAACTGAGTTAAGATTTTTGTAGTATAGGTGAATTTGAACGCGCTTTAATTTGACATGCTTGAAGTAATTCCCAAAATATTCCCACACCAAGCAAAATATCTATATTGTTAGCATAAGATTAGTTTAAATCTAAATCAAATTATAATCGGCTCGGTGGAGTAGTTGGCTAGAGCTCAAAATGGCACGTGCGACTAGATAATATCTCCATTGTGTTGCAGGTTCGAGTCCCACAGCTTAATGCAACTTCTGCTTTGTATTCGGGGGTTGTCTAGTTTCTGTTGTGTTTATTTATTTATTTATTATTATCATCCCTAGATGATGCCAACTTGGTTGACGAAATGCGCATTAAATGATGTTTTGTGGAAAACCACGTTAGCGGTAGCTTCACATCAAAGGTTTCAACTCACTTCAGGAGGACATAATTAAGGATGAACGGTTTTTACTTTCTTATACCTAATATAAGGAAGTATAGTAATCGTGATTTTTTTCGACCTAGAGATTTTGATTGATATAGACGTATTGAACCCTTCTGAATCCATTCTGATTATTTTCCGAATGATGTCTGTCGGTGCGTGTGTGTGGATGTGTGTGCGGATGTGTATGTGGATGTGTGTATGTGTGTGAATGTGTGCATCCGCGATAACTCAAAAAATACTAATGGGAGACTTTCCAAATTTGGCAGTTAAGATTGTCAACATTTTAGGTGACATATTAAATTTGGTGAATGTGGCACCACCAGAAGAGACATAATGAATGAAAGAAGAAAAGATACAATTTCGGGAAAAAAATTAAAAAAAAATTTATTGCATTTCTGGACGAATCTCGACGAATTATAATGAAAAAACATAACTTTATGAAAAAAAAATCTGTCCACATTTCTGTAGTATCGCGATAGCAGCCACAGTTTTTGAGATAAAGGTTTCAAATTTGATACACTTGTTCTAAGGGTCAAAGACAATGAAAAATTCGGTGATGAGCAAAATTGGCCAGCTGAAAGGGAGTCCACGGGACCCAAACTTTTTGTATTTGACTACTAAAAAATATATTCTTGATGAAAGATTATAAATCACGTCTACTATATCAAGCGAATAAAGTATATTTTCAAAGTACTTACATTAAGCTGATGTAAACTGTAATATTTTACACATTTGGACTCATAAAATGGGGTTAGATAAATTTAACAATATGATATTTGAAAGCTCTAATTTAGTTACAAAAATGTCAGTCAACAACAAAAAATTATTAAAATAATTGACGAATTATTATTGACAGTATCGAATGACGCTATGAATTAATTAATTAAAAATTTTAACGAAACGTTTCAAGATACGCTATTGAAATTTAACTAAGATAAGTGAAGAATTAAATAGAATGATTGTTTTAGATCAGGATGATATATACTGGTATAAGAAAGTTATGTGCTGGCCATATCAGATATTTAATGTTGGTTTACCTGGGCCTGATTAAAATTTTTATTAGTCGGTCGATTAAATATGTATATGTTTGGGACTATATTGTCCACGTTTTATAATGATATTTATTTATGAATATAATTTCCCAATGATACATATTTCATGTATATTAATGAATGGATATAAATAAAAATAAGTAAACTTTACTAAAACAATTTTAATTAACATATTAATTAATGGAAACAGTACAAGTATAATTAGTAGTTCAGATATATACCTAATTGCTAGTTATTATTACATACATACTACAAAAACCTAACCACAAAAATTAGGAGCAAAACTTTACAATGACAGTTGTGCAAGTGGTGCCCTTCATGAGATATCATAGTAGGATTACTTACCTTTAAAATATATCCATACCCAACTTCAATTCAATATTTGTTGTAATTTTGATTATGTAAAAAAATGTGTTAAATACATTAAAATTCAACACTGACTATCTCGAAAACTGTTGATATTAGGATACATGTTTATTAAGCTAACTCCTGCTACTGTACTATTTTCCTTAAAAATGTTAGTACGTTTTTTTGAGACACCCATATGTATTTCAAAAACTTAAGTACGCATGAAATTTTGTTATCAATGGAATTTATTCAGAGAAGGCTTTCTTCATTTTATTATCTAATACTAATTGAGACAAAAGTGCCAATTTATCAAAAACACTCTGTAGCTTGGAAGTGGTAAAAGATAATCTCAGTTTCTGTCATTGTTTGTTTCTCAAAAACCGAACCCAGAACCTACATGGCTTTTTCTATTTTTCCTAGTTTTAGAGAAAATTCTAATTCCATCGATTTTGGTCCGCACTATACATATAATGAAAAAAAAACATAACGTATGTAGGTCCATGACAAAATGTAAATTTTAAATTGAATTTAGCCAACAACCGGATGATATTCATCCATGCAGGGAAAATGGGATGTAATTCATCAGGTATCAGACTAGCAAACGGACAGCCACCGACGAATTACAGTGATAGTGGAGCGCTTCCAACCACCCTCCATTGCGGGACTGTTAACTTAATGGGGAAGAGAAATGAGGATTATCAATTTTCATATGCCAAGCACAGACCGGGCATTTAATGGTTCGCCATTCTTTACTCCAAATAAAAGAGGTGTAATAAGAAAATAATACGAAACAAAACATTCCCGAAACTACGGGTTGTCTAAATTAATCTAAAATTATCTCTCGCTTTCGATCTCTCCATTATATATATATATATATATATATATATATATATATATATATATATATATATATATATATATATATATATATATATACCGGGTGTCCCAGCCTCGCGTCGGCCAAATGTCCTGGCTCTCTTATAAGAGATATCGAAAAATTTCAAAAACGGGGTGATAGAGGGCGCAAACGTGCATAGTTTAAAAATATTTTTAAATATACAGGGTGATCCATTTAGGCGCGACGACATAAACTTATGTTTTTTTAAATGGAACACTAGGTATATTAATACATATTTGAATTCTCCTTTTAAAGAAGACTCAAACGATATGCCACTTGATGGGTCTGCGATGGGTCGGTACCATGATATGGGTGAGTTTGTACCAGAAACATGCCAACTTTGTGAGCTCACTGTGACGTAATGGAAGAACATTTTGAGATCTAGATTGTGTCAAAAATTGTCAAACACCCTGTAGTTTACGCTACTGTTATCGGATCTAACGAAATCGGTCATTTTATACCGGATGAGTCAGGAAGCGCTAAAACTATTTTTTCTCATTTTTATCAAATGGAACGCCCTGTATATTATGAATCCAAAGGAAAGCCCTTTGAAAGAGCTTTCCACCGATATAAAGGTTCAAGGGTCTATCTATCATGGGTGCCAAGAATTTGAAGGCAAGGTGCACAATTCGAGGTTTATTAAAAAATTACGCTCAATTTTCAATTGTTTTGTGAATTTTCGCTGAAATCGGCTCTTTTCAGTAAGACAATTTCGAAAATAATGATATCAACTTATCTGCACCATGATAGTTCTCTGCAGACAAAAAAAAAATCAAGAAAGAGAGGAAACGAAAACTTTATTTGGAAAGAAACTGGGTGGAAGCACTGAAAATTAAACTAAATGTTCAAAAATGTTCCCATTCTCCCTGATACACAGCTGTAAACGATTTTCAGTTGTTCTTCGAACATCGGCTAGTGTAGCTATTGAGACATTGCGAAATGTTGCAGCGATTCTTTCCTGCATATCCTCCCTGGTTGTGGGCCTCACCCTGTAGACCTCCTGCTTCACATAACCCCATAGGAAAAAATCCAAAGGAGTTAGGTCTGGAGACCGTGCCGGCCATCTTATGGGTCCTCCACGACCAATCCATTGTTCCCCTCTCCAATTAGTTAAAAAATCTTTTACTATTCGATGGTTATGTGGGGGTGCACCGTCGTGCTGGAACCACATGTTCTCTCTAACGTCTTCATCTACATCTTGAAGCAGCCCCTCTAAATTCAAACGCAAGAAATTGTGATATCTTCGGCCATTTAATGCCCCATCCTCAAAAAACCACGGTCCAATGACATAGTTGTCTAATATACTACCCCATACATTAATTGACCATCGATTTTGGTGATCCACTTGCCTGACCCAGTGCGGGTTTTCAGTCGCATAATAATGCATGTTATAGCGATTTACTGTCCCATTACTGCGAAAGGTAGCTTCATCGGTAAATAAAACCTTTGATAAAAATTGGGCATCTTCGTTAATTTTATTTAGCATTATATTGCAGAAATTAATACGATTTTGAAAATCTTCCCCATAAAGGTCTTGGTGTAGTTGAATGTGATAGGGGTGATATTTGTATTTATTGATGATACGATTTACAGAAGTTTTACTTACATCGGTTTGTTGTTCAATTTCACGACAACTTATGTGAGGATTCTCTTGCACGTGAAGCAAAACTGTCAATTCGTGTTCTTCATTATTTACAACCATGTTCCTCAATTTTCTTTTGGTATAACACACATTACCAGTGTCCTCAAATCTTTCTCTCAAGTTTTTGAATGAGTTGGGATCAGGAGTTCGTCTCTCGGGGTATTTCATTCCATAAATCCTTGATGCCAATAAGCAATTCCTATCAGCTTCTCCCAAACAATATATCATATCAGTTAACTCTTGTTGGGTGAATTTCATTGTTACTCGTTCGTTTATACTAAGAAAAATATCAACATTCGAAATTTTACAACAATAAAGTAAATTATTGACAAGACTGGTACTTTTATGACAGGTACCTACTTGATTTTTTTGAATTTATTTCGATAAATTGAAAGTTGGAAGCAATTTGAAATTCTCTACAATTTTTTTTTATTTATTCTTTCGATGATAGTACGTGGAACAACAGCTTTCCAAACTTAACAAAAATTTTACTATCTTTCATTGAATTGAAAATAAAAGTATTTTTTGGTCTTATTTTAGAAGAATGAATTACACCATTTTAAAGCTGAGAAAAAAATACTACGAAAAGCTACGTTTTATTAAGCACCGTTCTAAAATAATAAATCATTTCGCGACAAAATTACGTCGGGCTAGAAAAGACTTGTCATGACATGAATTTATACACGCATTTCAGAAAAAAAATTAAATTTATCAGGCGTTGACTATTTTATACTTAAGTATTTTTCTGCACTGAAGTACGGTATTTTTCTCCGAGTATAAGGATAATTATTTTTGAAATTTTCTTACTGAAAAGCGCCGATTTCAGCGAAAATTCACAAAACAATTGAAAATTGAGCGTAATTTTTTAATAAACCTCGAATTGTGCCACTTTGCCATCAAATTCTTGGCACCCATGATAGATAGACCCTTGAACCTTTATATCAGTGGAAAGCTCTTTCAAAGGGCTTTCCTTTGGTGTCATAATATATAGGGCGTTCCATTTGAAAAAAATGAGAAAAAGTAGTTTTGGCGTTTCCTGACTCATTCGGTATAAAATGACCGATTTCGTTAGATCCGATAAAAGTAGCGTAAACTACAGGGTGTTTGACAATTTTTGACATAATCTAGATCTCAAAATGTCCTTCCATTACGTCACAGTGAGCTCACAAAGTTGGCATGTTTTTTGGTACAAACTCACCCATATTATGGTACCGACCCATCGCAGACCCATCAAGTGGCATATCGCTTGAGTCGTCTTTAAAAGTAGAATTCAAATATGTAATAATATACCTAGTGTTCCATTTAAAAAAAACATAAGTTTATGTCGTCACGCCTCAATGGATCACCCTGTATATTTCAAAATATTTTTTAGACTATGTACCTTTGCGCCCTCTATCACCCCGTTTTTGAAATTTTTCGATATCTCTTATAAGAGAGCCAGGACATTTGGCCGACGCGAGGCTGGGACACCCGGATATATATATATATATATATATATATATATATATATATATATATATATATATATATATATATATATATATACATACAGAGAAGGAATTTGATGCGGGTTTAATTACATTACAGTAAAAGACAATATCACTTAACGGGTACGCCCGCATAAAGAAAATTTGCACGGTGGAAAATGAAAAAATTGCAAATGGCAGAAAGATGTAAACTGTGGACACATGTTTCTGACTAATTGGTCTTCATCAGCACGGTGTAGCTGAGTTAAATTGGTGCACAAACTCAAAAAAAGACACTAAAGGAAAACCACTGACAGGGAGCCAGTCGCACCTTTGTGCAATTTTTTTCTTTATGCGGGCGTACCCGTTAAGTCATATTGTTTTTTACTGTAATGTAATTAAACCCACGTCAAATTCCTTCTCTGTACTCATTTATTCTCCTGGGCCCGGAATCCCATGCAGGTAGCTATAGTTGCCCACGTGTGCGATGCTTGGACGACGCTCTAATACAGAGCCATCCAAGTGGAAGCCACAAAGGTGCTACTGGCTCCCTGTCAGTGGTTTTCCTTTAGTGTCTTTTTTGAGTTTTGTCCACTAATTTAACACAGCTACACCGTGCTGATGAAGACCAATTAGTCAGAAACACGTGTCCACGGTTTGCACCTTTCTGCCATTTGCCATTTCTGCCATTATATATATATATATATATATATATATATATATATATATATATATATATATATATATATATATATATATATATATATATATATATATATATATATATATATATATATATATATATATGTATATATAATTATATAGGAAACAAAATAGGAAAATAGGAATTTTAGTTGGATGTAGCATTCACAAGGGCAAGAAATAAAGAAGACTGTTTTTTCGTGTTCGAGCTTTCGAGGCTTTATTGCCTCTTCATCAGGAACTCTACAAATATTGTGAACAATGATTAACTATGTATTAAAAAAGCTAAAAGTTATTTACGAAAAGTTGAGGTTATAATGAAACTACACATGTAAACAGGTGGGTTATAACCGATGAAATATTAACTGATACTAGTAGATGTTGTCTACATTGTAAAAGGAAACTTCACCTGTTTCTCAGTGTTGCTAGTTTGGTGTTGATATTTGCCACGTTCTTAAGTTTTCTCATCGTAGAGTAACCATACCTACTACTGATGTCACGATAAAAACCCATATTTATAAAATGAGTATATCACTCATTTTCTCCAGTAATATCTACAATATCTTATTCTTCTAGGCTTATCTCCCTCTTTCAGATGTTGTACTTTTCTTTCTTTATAGTACTTATAACCGTTATTTTTTAATGTTTTTTCTTTCATTCTCCTTTGTACAATTAACGTATATTTCTATATATAATTTAGTATAATTATCGACACAAGCGCAACGAGTTTTGGGTTTTCAACTTTTCACGCATGGATATGATTTTTCGAATATTTCCTTCATCTGTCATATCGCTTAGATGTAAAGAAATGACAGGCCCGGGACAAGAAGCAATTACCAATGTGAAAGAGAGAAAAGCAGAAACTTAAAAGCAGTTTGCTGAAAAATGGGTCTAATAGTGGATAAAGTAAGACCTGATGGAGCCAGAACTTCCGAAAAAGGAAACACGGCAAGGCGTTTCTTCCCATCATTATAAGCGGGCATTACGGGCATAAAGGAGTATTTACTTTATAGGTGCTCTATGATATTAAACGTCATTTCATCTGGATATAAAGTTAACGAAGAACAATTTGACATTTACGCGAAACATACAGTCAAACTTTCAGTACAGGAATATCCGTGGTTTTATATGCCGGGAAGCATTCAGAAAATTTTACTGCATGGGCCACAAGTGATTTACAATACAATTCTACCTAAAGATGAGTTGTTAGAGGAGTCACAAGAAGTGCGAAACAAAGATCTAAAGTTTTATTGAGAAAAACACACGAGAAAAGTTTCGGGACGTCAACAAATGAGGATTTGATCCATGCACTATTAGCTTCTTATGATTCACTAATTACAGGTTTAAGGCCATTACCTAAAAAACCAACCTTCAAACTGCTTCAAGATATTTTAAATTTTTTATATAATCCCGAAGTAGGAAAAGATAAAAAAAAACACTTTCGTTCAAAGGTACACATGAGTTGTCAGCTTCAGAAGAATCTAGTGAAACTGATGAGTATGAAGTAGAAGAAGAAGAAGATAATGATGATGATAATGATGATGATGATGATGATGATGATGATGATGATGATGATGATGATGATGATGATGATGATGATGATGATGATGATGATGATGATTATAATGATGATGATTTTGATAATGAAACTATGATATGAATAAAAGTTTTCAACAATCAATTTGAAGATCTAATTTTCTTTTAACAATTTTCCAATAATTACCTTTACAAAATCAATATATTTCCAACTTTTTATAATTTTCAATGCGTGTAATTTTTTCACCCCCTAAGACACCTTTTTTGATTCGATTTTTTTCACTATTTTTCCCATGATTTCTTACATATTGCATTGGCCCGTGGGTCCGATTTCTGACCCACTGTGAGATGACGTCGTCGAATTCTGATTTCTAGCCAACTGGATACCAAACTCAACGCAGCACTAGAAAATTGAATGATTTTCTCTGCTGTACATATTTGCAAAATCTTCGTATAATTGGTATATCCCAACTTATTTAAATTTCGCGTAACTTTTATAAAGATCTTTATACGTAGAAAGTCAATTACTACTTACTACGTATATATTATTTGATATCTGCGAGTTATTTATACTACAATAAAATATGAGCAAACTATCTGTAAGAGTTACAATTCAAATGTCATTACTATTCAACTTTTAACAATGTCTTACTTAATTGCATATTAATGTACTGCGACAAATCAATAATATTTATCAAGAAACAATCATTATATTGCCTTTTTCATGACACCAAATACTATATATATGAATACAATACAACCAAAATATAATATTTTCCACATTCTTCTTACATAAGTTAACAATAAGGTGATATAATATTTAAATAGGGACCTAATTTTCTATAGAAACTAGTTCTTTTCAATATAAATGAAAATTGTATAGGATTTTTTGAGCAATAATGAGGTTTATTCTTCGCAGAAACATTGTTCTGTAGATATAGCGAAATTGAATGTTGTTATAAAAAGAAAAACGTAGCTGGGCTGAGTTGTGCCTGGACCAACAACATATTTCTAACATTGTTCGAGAGCGTGGTGTTCACAAAGGCTTTGCTGACCGTAATATATCAGCTAGGTCGCGGAACATATGTTCAGATCAACGTTGTTCAAATCAGGTCTCACATTATTATTCTAAACATGTCTCCATGCATTATATTTGTCTTAGTACACCATAAAATTCGTAATGCTTTGTTTCAAGAAAAATGATAAATCATCATTGTGCTTGGATAATTAAAAAGTCGGGAAGATTAATTCATTTACGTTATATAAAAATTCAATAAAATCGTTACGAAGCAAGTAATAAATAAATATAGTTTAAAAAAACTAAAAAACACGCTTTTAAAGCACATATAAACTAAAAAGTGAAAAATAATTATTAATATAAACTGAAAACAATAATGAACGAAAAATACTAGTATTATTGTGAATAAATATAGTTTAAAAAAAACTAAAAAACACGCTTTTAAAGCACATCAAACTAAAAAGTGAAAAATAATTATTAATATAAACTGAAAACAATAATGAACGAAAAATACTAGTATTATTGTGAAAAAATCGTGGGTTGCTCGATATACGAAAAATATGGCACAAAGCGCCCCACGCTTTTTCACAATAATACTAGTATTTTTCGTTCATTATTGTTTTCAGTTTATATTAATAATTATTTTTCACTTTTTAGTTTGATGTGCTTTAAAAGCGTGTTTTTTAGTTTTTTTAAACTATATTTATTTTTCACTTTTTTAGTTTGATGTGATATGAAAGCGTGTTTTGTAGTTTTTTTTAAACCATATTTATATTGCTTATTGATGCTGATATATACAATCCAACAGATATTTCTGAAAGAAAAAAAAATATTTCAGTCGTGGGATTTGAACTCACGCCCTAGGAGTCTGTCGTTTCGCGTCGACTGCCTTAGCCCGCTCGACCACCGAGCTAACTAACAATCATGGAATGTACTTACATATTAAGCCTTTGCTCTCACGCAGAGGATACGTGAGGAAAGGACTGGCGATCCTGATCAGGATAATGACATAAACTTATCAAATTATTGTATTGTTACCGGTTCTTCGTAAGTGTACAAAGTTTCAATTAAATCTGTCCGTTTAAAGTGGGTCAAAATCGAGTCCAAAGAGTCGGTTACAAACAAACAAGCAAACAAGCAAGCAAACAAACATACAAGTGAAGCTAATAAAAGCGTGTTAAAAAAGCGTGGGTTGCTCGATATACGAAAAATATGGCACAAAGCGCCCCACGCTTTTTTCACAATAATACTAGTATTTTTCGTTCATTATTGTTTTCAGTTTATATTAATAATTATTTTTCATTTTTTAGTTTGATGTGCTTTAAAAGCGTGTTTTTTAGTTTTTTTAAACTATATTTATTTTTCATTTTTTAGTTTGATGTGCTATGAAAGCGTGTTTTGTAGTTTTTTTTAAACTATATTTATATTGCTTATTGATGCTGATATTATAACATATTACGATCCAACAGATATTTCTGAAAAAAAAAATATTTTTTTTATTTCAGCCATGGGATTTGAACTCACGCCCGAGGAGTCCGTTGTTTCGCGTCGACTAAGACTTGCCCGCTCGGCCAACGACCGAACTGAGAATCACGGAATATACTTACAATATTAAGCCTCTTGCTCTCACGCAGAGGATACGTGAGGAAAGGACTGGCGATCCTGATCAGGATAATGATATTAACTTATCAAATTATTGTATTGTTACCGGTTCTTCGTAAGTGTACAAAGTTTCAATTAAATCTGTCCGTTTAAAGTGGCTCAAAATCGAGTCCAAAGAGTCGGTTACAAACAAACAGGCAAACAAACAAACATACAAGTGAAGCTAATAAAAGCGTGTTAAAAATCGCTCGGACAAGTCGATTTATAAAAAAATATGTATATAAAAAGAACGTTTTTCTAACACTTCTGTAAAACTTATGAACTCTTCGGCAATTTTTTTTAAATTCTAACGCTCAATTTTGAGAGTTCCATTTGAAACAGACATTTTTTTATGTGGTACAAAATTACAGTATGTTACATAACATTTTATTTTAGAAAAAAACTACATATTTGTAAATACTTATGTACAGTCGTTAAAAATATACAGGGTGTTTCATAAGTAATGGACCCTAGGGCAACAGTGGACTCCCTGATATTACAATTTTGCGATTTGGCTAAATTTACCTTAGTCCAAAGTTGTTATTAATAGAGATATAGGGAGTCAAAATCAATATTGCATTTTCTATTTTCTCACATACCTTTTAAGGTTTTTTAAATATTGATATGAAAATTGGTGAGTAGGAAATTTTTTGGAATTGGGAATCCTATCCCAATTATAACGGTTCGTTTTTTAAAATAAATAATTTGAACTACATTCCTAATAAATTATATGGAAATTGTTTGAGTATTAAATTAAATTCCTCTATTTTTGAAAGAGTGTAACTCCTTTAATGTATATTATTATTGACTGAATATTTATAAGAGTTTTATTTTATATTGAGCCCATCTACTTACTGGCTACATAATTTTGGAACACTCTGTATATACAAAAATTGTCTTTTTCATACTATTGAGACAGTAAACCACCTGTTCATGGGTAATGTCTACTATCAGATTTTATATTGATTTCACGCTCCATAAAAAATATTATTTAAAAAAAATTAAATTATGCAATTAACTCTTGTAGTTTTTGAGCTTTTGTGGTAATTTTGCAAAATGTTAGATCCAGAATTTTTGTCTGGTATTGCATATATATAGCAATGAGGTTTTATTTTAAATAATAGTAAAATTCCAAATTTGAGGCTGTAATGAAATTCAACATATATGCACAGATCTACTTAGGTCTGACAATAGCTTATCCCCTGTCTATATTTCTGGCAGTACATTTTTATAACAGGATCACTAGATGTTAAAAGAATAAAGAAACAACCTTGAAACTATCATATAATTTTCCCGGTATTTTCTCACTTTTCGAGTCTATCGCCTCCACATGCCCCCAGACTTTCAATTTATGCATCGACAATAGTTCAAAAATACTGAGAAATAAGAAATTTTCTTTAGGAACTGATGTAGGTTAATCGGTCGTTAGCTCCTCGTCTATTATCACAATGATTTGTAACAGGATAACGTACAATTTAAAACAAAGTATCCGGATTATGAAAAACTGTATAAACTTCACCAATTTTTATACATCTGTCTTATAAAATATTTTCTTTGCTTGAAAAACAAAAAAAAAACGAATTAATAAAGTGGTACCTACAAGTTTTCTCAATTTATACATCCATAGCAGGGAAATTAAGATTTGACATTTCAGATGAATTTTTATGAGGATTTTATTTATGTTAAAATATTCAAAAACATCTAAAATAATTTCTTTTTTTTTGATTTTCATGTAACATACTATAATTTCTGTTGCATAATATATGAAAAAAGCACCGCAAAGGGTGATTGCCATTTTGCATTACATCTTAATAAGGAATAAATTATAAACTAATTTAACAATTTGTGTAAGTAGAAGACTCAACGCTATGAACAAGTTTACTCTCGCCCCTGGGCCTATCAAACTATTTAATTTAACACACATATGAGGTATTGGAGAATAGTTATCACAAAAAAAAAAATATTGTCTAGATTTGTCTTATTCATTTTAATGTGAAAAATACTAAAATGATCGATATCTGTATGACTGGCGCATTCGCCAAAATATCGACTACATCAAAGAAGTTGCCGATTGACACTAAAAATTTGATTTTATTGACATTCAACAGGCACTAAAGTTGTCACTTTTACTGCATATACATTTCTTCATAAATTTTCTTTTACTTTTTGGGTAATAAATTCACTTTTACATCTTTTGCCTCTTTTTTATTCTCGAGTGGGGTTAACACTTCGCCGCTTTCTATTATATAGGGTGTAACATAATGAAATACCATAAATAAAGGAGCGTATTGCTTACCCAAATTTAAGAATATTTTATCATATAAACATTTGACATTAGAATTTTTGTTTCCAAGAGTTAAAGATTTCAAAACAAATAAGTAAATAAATAAATAAATAAAATATCTTATGAACAAATGAAGAATTTTGCGTGTACAACACATGCGTAAAACGACATTTGACCTGAAAACTTTTGCCCCAACTTTAACCAGTGACGTAGATGAGGTATGTCTTTTACGTTTTCGCCAAGAATTATGGCCCGCCACTGAAAGAATATTTTTTTTCAATATCTGGAACGCAAATTTAATTTTGAATAAAAATGATCTCTTGACTGTTTCGACATTGACATTTAATTGGGCTTGCAAATCATAATAATATAGAAGTTGAAAGATTTTATGAAGAACGCTTCTGTTACAGATAAAGCTGGATTTTGTAAGGGTCCAATTTTTTATCGCCCCCGTATTTGGCATAAAAGAAAATTTAAATGTATTTAAAATCCTGTTAGTTAGGCAGAACCTGCATAATTAAAGTGTGGGTTGTCTATCGTTGGGGTTTTAATGAATATCACGACAGCCAGGTGGCGCGCCAAAGCCGTAAGAGGCATGATGGCTTGAGGGGAGGAATCTGCAGGACGCTGCAAAGAGAGGCTGATTGATTTGGTATCCGATATGTATTTGATTAAGGGTTAGTAATCATTGTTAATGTTGTTTAATGTATGGTGAGTGAATATAATGTAAGTTCAGTGGAGTGATAATCTTTGGTGCTACGAATATCAAATTTGTCTCCTAAGGAGAAGTCTAACGTTGCATCACTGTCTGTATAAGGTATCAGCACTGCTTTGAATTATATGACAATAGTGCATTACGTGCCGTTTTCTATCTGTGACGGGGTATTTTTTTTTTCAATATTTTACTTGTAACAAAATGTGAATAGATGTTATAGGACATTCCACTTTGCTATATTAATGTTTCCGTTATATTTCTATTCGTATAGACACACCATTATTTTTTATGGTTATAAGAACCAGAGTTGTAAACTACTATTCATATATGGAAAATTAATATGTATATGTTAACTAGTGCTACGAAGATTTTGTTTCATTTTTCAAGTCTGAAATTTATACGTAGCTGCAGCTTTAGGGTAACCACAATCTACGTTACTTTCACATAGTCTATTATAGATGGTAATATAGTATTTCTTGATGTTGATCTTTTATTGATGACGAAAATGTTACAATTTTGGTATTTATCTAATATTTAATTCAGAAGCCTAGTTTTTAACCAGTTGCATATGACATGAAGGTCGGTTTCTGCATTTGCATATGCTGTAATCCAGAAAATACCTACAAATGTCATCAGCGTAGGAAACTATACGATTTCTTATATTTTTGAATAGCGGTATGTTATTAATGTGCATTAAAAGCAAAATGGGTCCCAACACAGTCCCTTGCGGGATGTACATGTTAGCTACTAATGGATCGCTAAGACTTTCATCAATTTTTACTTTTTGTATTCTGTTGGTTAAGTAATTCTACAGTAAAGTTAATAGAGAACCTCGCACTCCCGTTTTTTCTGATCTGTTTAACAGTATTTTATGATTGACGGTGTCAAAAGCTTTAGACAAATCTAGAAACATCGTTAAGCATTTCATGTTGTTCTTGAGACCACTTACAATATTATTCATTGCCTCCATTACTGCATCTTCTGTTGACATAAGTTCTCTAAATCCATATTGGTTTTTTGGTAATAAATTGTTTTGCTTGAGAAAAGATTCTTTTTTAAAACACTTTTCGAAAATTTTTGAAACATTATTTATTAAATATATTGCTATATAATTTGAAACTAATTTCTTACTATCTTATATAGATGTTGATATTGATTCTTCCCATGTATTTAATGAAACATAAATTTGTGATATGCATTAGTAAACTAATTATATTTTCATGAATATTTTTTATTACATTTGTAGATATGACATCAGGACCTGGCGAAGCGTTGTTTAAGTAAGAAAATAAAAAACTCGCTTTATGCACCTTTAATTTAATTTTCTTGTTGAAAACCTACAGGTTGGCAAAAATATATTAATTTTTTTATTATTTTAGGCAAGGTGAAACCGATTGTAAAATACTATTGTTTAAAAAGTGTATACTATCGATAGCTATCATTAACTATATAGAGAAAATTTTTATAAAAATCAGTTTTTCGTTGAATTTTCAATTATTTTTCTGTAAATATGTTAGGAATCTGTGAAAAATTTTACGTATGTACAGTTCTAATCAATTTTCTAGCCTAAAGATGGATTCATAAAAGCCAGCAGATAAGAAATACTTTTAATTTGCAAGTAAACGATACTGCACATCAAAATTCACATAACATAGCAGGAACTAGCATTCTATACCTAAAAAATCTGACGTGGCCAGCACATAACTTTCTTATATCATCCTGATGTAAAAAAATCATTTTATTTAATTCTTCACTTACCGTAATTAAATTTTAATAGCGTACCTTAAAATGTTTCATTAAATTTTTTAAATAATTACTTATCAGCGTCATTCGATATTGTCAATAATAATTATTCATGTCATATATTTTAATAATTTCTTCTTATTGACATTGACATTTTTGTAACTAAGTTAGAAATTTCAAATGTCAAACTGTTAAATTTATCCTAACCTCATTTTATGAGGTCAAATATGTAGAAAATTTCAGTTTACATCAGCTTTATTTAAGTACTTGGAAATATATTTTATTGGCTTGATATAGTAGACATGATTTATAATCTTTCATCAAGGATACATTTTTTTGTAAAGGTCCCGTGGACCTCCTTTCAGCTGACCAATTTTGCTCATCATCGAACTTATCATTGTTTTTTGGCCTTTAGAACATGTATACCAAATTTGAAAGCTTTATCTCAAAAACTGTGGCTGCTATCGCGATACTACAGACATGCAGACAATTTTTTTCCATAAAGTTGTTTTTTACGTCGAGATTCGTCCAGAAATGCAATAAAAATTTTTATTTTTTTTCAGAAATTGTACCTTTTTTCTTCTCTCATTCATTATCCTGGAGAGGGTTGGAACCTTTGATGTGAAGATAACATTGACGTAGTTTTCCACTTCAAAATACTAAATAATTCATTATGTCTCTTCTGGTGGTACCACATTCACCAAATTTAATATGTCACCTAAAATATTGTTGACAATCTTAACTGCCAAATTTGGGAAGTCTCCCGTTAGTATTTTTTGAGTTATATCTGATACACACATGCTCACACACATCCACACACACACACACACACATCCACACACACAGACATACACACGCACCGACAGACATCCTTCGGAAAATAGTCAGAATGGATTCAAGAGGGTTCAAAACGTATATATCAATCAAAATATCGAGGTCGAAAAAAAATCACGATTACTATACATCCTTATATTAGGTATCAAAAAATAAAAAGATACAGTGATGCATCCACGGACAAATGTTTCGAAATTATTGCTCTTCGTCAGTACATCATAGCTAGGGAATTGAGTCTAGGATGGGCTAGATGAGGAACAAAAACTAACACAAGACTTCATACTCAATTTATTCTTCACATTTTGTTAATGATTTATTGCATCCTAAATCTGATTCCCTAGCTATGCTACGCTGACGAGGAGCAATAATTCTGAAATACATGACTGCGGCTATATCGTTGTTTCTCATTTTGGAATATACCGCTACAATTCCTTCTCTGTGTAATTTTTGAACCCCACTAGCTATTTCTTTTGTTTAATATCCGTTAAATTTTACATAAAAAACTGACGATATATAAAGTAGGATATAAAATAATTGAGGTTTCTTTGCAGTAAATTTCCATTTCTGTTTTTCCGGGTACAGCAGTATCATCTGGGGACGTTCACCTGGTGCACATGATGTATTTTAGCTGCAGACACATAATTATAATTTGATGCTTTTAAAATCCGCCACGCATATTTTTATAAATGATACTTCAGTTCACCTCAGTTCAGTTCAGTTCAGTTGTTATTTTATGTAGAGAGAGGGAACAACAACCATGTGGGTACTTCATACTTTGTTCGTAAATTAAGAAAGACAGAGAAAGGGAGACAATGAGACTATTGGCGTTAAGAAGAAAAAACAGTATGAGCATGTTTTTAATTGGCAACGTTTAGTTTCGACGAAATATTTCATTTCCTTTTCAGACACGTACAGTAAATGATAACGTGTTTAATGTAGGTGTATTTTAAGAATTTCTTACAATAAAACAAATATAATTTTGGTGCTTCTGACTTAAAATTAGTGCATATACAAATAAATATCTCTTGCTAATTTATTTATCATATACAATGTATTAAAATCGTTATCGTAAACAAATTAGTATTTATATCATTAATTTATTAACAAGTAATTTTTGGTGCCCTCACCTACTTATTGAAATAAATTAACTTACAATTTAAAAAATAATTATATTTTTAAACACAAAAGTAAGGTACTCAATAAAATACAGGTTTTAAAAAATATGGTGAATTTGACGTTTTGAGTTAATAACATTTTATTTACAAATAGTGTTTTCATAATTATTATTTTTTTTATGAACGGCATTACCAGAAAATTAAATGTGTTGTATATTTTTAAATAGAAAACGGTTTTTCTAATATAAGGAAGTATCCTAATTTTTTTTCGACCTTGAGATTTGGATTGATTCATTCGTTTTGAACCCTCCTGAATCCATTCTGACTATTTTCAGAATGATGACTGTCGATGCGTGCGTGCATGGGTGCGTGCGTGCGTGCGTGTGTGTGTGTGTATCCGCGTTAACTAAAAAAATACTAATGGAAGACATCCCAAATTTGGCAGTTAAGATTGTCAACAACATTTTAGGTGACATTAAATTTGGTGAATGTGGTACCACCAGGAGAGACATAATGCATGAAAGAAGAAAAAAGGTACAATTTCAGTATGAAAAATTTAAAATTTTTATTGCATTTCTGGACGAATCTCGAAGAATTATAATGAAAAAATATATGGAAAAAATCTGTCTGCATGTCTGTAGTATCGCAACAGCAACCACAATTTTTGAGATAAAGCTTTCAAATTTGGTACACTTGTTCTGAAGGCCAAAGACAATGAAAAAGTAGATTATGAGCAAAATTGGCCAGCTGAAAGGGGGTCCACTGGACCCAAACTTTTTTTGTACTTGACTTTACAAAAAAATATATTCTTGATGAAAGATTATAAATCATGTCTACTATATCAAGCGAATAAAATATATTTTCCAAGTACTTAAATAAAGCTAATGTAAACTGAAATTTTGTATGCATTTGACCTCATAAAATGGGGTCAGGATAAGTTTGGCAGTTTGACATTTGAAATATCTAATTTACAAAAATATCAATGTCAATAATAAGAAATTATTAAAATATATGACATGAATTATTATTCACAGTATCGAAGGATGCTGATAATTAATTATTAAAAAAATTTTATGAAACATTTCAGGGTACGTTTTTAAAATTTAATTGAGGTAAGTGAAGAATTAAACAAAATGATTTTTTTAGATCAGGATGATATATACTGGTATAAGAAAGTTATGTGCTGGCCACATCAGATATTTTAATGATATGTCTATTATTGTTAGGTTAGTTGTGAGTGGATCTCAGTAGACCCTCCACTGCGGCCATCAGCAGGCCTATTGTGGCTTGTGTCTATTATTACACAGAGATTAACAAGATTCATTTTACAATTTTATATCACCGTTACAAAACATAATTTTTGCAAACATGATATGTTTATGGGTCAAAATCAAAAATGTTGCGAATTTGATAGTAAAAATTAGCTTCTTCTTTGATTCAAGACAACAACATAACAACAACATTTTTTGAATCAATACTTATCTTCTTTCATATTTTGTAGAACGCACGCTTATAGGTTAATATTAACTGGCCGCTGAATAGATGGTCCGTTGCAATTTTTATTTTTAAACTATTCTTTTAGTGTTTCAACTAAATAGTGACAGACCATCACAAAATTTCAACTTCACATTTAATAATATAATAATAAAGTCATCTAAATCAATAAAATTGTTAGGCACTATCCTAGATACAAACCTGATGTGGACCGAACACATAGATTATGTATGCAACAAACTGAACAAAAGCTTTTATATAATTTATTCATTGAAGAGTTATCTAGAAATAGAGTCACTTTTAAACATATACCATGCTTTCGTCTACTCAGCAATATCACAGTATGGGGACAGTCCTCAGTTTTACAACACGTTTTTGTCTCTCAAAAAAGAATAATAAGATTAATGTCCCCTATCGCACATCCTGCCGTGATACTTTTAAAAAATATGCAATTCTCACACTACCATCAGTTTACATACTAAAGTTATTATGTTACATAATAAGCACAAATTCCTAGTAAATAGTGATCACCATAGTTATAATACTAGACATAAAAACAGTATCTACAATAATAAACATAAACACGCATTTTATGAAAAATCTCCCATTTTTGCTGGCTGTCAATTATTTAATAAATTACTAAACACAATAAAAAGAAGAAAAAACACTCAACTAATTCAAAACATCACTTAAAAAATTACTAGTAAAAGAATGTTTCTATAATGTTGTCGAATTTTTAATTTACCTCAATGTAACCAACTTTTTTTCGTATGAAATAGCTGGAGAAAACGTCACCCCTAAGTTATGTCCATTATTGTATATTTGGCATATTATGTGCATACATATTATGTGGTGTATTATATAGTATATATGATGTACTGTATAATATATATTATATCTGTTACGTTTTTGTTCGTTTCTTTTTATTTTTCTCGTATGTCCATATACACTAGTTTTTTAAGATATTAGATGATGTATTGTGTAATATGTATTATATCTGCTACGTTTTTGTTCGTTTCTTTCTATTTTCTTGTTTGTTAATATATACTAGTTTTTTAAGATATCTACTATTTGACAATTTCTATACTTATGTACATAAGTCGTAAAGAAATAAATGTTATTACCTATTATTATCTATTATCTATTATCTATTCGATATTTTTATGAGATAATTCTTCACGTGAAAATATAGTTGAAGTAATGCTAAATAATTATACCATTTTTTTTAAACAATTTGTGTTTATGACATTAATGCGTAGTGAATATTCCGTAAATATTTATTTTCAAATTTTTAGTTTAATCTCAAAACTAAAATTGAAAGATTTTTTTAAAGCATTTCAGTTAAAATAAGGTTATGAAGCATTACCTGTAAATTGGTTTGCTGTGTCCATCTCTATACCAAAGTACCATATATACTCTGTCTTCTTTAATGTCCGTTTCAATATCACACGGCAACGTTGCACTTCTAGATAAAACAGCATCTACAGATGAGGTTACTGCAAAAGAAAAAACGAATTAATAATATACAAAGAGTTCAATAACTACATTTAAGGCAATTTCGAGTATTGGACAGATTTATGTGGATGATATAACAAAATAATATATTACATCTTGAAAAGGACTAGTTACCCAGAAACTAGATTGCAACAAAAATTTTTAATGTAAATAAATTTTGTTTTCAACTAAAAATGATATATTTATCCGGTATTAAAAATTACTAACAAAAAAAAATTAATTAATCTTTTCAAACACCTATTCGTAATAGAACTTTCCCCAGCGTACCGAGACTAGAAAATGGGAAAGATTGGGAAAAAACAATTAGGAAAGTAATTACAATTGCTGAATGTCATATAAATGATGGAAATAAATTTATTATAAATTTGAACGAGGATAGTAGTTCATCTGAAAATTAAGAAGGGGGTGAGGTAAGATAAAGTGAAGTGATGTGAAGTAAAGAAGTGAATTTTGTGATATCAACTGTATTATTTATTTCCGTTTTTGTGCTTTTGTAGTTCAGTGCTTGAGAAATATTCGTTTTCAGGATATTATTATTTATTACTGTTATTTTTTTTTTCATTTTGACAAAAATACGTCTTTCTGTTTTTATTATACGTATAGTAATAGCTTTACTATTAGAATTGGGGATGAGGTATGGGCATCCGTTTAATATCCGATATTCGATCAGTGAAGTTAAGCAGCACTGATCGAGTCCGACAATTGGATGGATGAACAATAGCTCATCTAACAGTCGGTAGGCTGTCAACAGACAATCCCAGGAAGGCCGCTAGCCTAATGCAGGCGGAGAGGCGAGCCCGGGTGGAGGGTCGAAGAGACCTACCCAGGAGGTTTGCCACTCTGCTAGCGGTGCAGGCGGGCAGGCCCAGGCGGTGGGTTAGTTGACAGTCGAGGACCGTGGTTCGGAGTCCACGCTAAACTGTAGGTCCCTAGGTAAAAAGGGCCCATTGTGGCCTACTTGCCTAGTAAAATAAGTAGCTACTACTACTACTTACTATTAGAATTTATTTTTAGTTTATTTAATAAGAAAAATATTTGTTTATGTTTCCATTTTAAGAGTATATTGTTTGTTTTTGTTTTGTTTTTAAAGGTTTCTTGTTACTTTTTAAATAATTTCTTTATTCTATACTAATATTCCATACCCATTCTTTCCTGGCAAGAAATGCTCATACCTCATCCCGGTTTTTGCTAGGTAGTAACAATTTATATTAAGTGAATTTGAATACTGTAACAACTGTATGTGCAGTCAATATTGTAAACTCAATACTATTATTTCAAGTTAATACCTTTTTCTACAATTGGTAAATTGTTGCTAGCAAAACTGGGCTCAAAAACCTACATTGAAAAAGTAAACGAGCGAGCAATACAGATAAATCCGGCTCTGCATTCTGTAGCGTCTTACGCCGCACGTCCCGTCATTAAAGCGGTTTCTCCTACTATACATTCTTTTTGTTTACCTTTTTTCTCAAAAATCAGATTACATAATTTTGATGTTATACAGTTTTGATGTTATAGAGTTAAAAAAATCTTGATAACGTCAACAATCATCACACAAACTGTGACTACGCCATTTTTAGATTTTCTGTATGAAAATACATAATTCAAATTGAAAATCGACGTGATCAAGGTTTTTTTCGATGACCTTGTATCAATGAAGAAAATGCATTTATCGTATAATTTGGTTACTCATTGTATAAATACACTGAACTCGTTCCAGCCAAATGAATACAAAATTAATAATATTAACGAGGATATATAAATTTGACAAGAAGATAACTTCAGTAATAAAAAAATAATACGATATTGACGCTGTGCTAGATGTTAAGCTAATTTCAAAATACGTAATCATTGGTGTATAAAAGCATTAATCAACACATTGACAACTTTATTGCAGTGTTATTTACTCAGTGACTGATTATGTGATATTATCGCCCTATCCTCATCCTTTCGCCTTGCTATATTCTCAGATTAACGAGTTTATCTCTTCATTAGTTGTTTATTCATTAAACTGCCGTTTATATTTCACCCTGGATTTCTCGATATCTAAATTGGTAACATTGGACGGAGTTGAAGTTGATTATACAAAAAATATAAAAGTTTTACTTACAACTAGAGTTGGTGCAATGCGTTTCACAGTAGCACACGGCTGAACGGGTACTCGAGCAAGTCAAGATCCCGAAACTCCCAACTGGTTCGCGATAGTTTTTTGTTAGTCTCGATGATCTTTGATACTTTTGCATCACGTTCGTAAATTCATGACGATTTTCTGCCTTGTTTGCAAGTCAAGTTTGATTGGTTGGAATTCAAGTTAAAGACACGTTGAAAGTAAAAGTTATAAGAAAAATCCAACTACTATTTCCATACTAGTTGTTTTTGTATGACCCTATTTTTTACGTTGATTGTGTGTAATATTTTCAGAAATTAATAGCAAATAGAAAGATAATTTTTGTAAAATCTGCAAAATGTATTAAAGAATATCACAAAGCCTGCTCAAGAATTAGTGAACCTCCACAATCGGTATTAATAAAGGTGGTTTTTTATTATAACAAACCTTTCCTCGAAGTTAAATTCGTTGTTTCCAATTTCAACTCCAAAGACTCCGCATCTACCAAGAAAAGTTAGCAACACTGCTTAGTATTAGCATGGGCCGAAGCGATACTTCAAGGTATGACTGTCAAGAATAAATGAAGAAGTTTTGCTGGAAAAAAAATTGCGATTGGTATTTGCGAAAAAAAAGTTGCAAAGATTGTGTGTTCCACAGAGTATTATTTGCAAAGCATTTTTTAGAATCTGGAGGAAAATATGTCGATAGGTTTTCAACGTAATCCTGAAAAAAAAACGTTGCTAATATTTTACAAATTGTCTAAAAGATAACCTGGGGGTGTTATGGAATGTGACTTCCATCGAAAATTCAGTTTCGAAATTAATAAACAACATACCCAACATATGCAGAAGAAACCCCATCTGTGACGACGTATACAATTTATCACAAAGAAAGCACATCTTCGGATTTAAATTTCCATAAAAGACTAATACAGGTAGTATAGATTTCGCATTCCAAAGAATCCGACACCCTGGTCGCCAGGAATTTTGCCAGCGCTACGTCGGAGAGAGTAGTTCTATCTTCGTCCGCTGCAACACAATATTCCTCGAGATAACGGTGTCAACTCGCAATAACACAGGTGATTTTTCTCACAGTGTATTCTTAAATATTGTCTTTTAATTTAAAATCAGTTTCTTTTCTTTTCTATTTCTTTGAGTTATATTAACACAATTTAATCATAAAGCTTTCGACTCTGCTAGTGCTTATATGATATTAGTGAATGCCATAAGTTTTACTACGAAGTTTCGTTACTGGGTATACCGGGGTAAGCGCCATTATTACCATTGCTCCACTAATTAACATAAAGTCACGAGGTATTTTCCGCAGACAATAGTTGAGATTATTTAGTTTTGCTGAATATTGATAAGCAGACAATTATTTGTCTTTATTAATCTTCATTATTTTTTTTAGTCTTATTACGTTGACTTAATTTTAATTTTATTTTTCTCTTTTTCTTTTACCCAAATTCATAGTGGACATAAATGTACACACACAGTAAAAGGTTAGTAAATATTTACATATTATTTTAATAAAAAATTATGTTACATTCACTAAATAACCTTCACTTAAGTTCACAAGCAATAATCAAACCGTCAACTTATCAAAATAAAGAATACTGGCGTAAATACGTGTAACAGGATCATGGTACACTCCTCTTTTTTCCTTTAGTTTTAAAGATAATTGTCGTCATGGCACACTTAAATGGAAAATTAAAAATTATATTATAAAAAATATTGACGTTTGAAATTTCACTTATTTGATATCGTTGGATTCAGAAAATTATGCAAAATTCAAAAATGCAATAATATACAGGGTGTTCCATTTAAAAATCGGAAGTTAGTGTCACTTCCAACGAAACCGGAAGTTAAAAAAATCACTTGTATGTCAAAAAGTGCTGCTCTTTATGTATATAGGATATCCCAAATTTCAATCAATTATCTTCAAAACTAAAGGAGAAAAGACGGGTGTACCATGATCTTATTACACCCGGTATAGTGTAAGCATTAGAATAAGCATAATGATTTTCATCGAGTTCCCGTCCTCAAAAAAGATGCAGCTGTACCTCTGGAGTTATACATTTACTGTTATTATCTCTCGTTACCTATCGAATTCACACTTTGAGAAAAAAAATACACCGACATCGGTATCGCTCACACAACGTTGCTGACGCCCACTTATAAATTTGCAGCGTTTAGGCGCATGAAAGGACATCATTCATACACAACAGTTAGCATGTCGCAAATACAAAAGAGCTTATTTTTTCATGGAGCCGATATTGGCTAATTTTCTTTTCATTGTATTCAACAAGGAAGCCCCACGTTGGGCGCCATGTCATGTAAAACTTCATTTTAGTTTTGATAGCTATGCATTAATGTATCGCTTGGGTCCCTTGCACCAATACTGAGATGACTTAACCTAAATATCACCAACCGCCACTGTATTTGAGTTATTGAACAGACGCAATGTGTGTGTCTTTTTGATTCTCAGGGGTTATTATGGTGACTAAGGAGATGGTTAAGAAAACATTGTTTCATGCAGTTTTGGCTGATGTGGGAAGAAGAGAATTGTCAGTATGCACAACAGCATTCCTCCAGTTTACGTGATAAGCACTCTGCATTGGGTAACCTAATTCGGTTTCTACTGCTATTTATGTCTATACAAAAATATCCATAACAAACCGATGAAGAAATCTGGAAGGTGCTACCAACAATTGAAATGTATGATAGTAGTTTAGAAAGGAAAAAGAAAGCACAACAACTAATTTTGTAAAACCAATTATTACGAATAAAGTTTGAAGCAAATACTATTTCTTTTTAGGTATGTAATATCGTTTACTTGTACTCTTACTTATACTGAAAATGTTATTTCACTTGTTAAAAGAATAAAATTTGAAGGAGAGTATATTTCAGTTATTGTAAAAGACATTTATTGAACTATTTTTTTTAGCAGATTTTAACTGTTTAGTATAGGTAAGTAAAGGAATTTAAATTTAAAATAAATATAACTAATACATTTATACATAGTGCACTTCATTAGAAATTATTAAATTTTATTTAAATACGAATGATGATACAAACTGTATTATACTTGATACAGTTAATATTCTTATCTAAAGTACTGTCTTCTTATCAAACCTAAAATGTTATTGATGTTGAAAAACAGTAAAAAATTAGATATTGGTTAAATAAAGGATTTCTCAATTGAAAATTCAATACTTTTCAGATCCTTTCTAGCACAAGATACATTCGCTCCGAATTTTACGAATCCTTTCGACTAGTTACTACTTATGTCTATCCATCTGTCAGTCCATTCATTGCTTTGTGTGTATTCATTACGAAAGCAAATCACCTCATCTTTATATGAGACCTAACTGAACATAGTTTTACAAATAACTCTTTCTAATTCTTATAATGAAACCATCTGGATATTGCCCAATAAACACAGACCGCCACAACCACCCCAAGCCCACCCACATTCTAGTTAACTTTTGTGAGTGGCACAGTAATATGTGGTTGTGATGGCATATTATGCCATATTTTATATTTAACACATCATAATCACTAGTTTTTTTGGTGGGGATATGAGATGTCCACAAATACCACATCATTTTTATATGAAACTTGTAAATATGGAATCGTCAAATAGAAAAACCACTCTCATTTTAGTCACATTTTCGTACTAATCAATGAGTCGCAATAAACAACTGAAAATTCAATCATTTTGGAGTCCTAATCTCATACTAAGTAGTGAGCGTGAATATACCACTATAAAATCACTCACATAAGTCATGATCACGACTTAGTTGAGTCTAATCTGTGGTTTAATCAATCACTTGCCGTCACACTGTAGTGCGAGTTCCCGAAATGACCATCAATAATATACGTAAAACTATTTATTCATTTTCTAAATACAAAATTCGATAGTGTTAAAAACATATCCCACATGTTAAAAACAAGTGTCAAAATATTGGCAACTTATTCAGATCAAAATTAAGAAAGGAATTAATGAGGAAGTAATGATGTTTACTTGTATTTCAGATTCTACTAAAATAGCAAATGATATATAAACTCCTGGAGAATATGATTAATTTGAAAATACTAATGGATGTACTTGCTTCAAAAGTTGTTTTGATATTAGAGATAATGTCAATCAACGGACGTAATCAACTGGAATTCAATGAATTAACTAATAAACTACCATTAAGAAAAACTGAGGACAGTTATATTTGAAGAAAACATCAATCAGGAAAATTACCAGATACAATTATTGGTAAAACTTATCTCCTGTTAAGTCAAAAAAATTATTTGTAATAATAATTGTCTTTAGAGAAATATGCTCCAGAGGAGGAGTGGGAGGATGTGATGCAGGAAAATTATGAAAGTGTTTATCCAGAATATTTCATGATGATGTGGCTGCACAAAGCTCATGGACAGGGATGAAAGGGAATTTTAAAATTCAAGATTTAATAATCATTGAGGAAACGGAAGTAAGTTTTGTAATCATAAACGATAATTGTTTTTATAACAGGATAAGAGTAGGAAGCATGCTTTAGAGCTACCACTTTTTCCGCTATGCAATAATCATGCATACACAGGCACTTACTTTTATTTCACTTTACAGTTACGATCATTCTGCATTTTTTCTGCAAGACTTCTTCATTCAGTACTGACAGTCGTGCCTTAAAATACTGCTTGGGTTCCATGCTCCAATACTGAGACATGGTGTAACCTAAATCCACCAGACGCACAGTGGGCTATTTCAAGTATCTAGGAAGACAAAATATAAAAAACAAAATACATATTGTTTCAATTCTAAACCTATAATTCGTTAGTTAAGAAGCTATTTTGTCGAATGGGGGTTGTACTACCGCGAAACTGTGGTACGCGATACAAATATCTACACGGAAAGACAGGAGTCGACTTGTAGTCGGCAGAAGCACTCGCAGCGGTCTGCTCGCTATAATAATATTTTTCGACTTTTAGTTATAATTTCGTAAAACTGTTTGCAATGGACATTGATTGTGAAGGTAAGCAATACATTATATTGTTATTTAAATGCGTTATAAGCTATA
The DNA here is from genome assembly GCA_029963845.1 of Rhamnusium bicolor. Classification (NCBI taxonomy): domain Eukaryota; kingdom Metazoa; phylum Arthropoda; class Insecta; order Coleoptera; family Cerambycidae; genus Rhamnusium; species Rhamnusium bicolor. The sequence goes on from JANEYF010002960.1 coordinate 336,619, forward strand.
CATTATAAATTACGCCTGCTTATAAGTTGTACAAAAAAATAATAAAATATTTCTATACGCGCATTTTAAAAACGCATAACTTTTTTTCTATAAATTTCTATATTTTCAATAAATTCTTAAAGCGTAGATACATAAGTAAGAATTAATATAAGATAGGTTTCGTGTGCAGCAGCGTGCAGCCGCATGTAAGAGACGAGATTTTCTTGTTGTAGGAAACAAAAATATAAGAATTTCTCGCAGGGAACTGTTTGAAGTACTAAGACAAAGAGGTGTCCCGCTTACACAGACTTCAGCTTGTCAAAACGTCAAAACTGCGGTCTTATACGTTTCAAAATATGGATGGTATCCAGTGCCAGTTACCGTTCATAAAATTCTCATTCATGGGCCCGATATAATTAAGTACTTTCTGCTGCCAATCGCAGAGTTGAGTGAAGAAGTGCAAGAATCTCGGCACAGAGAATTTAGAAAGTATCGTGAAGGGTACTCTCGAAAAACGAGCAGAAAAAATACAAACAGGGACATCTTAAATAACCTACTCGTATCTTCAGACCCTGTTATTACCAGTATGATGCCACCACACTCTAGAAAATCAATAACTATAGACAAAAATGTTCTAAAGTTAATAAAATCGCCAAATATTGAACCTAATGTAGATACAGACGGTACCGAGACCGAGGATAGTCAAGATACCGATTGTGATGATAGCTCTTAATTTAGTTTCACTAATATGATTATTAAATATAGAAATTAATAAAACTAAAGTTCTTATGTAAGCCGTTACTTTTTTTCTTTAATAATTTTGCCCGACTAGCCTTGCTAAATAGCCCACTGCGCGCCATTTTCTTTCAAGAAAAACTGATTTAAAAGTCCTTTTTCAGCTACCTCGAAAACCCAGTACCAATTTTCAGTCAAAATTATGTACTTTTTTACGTTCTTGGTCGCCGTATTGGATCAACCATTTTGTATTCTGAGAAACTGATATCAAATTCGTTATCAGCGACCTCGAAAACCCTTTAGTATAAAATTTTAAAAAACCTACTTGATTTTTCGAATTTTGTCCAGATATTTCTGGTGTTTGGCCCACTGTGAGCCGCCACTGATTTTTGATCATAATTTAATAAAATAGTTGTCTTAATAAAATCGTTATCAAGGCAAAAAAGCAGTGTCTTTTTTATTATATTTGTAATTTGTGTTCCGTTACTTTGTAGTGCTATGAATTGTTAATATTTAATCATAATTGTATGGTTAATACTGTTAAAATTGAATACAACATTGAGTCTAATAAATAGTTTTCCTGTTATTAAGTTTCTGTCACAAAAGCGTGTTTTTGTAGTGGTTATAAAGTGGCAATTAAGTGGGTCACTCTTGGGACGTGGCTGCCTGCGAACATTAAGCATCTGTGTGATGTGATTGTGACGTGGCTGCTAACATAAATGACAATGTTACAGTCACGAATGTGGCGGCATTTTCACGAGTTTGTGATGTTATTTGGTTTAGTAGGTGTAGAGGATCGTAATTTAACTGGACATATCCAAAAATCAAGTGATGAGATGTGATATTCAGAAAGGTGCTTTTAATCGAGTTGTCTATCGTTCTAAAGTTGTTTTCGTGCTGGTCACCCTCATTTGTTGTGTGGCAATTCCGGGAAATCGCCTACAAATAGTGAGGGAAAAATTCTCTATATTTTTATTTGCATGTTTCTTAAAGTATTTTCTATTTATAATTCAATATTACGCTAATGTAACTTAAATGTGATTGTCACTATTAATTCTTGGTTTAATTCTGCTATCGGAGAGGACCTAGTATAATAAATTAATTAAATAGAATGCAAAGAAATATGATCTTAGGTTATGTAGAATATAAATGACAACTCACCAGTACAAGGAGGAGGAGAATGTGGAGGAGCAATAAGAACAAGAAGAAGAAGAAGAGGGGAGAAAGGGGGAGAGATAAATGAGAAGAAGAGGAAGACGTAAAACTATGTAAAAAATATTTTTTATCGTTTTACATTTTCACGATGGCATGGCATCTCCAATACGGATATTAGTACAAGAAAAAGTAAAATTTTTTGCTAAAATAACAGAAAAAATCCGAACACAACTGATTTTTAACAGAAGCTCAGTTTGTTGAAAGTCCTAAATGATCAGGTGTGAACTTATATCACCAATTGAATAAAAACTTGAACAATCAAAAAAATATCTTTTTGCCAATATGTCATGAACGGTTAGATCTATATGAAAAATAATTCTTAACAAAGTTATAGAGTCTGAAATTTCCTATAAAAGAAGTTCAGTTTCTTTTTCTTGTAGGAGAAACCCTTTTTGTCAAAAACACGAGAACATTAATAACGTGATGAATACACTCATAGTTAACTGTGCAGCTTTTACAGATGTTATTGCCGATGTAGGTAATAATTTTTGTAGTTTTATATGGAGTGTTTTATTATTTTCGAAGTTGTCAATGTAAACCTGAGGATGGCCTCTGAAGAAACGTCATTTAAACAACTAGGGTCTCTTTCGGGACCTATCAATTACGCTGGGCTACATTCGAAAATCCAATACCTAATATTTTTCTTGGGTTTGTAGTTCAGTAGTAAATCTATGAAATAAATATAATGAATATTAGTTTAATTTCGGTGCGAATAATAACGATAGTTTAAATTGCCATATCTTGAACTGGTATTTTAGGTACTTAAGTTATTTATTTAATTTAAATAATTAACATTTATAAAATATATCTAGTTAGTTTTATTACTCAACAACCACAAATTCACGGAAAAAGTCATAGAACTATAAAAGAACACGGTTCAAGAATGTTAAAAAGAAATTAATATTTCATAACTGTTTTATGTATGGCAAAAAGTCAAATAACCCATTAATGAAAAAACGTATATTATAAACAATTTACATTGATTTTGACCCAATAAAAATTAGTCTGAAAATGAATAATACATCGTTAAATATTTTTGTTCCATTTACATTATTTGAACCTGTGGGTGTTTTGTTATTACGGATCCCTATTGACTATGCAACCATAAAATATTTATAACATAAATTTCTGATGTATAGATAGCCATTATATTAACAGATGTACCTACAAAACATCAATTTGGAATATATAACCTGTATTTAATCATGTATATATAGATGTAGTTGATTTCTGTCATTGACGACAAACAACAGTATATGACCAGTAAATATTTTTACCAGCAATGCATCCATAAAGCATAAAAAACAAAATAAATGTTATTTGTGAAAACGTTTTATACTGGGTAGGGCAATAGCGCGTCTGACCTGTCGAGTTCTATAATAGCTAGAAACTTCATTTAAAAACATAAATAAACTAGACAAAAAGTTTCTAACTGGAAATTATATTCGAATACACAGGGTGAGCCAAGAAATTTTTTTAAATGGAATGCTATGTATATCAGAACATTTTTTGAAACGTCTTTGTGGCCTTCTTCCATTCCTGTATTATTATCTAATATCTGATAGTTTTTTTTGTGGGGATTTCGGTCAGATATAACTAATTTTATTATTTTTTTTTAACGTTTCGGTATATCACACCATCATCAGAGAAACTATTAAATATTAGGTACATGTTTCAAATTTTTTTTTACATGTTATTAGATTGTCTGTTTTAACGCAACTGCGTTTGAGCTAAATATCTCAAAAACTGCAGGAGCTATAAAGAAAAAAAAATAAAAATCTTCAAATTTCAACACCCTGTAGATCAGTAAAGAAGCGTTTGCGGACTTATGTTTATATAAACTTTCATATATATATATATATATATATATATATATATATATATATATATATATATATATATATATATATATATATATATATATATATATATATATATATATATATATATATATATATATATATATATATATATATATATATATATATATATATATATATATATATATATATATATATATATATATATATATATATATATATATATATATATATATATATAGTAAAGAAATTAAAAAAATTTGATTTACGTGGACCAAATAATTCAAACAACAACACCGTGTCACTAACTCACATCCAGCAGTAAATTACGCGATTTACTTGCTCTTTCACTTTTGCTTTACATCTATACATAAAGTAACGAACTGAAAACGAATAATTGATAAGGGCAGCCCTCCGTTATTTTTAGAGTTTTTAATAAAACCAAAAACCACGTTTTTTGCTTTCGCCTTCGTTTTATCGAATCACAAATAACTTAGACATATTACCACGTATATCATTAGATGTGATATTTACTAATAAATGTCTAATTTTCGTAATAAATAAGCAGATAAGACCTAAAAAGGAACGAAGTTGCATGTTTTATTACGTGAAGCAAGAATGAATGCAGGAAAGAGGAAAGGTTAATTTTAAGATATATGCCAGAAGGGAATAAAATGGATGGAGGTAGCAATTTTCGTTCATCAATCATTGTTATGATTGTTTCTTGGCGTGGTAGCTAGGTGGTATTTTTCAATTGGAAACATTGATTTGATTTGAATGCACGATGAGGTCGGGAATGAATTAAGGTCTCATCACGTTGTGCTTGCCGCTAGGCTTCTGGCTGGTAATTCACAGCGGATTGGAAGCATTAACGCAAGCTTAGAAAATAATGTGTACAACAATGGAAGGTGATTAATCTGGAGATTTTAATGAATACGTCTGCAAACTTGCACTATTATTACCTATTTACAAAGGCGTATTAGAACTGCTATAATCAACTAACGCCACAAACAAACGCTTAGCTTTCACATACACAGATAGACATGGGGACTTAACATGTACAGAACAGATGAGGAACTACTAGAAGAGACATCGGTTTCTCTTTATCATTAAGTTTCAGTTAATTATTAATTTACTTCCTACTCGTCGTTGTCAACAACACACTTGAAATTTAAATATATAATAATTTAGTTCAGACGTCTAAAAGTTAGCATTTAATTACATTTAATTTAAAATAAAATACAGATATGCATAATGTGAAAATGGTATGTAGATATTGTTTACAAATTTTGCGTGTTTAGCATAGATTACATACATTAATGGACTTATTATGAGACAGCAACAGAAAGAGATGTAATTATTCTAATATAAAGTCTATAATTATTTACAGGGTTCGGTAGCCGAGGTAACATTAAATAAAACATTATCGCTTATTGTACACGAAATATAATGTTATTTACTTCCATGCATAACTAACATTTGGTATGCAGTCCTAATAAATCTAGATATCTGCATTATCAAAGTCATATTTTGAACTATGTTCGTTGTTTTTTCAGCTTTATTAATTTTTATATAACGCAATTTATTAATGAAATCCTTGATAGAATAGGATAGGTAGATGTTAACTATACTGATTTTTGATAGATTGGACCACGGTTTATTATTGTGCAAATTGGACAATGTCGTTACTCAGTGTTGGCTTAATTACCATGTTTAACCTAACTGATTCTAGTTTGTGCAATGTAATGGTTACTGGTTTGTCAAGCTAGCCAACCTCGGGTGTTCTCCAAGGTTTGATTCTTGGTCCTCTTATGTTTGATAATTTTATTGACGATATCACATTGTGTGCATTTTCCCTTACATGCGGACGATCTAAAGATATTTTGTGAGGTGAAATCTTCTTTTGAGTGTATTATACTGCAGGAGAGGCTATATCTTATATATTTATCTTGCCTTAGTAATCATTTACCTCTTAATTCCAGTAAACGTAACGTACGTATCACCGCAGAAATGATTTGCTATTATTTAAATACACTTTCGGTGGGTCCACCGTATAACAAATATTTATAAATAACAATTAATTTATTTTTTATTCTTGAACATCTTCTATACTTAAGACACAAACTTAAAATAACGTTAATTAGAAAATTATTGTAAATAATATATTTTTTTGTCCTTAATTACATGTTTCATTGCGTAAAGCGATATTTTAAATTGCTCTACAAAACAGAACTTGAAAATATGTGGAATTATTTTTGTAAACGTATGTAGAGTTACCGTCCATTATTGCATACCTATCGTGTATTGCAATATTAAAATATAAATAACTCCAAAAAAGATGGCTCCTATCGAAAATTAGTAAGAGCACCTTTTTATGTAGTTTTTAACATTGGTGCCTTTTTCCGTTTTAAATGTTAAAAAAAAATAAGACAAAAAAAATTATAGCGAAAATTCGCCTTCACCCGCACTGTAACTAACTTAACAAATCATGATATTTAGATAAAAATTTTACAAAATGTGTAACATTATGAAATTAATGTGGTCCAAATTTAATTTTTGCAACTTAAAACGTTTCGAAGTTATTCGCAAATAACTATGTTGTACAGTTGATTCCAATAAAAACTGGTACACTTTCTTTTAGCTATGTAAATCATTCGTTCTTTGATTGATATTAATAATCTTACAAATGTCACTTTGACGTTAATCAGTGGCGTCATTATTAAAAATGGTTCGACATCTAACAGATATTCAAAAATTTCGAATTGTTTCTAAAATTGAGGATGGTTGGTCCATAAGAAGATTTGCTGCTGAATACAATGTGAGTAAAACCACGATAATGAGTGTTAAAAAACAATGGGAAACCAACCAAAGGGTATCCCGTAAAGTTGGTTCCGGTAGGCCCAGAAAGAGCAATAATCAAGAAGACGAAAATCTTATAAATTACCTAATAGAAAACCCTTTTCAGACTGCAGTAAATGCAATTTCAGAGACAAATTTCCCTGCTTCGATATCTACTGCTTGCAGAAGAATAAAACTACAAAGCGACTTGAAGAGTTCAGCGGCTAAACAATACAAACTTTCAGAAGAAAAAAGCAGGGTAGGATTATTTTTGCACTCAACTATATAATCAATGATGAAAACTTCTGGGGACAAGTTATCTTCTCTGACGAAAAGGTTTTTAAATCCTGTAACGATGGACGTGTTCGCGTATATAGGCCTCCTTCCACTAGATACGACGAAAAATATACTTTCGATCCACAAATATCAGGAAGGTTTTCAGTCAATGTCTGGGCTTGGATGAGCCTAAATGGGTTAGGTATGTGTTGGAACAAAGGTGGTCATCTCAATTCCATTAAATATATTGAAATATTAGACAATATTATGTTGCCGTCAGTAATAGAGGTGTTTCCGGAAAATAATTTTATTTTCCAACAAGACAACTGCTCCATACATACGGCCCATCATGTCAGGCAATGGTTTCTTAATAAAAACATGGAGTTGTTACCGTGGCCATCTAAAAGTCCGGATTTAAATCCAATTGAAAATGTATGGGGCCTAATGGTGAAACATAATATAAGAAAAATAAATAACCATCCAAATAATGCCCAAGAATTGGAAGGGATAATTGAAGACGCTTGGAAGAACTTGTCGCAAGAAGTTGACCTTGCAAGAAATCTGATTTTGTCCATGCCTACAAGACTTCAGGCAGTTTTAGACGCTAACGAAGTAATGACAAAATATTAGTTAATTCTGTATTACGTAATTAATAATAATAATAATAATAATAATAAACGACTTTATTTGTTATAATAACTGTTACAATGTATGGCTACATATAAAATAAAAACAATTTATTATTACAACAAAATGGCGAAGTTCGCTCTACCAGCACTGGAGGGTGCTGTAGCCCGCTCTTCTTGAAGTTCATTTATTTTATTTTTTTATTGTATTTTTATGTTCAATTTGCATTGTTTACATTTTTTTTAATCCCAAGTGGTATTTTTGTGTTCTTATTTTAAAAATAGAATTATCATTATTCAGTTAGTATTTTAATTACAACCATTAGTAGAATTATCCGTGACAAATACTATTTTTTTAAACAATAATATGGCAGGCTTGAAAATGTTTTGAAAAAGTTATTTTCTAATTATTTTTTAAAATTCCATTTGAATAAAATAAAAAGAGAAAGGTTTAATAAGTTTAAAAACACAAAGAAAACCGATCTCCTCGAAAAAAACCCAGGTCTGGGGTAAATCACCTCTTCTCCACCCCCCTCTCGACATGCCTGGCCAGCCCTATTTACAGACATATGCACACAACGAAACTATTAAGATTTTCGATTACAAGAGTTGTATCAGTTTTTTTTTTAAATCAAGTGTACTTACCCCATTTAAGCTCCTTTATGAATTGTTTTACGGTAAATGTTTATATACAAAACTCAACTTGTTTTTTCTAGTTCTATTAACCCCTTGAAGGAAGGTACTTAATTATGGGACACCCTGTATATTGTCTAGCAATATAACTTATATTAAAAAATTTATCTGTAGGTATTTACTAGTACTTTTTGTCTAATTTTGTAGTTTTATGATTATTTTTGCTACACAGAAAAATGCACGTTAATTATTTTACAACAACATAGTTTGATGAGAATTGTAGTTCTTTTGTACAGAAAATTACTACGCGGTCTTTGTTGAACTCAAACAAACATTGTACAAAGTACCAACATTGTAAGAATTTTAATAAAAATGTTAACGGAAAATTAATTTATTTATTTATTTATTTATTACGATATAGAATACGTATAGGACGAACCCACAAGTTGTATTCACTAACATATAAGTCGAAAGTATTAAAAAGTACAAATACAGAACTACAAATGAATGAGAATGTAAAAACACATAAATTACTAAAATACTAATACAAATAAAGTGTAATGAATTTAAAATAATAGAATAATAGAGTTAAAATTATACAGTTAAAAAATATGGGACAGTACTAAAGGTGAGTACACAATGGTAAATATACTAATACAAGGGAGATCTTGAAATAAAATTAAAATTATAGGAGAAATATCAAGATGCTAGGATGGAAAAAAATAATTTGATAAATAATAAATGAGAACTAAATAACCAACAAAAATAATAGATAGAATCAAGCATTTTGATGAAAACATTTTTTAATGAGTTTTGAAAATGTGTAAAGTTGTCAGAAAGTATATCAATAGCAATAATTTGAGAGAGATTGTTATAAGTAGAGGTGTCCAAGGTCACCTCGCCGACAGAGCCGTCATATGACTCATATGTTTACATCATATCATAATACTTGAATAAGTACAGTAAATGGAAATAAATTTTAACAATAATGTTACATTTTATAAAAATTTGTATAAAACTCACCCTTTTAAGCAGATTTATGAAGTAGTTTGGTTGTCGTCATCACAAAGTGGGGAAGATCTATAGTATAATAGCATCAGGTATGTTTCTACAGTTGTCTCCGTCAGCGATGTTCGCTTTGGTGAAAAAATATGTTTTGCATTATGAAAATGACCATTCGACATCTACGGATGTAATACAGGCATAAGTAAAACAATCTGTGAACTCACTTAACGAAGTTGTAGATGCACCATCACAAATTTGTCTTAATTTGCTAAAATCAGGATCTTTCTGTAATACACTCTCGAATTTTTCACTAACGCGATTATTTTTTGCGTCATTTATAGCCTGTAGCTGTGTATTTACGTCGTCCACTATTTGCAGCGATTCCACTAACGCCAACGAACTATTTTGCAATTTTTCTATTGCGTCGTGTAGTCCTCTATAATTGTTATTAATAGTTTTTAAATCTGTTTCAAGGGAAACGTCTTGAAAGCTTGTCTGGCTTTCCCTAATAGCTGCAGCCTCGTTAGGGTTGAACTGTAATATCACAGCTTTTATTTGTTGAAAATATTCAGCATAATAAAAAGCCGCTTTCAACCACGTTCTCCAACGTGTAAGAATCGGCTCTGGTGGTTCAGGGATACCAGGACACTGTCTGTGAAATGCTGGAAGCCGTTTAGGAGATTTGAGAAAAACTTTTTTTGTACTTGCTATTAATGCATCTACCTCTGGAAAACATTTTCGAATCGTTTCTGCCACAAGATGTAACGCATGCACTTTACACGTAACATGTAAAACCTACAATTGTCTCTTTGAAAAGAACGGCCTACGATGCGCATTGTCGCAACACCATCAGTCACAAACATCAATACTTGACTTGTTGAAAGTTCAAATTTTTCGAATGTCTCCAACAACCCACGCGTAATTATTTCGCCAGTACACGCAGTTAGTCTTTTACTAGCTAGTAAAAGAGGAAATGTTAGTTTAAGAGGGCCCAGTACACGTACTATAATATTTAAAATAGAATTTTTTTTACAATCTGTCGTCTCGTCAATACATAACCAGAGCCGTGTATTTTTTAATCCACATTTAATCCTATTTACAATGTCTTCACGAACAGCTGGAATATATCTACGTAACGATGTACGACTTGGTAAGTTCACCTGGGGATTGTATTTATTCCAAAACTTCCGAAATGGTTGTTTATCCAGTATGTGTAGCGGAATATTACAGGCTATTAACATTAACAATAAATCAAACATAAACTGAGTTGTCAAAGGCATGCCATTTTTTTTATTTTGATGTTGCACGGTGTTGATATGACGCCGACAATCTGTTTTGTGCCAGCACATTAAGTCTTGATTACAAACTTTACAAATTATTTTGCATCCGTCATAGAATAAATCCGGAAATTCACCGTTAAATTTATTCACTGTGTCCGCGTACGGTCGTTTTTTACCCATTGGTGCGTTTGACATTATGTATAATTTATAGGTACAACCTCACGCATTAACCTTTCAAATAAGACTGCAGCGTAAATCACTTCTAAATCGGCACGTGTGACGCCATTGCAAGACCGTGGCTGTACTCCAGCCAACTCGGACAGCTTTAGTTATAAGTTTTAATTGCTCCATGAAGAGAAGAATTTAAATAGTAATTTGTATTAGCTTGTTCTACGAAGAATAGATGATTTTGTCTGATATATTAAATTTAATGCTGCTGACAATGTCTGTTGAGTCAATAACTGCTTTAAATAGAAATTTAACATCTGTCGACGATGCTTATATTGATTTAGAGTTTTACGAATTACACACCTTTCACTCATTTGTGGAAAGTATTTTTTATTAATATGGCTTATAAATTTATTCTGAACTCTTTCCAGTTTCTCAACATTATATTGAGGATTCCAAATTAGGGTTCCATAATTTAGAATGCTATTTACGTAGGTCATATATAAACATCTAATTGCTTCACAATTCGTGAATTCGTAGCAAGGCCTAAATAGGAAACCTACATTTGAATCGCATTTTTAGAAATATAGCGTATATGCAAATCAAATAATAACTTGGAATCGAATATTATTCCTAGATTTTTGACTTGGTTTACGGCATACAAGATATTATTTGATAATTTTTAAGTTGTTCATCTTAATAATGTATTTCTACTGAGGGTGATGTGATGACACTTTGGAAAATTTAAGAATAAGCTATTTGTGTCGCAATATATGTATAATCTGTCAAGATCTTCTTGAATCTTGGAACTATCTGTTAGGTTACTTATAGAGTGAAATATTTTTATATCATCGGCGTTCATAAGAAATTTACGAAATTTTAGATGTATCATTTATACAAATATTAAATAATAGGGGCCACAAGTGAGACCCATGTTGTACGCCCGACGGGTCATAGATATAATAGGATTTATAATTGCCTAATGTGACTGCCTGACACATATTTTTTTATATATGATTCAAACTAAGTTAAAAGATTTCCATGTATACCGACATCAGCAAGCCTTGTTGAAAGATTGGAATGATCAATTTTATCGAAAGCTTTACTGAATTTGGTATATATGGAGGCGACTTTTCTATTATTTTTTGTTAGGATGTATTCAGAATATATGAACAGGTTTGAATCAACAGATCAACCGTTTACAAAAATTCAGCTACAAATTGTGTGACATTGCGAAATAATAGCTAGCAGAATCTGCTCCAAATTGTAGTATCGTTTTAATTTAGAAATGTACGTACGCAAGCAATATGTTACCATCAGATTTGCAATATGCAATTACGTACCTATCATTTCATTTCACCCCAAAATGCCATCCAATTCAGAAAACCTAACACCCAACCCTGTAATTTTATTACATTTATGATGTGAGTGCTATGAGTAGTGAATTTTATGAACATAACTAACCATGGACGATTTTGTTATCGCAATCTTAAATAGTTGGGCGTTGCTTGAACTAATTGAGTAATTTCAAGATAAGTTCTAATATTGCATAACTACAGGAAATTTTTATTTATAACTTTTATTACAGCAAGAGGACGAAGTTTTCGTTTTATTAACTGTTGTGGATGTAAAAAAAATTATTCCATTAAATAATAACAACGTTGAGATGTGGACAGATTTATTCTGAACTACAGTCTTTCCATCAAGAGATGGCGCATTGTATCACCTGTGGCTTTAATGCACAAGAACTTCAACGAATATTGGTAAAACGAAAAGGGGATCAAATCGCAATACGCGACATACTAATATTCTCTTCGTAAAATATTTGGAGTGGCATTACTTAATTGTCCGATGACTTCCTCGTAGTTAAAGAAACTAGTGCTGAGTACTAACAAATGATTTAAACTATCAAATAATTACTGAATGAGTGATCTAACTATCGAATGAATTCATTCGAATAAATTCATTTAATTATAACTTTTCTAGAAAACATCATCTGAATGATATTGTTAACTTACTAATTAATGCTGCTGAGTTTCACTTCTCATAAAAAAGGGTCTTGTAACGAAGTGATTTTATTTTATTAAGTTAAGTTAGGTGGCTAGGTTTTGAAAAAATATTTGACCCATTATGGTGCTACGCTTTTAATTAATAACAGTTAAATTGTTAATTATAGATAGGTAGTATTGATATGTTTTTATGAACATTCCACGTAGGCCAAGTGGCCGGCAGTAAGCGAAACGCGACGCACGCATTGTGTCCCTGGCACCCTTATGCCCGCGCTAACATGAGGGAGGCCGAGACTGAAAATAATTAAATTAGTTTCCGTCCAGCTACTCAACGAGGAACCACGCCGGCCAGCACAGTAAGTAAACTCGTGAGTATAAGGATATATTGGTATTTAAATTTCATGCGGAATTATTCTAAGTCGATGAACGGGTGACGTAGTTGTAATAACCCGCGCATGACTACCGTATCTCATCCTACTTCTGCGTTTTAGCAGTGTTTAGTAGCATGAGGATTTTATCATTAAATTAGTTCCCGTCTGAGCTCCAACCGAAGCACCACGCCGACTTGGATAGTAAGTAAACTTGTGAGTATAGAGGTACATAGGTATCCAAAGGTAATTACGAATTTTTCTAAGTCGATAAACGGTGACGTAGTTGCAATATTTCGCGCATGACTACCGCGCTCCTCCTACTTCTGCTTTTTGGCAGAGTTTAGTAGCTTGAGGATTTTGCAGAGTATCCGAGACCAGTCCGTTGCTGCCGCCCGTATCGTCCAGACGTGCCGACACCGACCGCTCCAGGAAGCCAGCCCAGGATCCGGAAGTAGGTAGCAAGGTTTGGTAAATAAAAGGTATTACTTGGCTGGTATGTATTTTCCGGAAATTATTTAGAGTTGGTAAAACGCGATCGCCCCTCCTGGTATCCGTCCGCCGTCTGCTTGTGACCGTTTAATTTATCGCTGTTTACCGTTTCACCGCTTCATTCACCGGCGTACTGTATCTCACCGCTTGACCGCCCGCTTACTGCCCCGCTTGTCCGTAGTTAAGACCGTAGTAGTATAAGTTTGTAGAATAAGACCGCTGGTAGTTAAGACCGTTGAAGTTTAAGTTGTAGTTACTAAGGTGTATATAAAGTGTAAATAATAATTCGTATGTAGAATAAATGTACATATATTGAATGAGAGTCTGTTCCTTAACTGTAGTATGTAAGTTCCCTTTTTCCCGACCCCTGGCTTAGCCGTATCTTCACTGCAGTTGCCCGGCCTCTATCGTCCCGCCGATAGAGCAAAGTGGTGTTTCTACACTCCAAACAGAAACTGGCGCCCGAGATCTCCGTACAGTGTGCACCGCCGTAGTGTTGGGCGTCAAAGTGACACTTCTGCTCTTGAGTAGAGCACCGGAAGTACGTCACAGTCTTTAGAATCAAAACCGACATAGCCTTATATCACACGCCATCATCAGTTAGTTGACAGTTGCGTTTTATCTTTGTTTATTTTGTTTACACAGTTTTCGTATCACATAATAAAATGTGTCTCTTACCTATGAATAAAATATTGTCTCCGTCTATGCATATTCATAACCCCCATTCTTAAATCCTATATTTTTTAAATTCATTCATTCGTAATTCAACTATCGAATTATTCGAATAAGTACCAACTACTGAGTTATTCGTTAGTTTTTATTCGATAGTTCTCATCACTAAAAGAAACCCTTCATTGCCATTTATGGCATGCTAAATATACTACTAGTCATAATACAAATTGATACGCCAACGTGACGTCAGTGGGAAACAAGACCGAATTTTCACAATCGTTTAAAAACGGTCTACACTTAATAATAAATTTAAATAATATAGGCAATTTAATAGATACATTTATATTTTAAATGTATTATACAAATATTAAAATATATTTAACAACAGTTTTTATATTACATTCTATTTTGTAGGTAATAAATTTTTTACTTTTTGGAAAAAGTTAATCTACATATTTTGCTTGTCTAAAAAATGAGATTCGCATTTAGATATTTAAAGTCCGTTATAGGGTACATACATTAAAGAAAAATACCAAATAAGAGATTTTTAGGGTTAAAAATTAGGTATCTCAAATATGAAAATATTCAAATATTATTTTTTTTTTTAATAATTGTATTCAAAAGTAAAATTCAAACTTCCTATAAATAATATAATAATAATATAATTAATTAAATTATTCATGTTTCGTTAATTAATTTTACAATATACAACTGAAATATTAATAAATACCTAGTTAATTTCTAAAATTCGACTAGAAAAGCTGTTATTGCTATAATGTTTCCATTAGTTATGAATAGGTATTAGATAACTTACAATAATTTTCTTAACTTCAGATTAACAAAATACATACTTAACAGCATCGATAACTACTTGACAGTAAAACTAAGACAACCTCACAATTTCAATAATTTAAATTTCGCGCCACAATATGTTTCGTCGCTGACATCATGAGCAGAAGTGAACAAAATTCGGTTGCGGGATTAGCATACCAGTGTATTTGTATTATGTTACTATTGTACGTAATGGTTATATATACAGGGTGACCATGAAAAAAAGTACAATGCATAGTACCACACGGTAGAGGAGCCTAAAAAAATGGAAAAAGTTCGTACACAGTTATGTCCCAGTTCCTTTCGTTTTCGAGATAGAGCGTGTTAAAAAATTTTTAAACATGTTTTTTTTTATTTCTCAATTTCGCTTCGTTTTTTCAACGTTTTTCCACAATAAATTTTTTTTCTGATTTAATTTAATAAAAAATCCGTGTTCTCTTAAATAACTAATGAACGCAATGAAATAATGGAAACCAATAATATTTTTATGAACTATAGTCAATTAGAACAAACAGAAATATTAACATTAATATTAACAAAAATAATAATATATAGGTACAAAGAATAATAAAGTATAACTTTAAAGAAGGTGTTCAAATTGTCGGCCGTTCTCTTGAATACACATTTCCAGTCTTGTCAGTATTGATTGACGACATCTCAGAAATATCCCGGGATTATTACGAAACCTATCAGCAGCTTCAATACCTCTGTTCCATAAATGCTCTTCATTGTTTATTTCTTCAGAGTGTACTTAATTTTAATAAACCACCAAAATGAAAAATCGAGGGGAGTGAGGTCGGGACTTCGTGCTGGCCATGCAATAGGTCCACGACGGCCAATCCACCTATTTCCAAATCATCTAGTTAAAAATTCTTTTGCTGTTCAGAAGAAATGAGCTGGCGCACCGTCATGTATGTTGTACATACTTCTAAGAATGGTACATCCTCTAATAAAGTGTTAAATTCATACAGCAAGAAATTTCGATAGAGTTCACCTGTGGGCATCCGAAATGGCCCAATTAAGAAATTGTCAATTATACCTGCCCACACATTAATAGAAAAACCGTACTGGTGGCTTCTTATGCCAGTTTGATGAAGATTTTCGTCACTCTAATAGTGCATGTTATGCATATTTAGAATACCATTCCGACTAAAACACGATTCATCAGTAAACAAAATTAATGAAAGGAAATTTGCATCGTGATTTTGCAGCCACTCGCAGTATTGTACACGGTGTAAATAATCTCCTTCTAGTAAGTGATGAACTTTCTGCAAATGGAAGGGACAAAGAAGCTGGTCTTTAAGAACTTGTCTAACTGACTCACGGCAGATAATTTCGTAGAGCTGTACTTATTTTTGCCCGGATTATTTTCTACCTTTTGTAAAATAGTTTCATCATTGTTAACGATATGATGAGTTCTTCACCTGCCTCTGTCAACTTTTGCTTTTTTAAAGCACCCGTTTTCTCCCAATCGTCGATGAATGCCAATAAATGTTCTCACATTAGGAGTCTGTCTTGTAGGATATTTTTCTCGGTAGATTCGCTGAGCTTTACTAGAATTTGATTGAACTTCGCCATAACACATAATCATGTCTCTGTATTCTACAAAAGTATACCATTTTGAGCAGAAAGAAACGACAATCTAAACAATAAATCTCATTAGAAAATTACCGAATTTAGCTGATAAAAATGATTACAATTTCTGTTTGACAGTTGTCATGGATTTCTTTGTTTTATAGCCAACTGCACACAAGCATTATACAGTTATTTAAAAAACATGTTCATATTCTAATGACTCGAAACTACCGAAGTCAACAGAACATTTTTCATTGTGGAAAAACATTGAAAAAAAGAACAAAAAGAAATTGAGAAATAAGAAAAAAGATATGTATAAAAAATATTAACACGCTCAATCTCGAAAACGAAAGGAATTGGGACATAAGTGTACGAACTATTTTCATTTTTTTTAGGCTCCTCTACCGTGTGCTACTATGCATTGTACTTTTTTCATTGTCACCCTGTATAATAACTTAATTTTTCACTGATTTATGTAGGAAATGTTGCTACAAAAGTTCACAATATATCTTATAACATTGTGGTAGAATTGTCAAGAAAATTCAGTTTTAGTCATCTCCAAATGATGCCAACTTGGTTTGCAAATAGCGCATCGAATTCAGTATATAGTGTTTTGGTATTTCGCGGGAAACTACGTCAGTGTTATCTTCACATCAAATGTTCCAAACCACTTCAAGATTTATATTTGGTGTTTGCTCAATTTAGCTAACAATAATTTGAAATTGAAAATTATTAGTAAGGGGTATGTGGGGTTAATAAAAATAAACAAATCAGAAAATATGCAACTATTGGGTAATACAACTTTACTTTTGTTTGATTTTGTGTTAAAATTACTTAATTAATGCTTTGTAGAAGCATAATGACTCTAAATGAAGTTTCACATTTGTTACAAAGAAAATCATATTGCCCCCCTCTGCCAATTGTCGTCATTTCTTGAAAGTTTTTATTTGAAAACTACGTTTTGCCGCCCCGTGAGGAAACACATATTGCTTATTGGGTTCCGCCGGCTGTAATGCTAATAACTGCTTTTCGCTTGTATGCTTTTTACTTTCTTATATCTAATATAAGGCAGTATAGTAATTGTGATTTTTTTCGACCTCGAGTTTTTGATCGACTTATATGTTTTGAACCCTCCTGAATCCTTTCTGACTATTTTTCGATGTCTGCCGGTGCGTGCGTGCGTGCGTGCGTGCGTGCGTGCGTGCGTGCGTGCGTGCGTGCGTGCGTGCGTGCGTGCGTGCGTGCGTGCGTGGGTGCGTGCGTGCGTGCGTGCGTGCGTGCGTGGGTGCGTGCGTGCGTGGGTGCGTGCGTGCGTGCGTGCGTGCGTGCGTGCGTGCGTGCGTGCGTGCGTGCGCGCGCGCGTGCGGGCGTGCGAGCGTGCGCGCGTGCGCGCGTGCGCGCGTGCGCGCGTGCGTGCGTGCGCGCGTGCGTGCGTGCGCGCGTGCGTGCGTGCGTGCGTGCTTGCGTGCGTGCGTGCGTGCGTGCGTGCGTGCGTGCGTGCGTGTGTGCGTGCGTGCGTGCGTGCGTGCGTGCGTGCGTGCGTGCGTGCGTGCGTGCGTGCGTGCGTGCGTGCGTGCGTGCGTGCGTGCGTGCGTGCGTGCGTGCGTGCGTGCGTGCGTGCGTGCGTGTGTGCGTGTGTGCGTGTGTGCGTGTGTGCGTGTGTGCGTGTGTGCGTGTGTGCGTGTGTGCTGTGTGCGTGCGTGCGTGCGTGCGTGGGTGCGTGCGTGCGTGCGTGCGTGCGTGCGTGCGTGCGTGTGTGCGTGTGTGTGTGTGTGTGTGTGTGTGTGTGTGTGTGTGTGTGTGTGTATGTTGCACTACATTTATGGCAACTTGTGTGAACTTTCTTCCTGTACTCTGGCAACTTCACAAATTAGGACAACTTACACGGGTTGTCACAAATTTAATTACATATATCTATGTATTTTAAGGACCTAGGAGGAAGAAACTAAATTTAATGAAATATGTATCAAATTTACTTCATATTGTCAGAAGTTCTGGCTGAAATCTTGAAAAACATTTTTTTTTAATCGAACTTTATTAAATATGTGTAAATGCCTCCGCAATTTAGGACTGTTTAGTGTGTACACACACCAACAGTTATGGCATAGGGGGCGTGGCAATACGGTGGTGCCCTCAGCGTGAAACTTACATAGCTATAGCGGTGTTGCTGTTGTAAAATATTATTCTAGACACGGGTATTCAACTTGATTACTGACCGCGACAGATGGGAACGTTTCCATAATATATATTTCTGTAATATTTGTATTACTAATATATATATATATATATATATATATATATATATATATATATATATATATATATATATATATATATATATATATATATATATATATATATATATATATATATATATATATATATATATGATTAAATATGATTTGAAAGAAACATACTACTCAGCGGGCAAATACCCCGACCTGCATTGGATTACACCTACAAATCATGTTAGATCGATAGCCAATATCATTTGTCAATTCCTAACTAGACATAGATCGATTTCGAACTTATTTGTTCTCTTCAGTATGCCATAGGTTATGGAACAGACAAATGATAGTGGCCATCTATCATGATTTGAAGGTGTAATTCAATGCAGGTTGGGGTATTTGCCCGCTGAGTAGTTGTTTCCTGCAAATCATATTTAATAACATTAGTTTAGTCCACCTGGGCTAGGGGTCGCTGCTCTCGGTACTTGCTGTGATGCAAGTCGCTATCCGCCACAGAGACATCTAGGATGTCGGTCGGATAGTAGCATTCAGACCATATGAGAAGTTTCATACCTCTCACCACTATTCACTTCACCTTAGTTAGTATATAACTAGCAGGTTGGCCACTGTCATTTGTCTGTTCCATAACCTATGGCATACTGAAGAGAATAAATAAGTTCGAAATCGATCTGTGTCTGGTTGGGAATTGACAAGTGATATTGGCTTTCCATCTATCATGATTTGAAGGTGTAATTCAATGCAGGTCGGGGTATTTGCCCGCTGAGTAGTTGTTTCCTTCAAATCATATTTAATAATATATATATATATATATATATATATATATATATATATATATATATATATATATATATATATATATATATATATATATATATATATATATATATATATATATATATATATATATATATATATATATATATATATATATATATATATATATATATATATATATAATATATATATATATATATATATATATATATATATATATATGTATGTATTTATATATATAATGAAATTTGTTATTTGTAACTGTCTCAGTATACAAAAGTAATGTTTAAATATGTATATACAAATATATACATAAATCGTGGGGATGCAGTTATTAGGTGGCTAAATTAAATTAAAAATCTCTGTTTCTTATCAAGCTTTCGGAATATATTATTCCTTTCTCAAGATATCTAAAAGTGTACTTTTAGATATTTTTACTTTTTTCCTGATTTTTTACACATTTTATTTAAAACAAATTGTATGCCATGTATTCATTTTTACCTTTATAATCACGTTTGTAAGTATTATAATAATTAATAATAATTCTTTTTAATATTATAATGCACACTTTTAGATATCTTGAGAAAGGAATAAAATATTCCGAAAGCTTGATAAGAAGCAGAAATTTTTAATTTAATTTAGCCACCTAATAACTGCATCCCCACGATTTATGTATATATTTGTATATACATATTTAAACATTACTTTTATATATATATATATATATATATATATATATATATATATATATATATATATATATATATATATATATATATACATATGTACATATATACATATATACCAGTGTGTGTGTGTGTGTGCGTGTGTGTATGTTGCACTACATTTATGGCAACTTGTGTGAACTTTCTTCCTGTACTCTGGCAACTTCACAAATTATGACAACTTACACGGGTTGTCACAAATTTAATTACATATATCTATGTAATTTAAGGACCTAGGAGGAAGAATATAAATTTAATGAAATATATAACCATCACAGAATAAGAGTGTGTGTGTTTGTTTCATACTTCATTTCAAAAGCTATTTTAAAAAGATTTGTGATTAAAATATTTCTGAAATATTTGTATTACTCGGCTAGATTATCCGGAATAACATTTCTTTTTCTTAGTAAATTGTTGGGGAGTCATAAAAAAAAGGAGAAAACCAGATTGGTCGACGTACTCAGGACTATTTAATTTAGGTTTTCCTGCTTGTAAATTGATAATGTGAACATATACAAGGGAGGCAATAGTGCGTCGGACTTCGATATCTTGAGTTCTACGATAACCAGAAATTAAAAAAAAAAAAAAATTACAAGTAAACTAGATAAAAAAGTCTATAACCGGAAATTATTTTCGATTATGCAGGGCGGGCCAAGATGAAATTACAGGATCAAGTGTCTTTTTTTAAATGAAATGCTATGTATATCAGTACATTTTTTGTCAATCACAAAGAGCAACATGTGGAGCACTTATTATAATTTTTTCTGAGTTATTTGAGGAAACCTCTATTTTTTAAATTTAATCTTGAATTTTGTACTTATTGCTCAATAAAACGAAAATGGTTGCAATGAGACATAGGGAAGTATTTACAAAAAATGTTCGTTTTTCATTTCTACACCACACAGTTGAAAAATATACATTCCATTTGAAAAAAATTGAGAAAATTCAATTTAAAAAGTTCTTAATTGAAAAATAATTTTTGACCACTGTACATTTTTAGGAAGTAAAAATGATTCAAAAACATTAAATAGATGTCTCGTAACTAGTATTCACATAAGTTATTCTTAAAACCATAATTGTCACTTTGGTGATTTTTTTTAATATGCATCATCTGCAGATGGCATTATTTTAACCAAAAAATTCATTACATCTAATTGGTTGGAAGATAGTCAATAATAATATAAAAATGATAGAGACTAGAAAGAGACTTCAAAAAATGTACTGATATACATAGTATTCTATTTAAAAAATTCGTCCTGTAATTTCTTCTTGGCTCACACTGTATATTTGAAAATAATTTCCGGTAATAGACTTTTCATCTAGTTTATTTGTATTTCTTTTTTTAATTTTTAGCCATCGTTGAACTCTTGATATCGAAGTCCGACATACTATTTCCCCACCCTGTATATAAACATGAAGAAGGTATTAAACAATTAACAAAAATAGCAACACTAAGTAAACAAACTGGAACTTTGACTATAAGCTCATATGAGTCTAGTCAATTTCTCAATAAAAAACGTGTAAATAAGGATCACTATGCAATTTCTAGACATTACATATAGTACTGTTTATGTTTATGACATAGTTTTGCGGCCATAAAGTACCTCTTTATAGTACCAAGTAAAATAAAGTCACTTTGTTTTACTAGTCCTGTAAAGAGGTACTTTATGGTCGAAAAACTATAGGGCTGTTTGGGTGTAAAAATAGTATTAACCAGGTAGTACTACATTGTTTCTGATTGGATGAATTCAAAATTAAGGTTACTTTTATCCAATGAAAACCGATTGGTCAAAACCACTAGTTATAACTTCACTGCACCCGTAAAGCCCTTATATTATAATTAGAGCTGTCACATTGTTCCGCGGAATACTTTCGTACGGCGAAATTAACTAATACGCGAAGCAATAAACTGTTACAATTTATAACAATGTATGCAAAACTTACATTGTTATAAATTGTAACAGTTTATTGCTTCTTGTATTAGTTAATTTCGCCGTACGAAAGTATTCCGCTGAACAATTGTGACAGCTCTATAATCATAATCTACTTGGTAACCAAGCAATAGAAAAATTACACATCGGTTGTTTCTCATATGTACATAGAATAGATATAAAATTTATAAAATGATTTTTTTTTCGATAATTAGCCAATTTTAACTGTCGAACTTATGTTCTTTATACTTTTATGCTTTGTATGCAACTTGTCCATAATAATGCTTTATTGAACTTATCCTCTTTAAAACTGGATTTGTTCAATAATAAGCCTTACATCATGGATTTGTTACATAAATTGCTATTATTAATCATTATATTGGTAAGAAAAAATGTTTTTATGGTATGTATTGATATTTTATGTCTATACCGAGTGTAACAGGATCATGGTACACCCCCTTTTCCCCTTTAGTTTTGAAGATAATTGATTGAAATTTGGGATATCCTATATACATAATAAGCGGCACTTTTTGGCATACTAGTGATTTTTTTTCACTTCCGGTTTCGCGGAAGTGACAATAAATTTCGAACACCCTGTATATTATTGAATATTTGACATCTGCCTAATTTTCTGAATCCAACGATACCAAATAAGCGACATTTCAAACGCCAATATTTTTTTATAATATAATTTTTAGTTTTCTAGTTAAGTGTACCATGACGGTTCCGATTTATTCTAAATGACCCGTGTAATTCTAGAAAAATCGAAATCTCGTCAAAAATACTAAATTATTTGTTCATAAATCACGTAATTTAGTATTTTTGACGGGATTTCGATTTTTCTAACATAACACGGGTCATTTAGAACAAATTGGAACCGTCATGGCACACTTATTGAAAACTAAAAATTATATTATAAAAAAATATTGACTTTTGAAATGTCACTTATTTGGTATCGTTGGATTCAGAAAATTATGTAGAAATCAAAAATGCAATAATATACATGGTGTTCCATTTAAAAATTGAAAGTTAGTGTCACTTCCGGCGAAAACGGAAGTGAAAAAATCAATTGCATGTCAAAAAGTGCCGCATATTATGTATACAGAATATCCCAAATTTCAATTATATTTAAAACTAAAGGAGAAAAGGGAGGTGTACCATGATCCTGTTATACCCGTTATAATATAAACATTCTAAAATATACAAAACCCTCAGTTCGTCCATTAGATTCTATATTCAATAATATCTCGGTTATTAATTTTTGGAAATTCAAAGATAAAGAATAAATACATTGTGATTTTACAAGTTAAAATAATGCTAGTAGTTCCTTAAAAAAAATTAAAATCTCAATTTAACAAAGTTACAGCCACTCAGGGGCGTGCGGTGAGTTTTGATAAAGGGGAAGCAGTTTTTGATATAGGGTGATGGGGAGTGCGAAGCCCGAGCGAAGCCAGGCAAAATTTTTTTAAGAAAAGGGGCGTGGCTTCCGTATACTCATTTTAAAGCAAATGTCGAAAGCCGCAAAGTTATGATATTTAGAAAAAAAAGTACACTTGTAGGACCACCACTCAATAAACATAAAACATAAAAACACCACAAAAATTAGACAACCCCCGATTCCAAAGCCGAGGCTGCACGGGCGAAGGTTACACTTATGAAAAAAACGCAGACACAACCATACCCAGTACCCACTGACATTGCCAGTGGCGGGGATCGAACCCGCAGCGAAATGGAGAGTTTGTTCAGTTACCCTTGCCATTGTGCACTCTCTAGCCAACTATAAATCGAGCCGGCTAGTTAAATAGTTAACATGTACATACCTACCTATTTATAATGTAGTTTAATCCGCCTCTCTTTTTTTGCGAAGTCGGAAATAACTTCGTCGTAAAAGTTTGAATTTTGGGACATCTCCTTCACAAAGTCACTTTTTATTGTCAACAGGGACAATTTTAAAAGCCGCTCTTCACTGGTTGAATTTCTTGAAAAAGTTTTTATTCTTTTTAAGGTCGAAAAACTGCGTTCAACCGAAGCACTAGTTGCAGGTATCGTCAACACTAACTCACACAATTTCAACACTTCAGAGTAGGCCTGATCCAAACTATTTTCTTTTATAAAGATAATCAGTTCGTTGGCGCTATGTTTCTGACTAATATCTTCTGTAGCATAAATAACTGAAAGTTCCGATCGTAACCCAACTATATCAAAAAAATTTCCGTAGTTATCACTCAATGACTGAAGTACGTTTTGTGGAAACTGTTTATTTTTAAATTCATTAAAATTACACTATCCAAAATGTCCAAAATTTCGATAAAGAGTCTTCGATATGTAGTTCTACGATCCACTATAAATTCAGTTCGTATTCTTTTTCTTTGCGGCCCTAAATTGTCACTACTAGTTTTCTCCCAGAACTTTTCAAATTCATTTCTTTTGTTACAAATCAAATTTTTGAATTCTTCAATTTTCTTTACACAAAATTCAACGTAATTTGATTTAGTTTGCAAAATATTGAATAAATTGTCAGTAAATGGGAATATTTCGGAGAAAATATTTAACAAAAAATTAAAATCAGAGATTCTTTTCTATGAATCTAAGTAACCTCTGGATCCATTCAAAGTCTCAGTGTCCCAATCATCTTTGCTTTGTAAAATATTTTCAAATAAATCAATTAGAGGCTGTCGATTTTCAGATACAGTTTGTACTAGCCTCCCATTGTAATTCCATCGTGTTGGAGCAACTCTGGGTAGTCTCTTCTGTACTTCCAAATCTAAAGCTCGTGTCCATTTGGATGATTTTGAAAAAAAGGCAGCCATTCCACTAATACCTGAAAAAAATACTTTGCACTCTTTAAGACACACTGCAGATTAAACAAGAATTAAATTTAATCGATGCGCAGAACAATGTACAAATATTGCATTCTGAAAAGTCTCTTTTACTTTGGCCTACAGGCCTCCTAATTCACTAGCCATTACAGCGGCCCCATCATAACTTTGGGCGATACGTTTAGCACCACACTGTAGATCATCGACTATCTGACAAACTATAGCATATAAAGCTGCGGCCGTCTCTGCGTTGTTACGTCTAAAAATCCTAAAAAGCGCTCTTGGACTTTCCCATTTGGATTTATGTAGCGTACTACGGTTGACAACTGACTAATATTCGTAATATCGGTTGTTTCATGTAATATAATTGTAACAAAAGGAGCTTTTTTTATTTCTTGCTTGGTCTTTTCTAAAACAATATTGCTTATCGACTGAATCAAATCATTTTGAATATGATTTGATGTACCGCGAAATACCGTGGAGTGTTCCAGATGGTTACTTAAAATTGTATCGTATTTTGCTAATAAATTAACTAAATTGATGAAATTGCCCCTATTAGCAACGCTCCGAGATACAGTATGACCTCTAAAACTAAGTTCATTTTCACCGAGAAAACAAACAATGTCAATAAGTCTTTTTAACACCTCGATTTTTTTTTACAAGTTCATTATGCTTATGGTCACTTTCTTTCAACTGCTGATCTAATGAATGCTCAATTTATGATTTTCCAAATATTTTTTCTTTTAGCACCGCACGCAAATGAGTTTCACACTTACCATGCCTCTTTGTCACTTTGTGAATGTTTAAATCTGAAAAACTATTTTTATTCCAAACACCTGTATGGCCAACAAAACAATTTACACAAATTTTCACAACCCGTTAACCACTGATTAGCACTGTACATTTCAATATTAAAGTACCTATGGCATGATTTAACTTTCGTTTTTATACGTTTTAAATCAGGAGTTGATCTCCCGTTTCTAATAATATCCAGTTTATCTTGAAACGAATATGTTGAAAATCCCTTTTTCAACAAATTGCACACCACACAAACGCAAATAATATTTTCCACAGTGCTAGGACCAGCTTCCATATTGAATAAGCAATTCTAAAACTGCTTATACGCCCACTAATGTTCAACGTTTTAAAAATCACTTGTCGCCGCACCACAGGTTTAAAAACACCAAAAAAGTTTTTACAAATATAGCACAACAGCTGAGAATAATACTAGGAAGATTAATATTAAGCATAATATTAAAATCGATATTAAAATCGAGATTAAAATCTATAAAACAAGACGCATTACTATGCTATACGACTCAGATATCAAGATTATGAAGTGGAGATGGGATGTATTTCAAGAAGTTGCTTATATCGAAGTGGCGCGAGTTCGTGTCCGCTCGATTAATCGAGTGCGTCATCATTACGGTTTTATCGTGCAACATTATCTCAGCTGTTGAAATGCAGGGCCGTGTCTATATTGAAATTCGGTAAAAGTGAATTTTAATGATTAATATGTGTCCTAAATAATAATTAGGTTCTAATTATGTGTTTTTTTCTAATAATCCCAAAGGAAGCACTGCTTCCCTTGCTTCCATGGACCGACCGCCCCTGCAGCCACTCAAAGTTCAATTTTTTCTTCTTTTTCTTCTTTTTGACATAATTCCCTTAATTCTGTACCAATCAAGTTGGTATTTGGCACACACATTAAGCACAACGAGCTCTCTCATAATAAGATTAAATTAATTTATACATACTTTACCAACTATAAATTTATTTATCCCATAACTTTTTTCTCTTAATAGGCATTGCAAAATTTCGGGCGCCATTTTAAAGGGAACTAAAATCATAAAATTTTATGTATACTCTTCATTGAAGTCGATAAATATTATATAAATCAATTTTTCAATAATACAGTTTGCAAATCAAGTCGTCTTGTTTCAGATTCATAGAAATGAATTGTATGAGTAATTTAATAAATTTAATGTTTATCAAGCAGATTGTATGAAGTAGGTGAACATTTGATTTTTGTTCCAAATTAATTTAACAAGTGGCTCAACAACAGTGGTCGAAATTACGTCCTACATGACGTAAAACCTGAGGTCTTCTCAGGCGCATGCAATGACTTTTAAAGGTTACTAACTCATCTACTCACATATGATTCTCACGTATGATTAATAATCATAGGTGAGAGAAAAAGTTATGGGATAAATGAAATGTAGGTAAAGTTCTCTCTGGCGGTATGATAATGAACTAATTTAATCATATTATAAGAGCTCGTTGCGCTTAATGTGTGTGCCAAATGCAATTAAGTGAATTACACCAAAAGGAAAGATGAAAAAATTGGACTTTGAGAGGCTGTAACTCTGTTACAATTAGGGCTAACGTTTTCGGGCTCACCAGTTGGCGCCACTGGCGAATGTTGTCATATCAAAAGTTTTTGTTAGGCGCGGGAAAAGTTTATAGGGTTTTATTATAATTATTTCGTGTACCAGTAAATAAAAAAAACTTGTTAATTATACCTCAGTGTTGTGCAGTTCCATTTTGTTTGGAAACAAAAGGCGGACATATGCTTCCGAGAGACAAAACTTACCTAAAATAGTGGTTGATAGAGATAACTTTACTCCTTCGGAACATTCGCGTGTTTGTAAGAAATCCTGACGATTATGCGTTACCAAAGGAGTCTACTACAGAAAATCGTGAGGAACAATCATGTACATTCGTTGTTTTCATCATGCTTATTCTTGATGTAACTTTAATGACATAAGACACTTCTGATAAGTACAATAATTTCTCTACTGAGCAAGTAAATTACTAATTTCCCCTTCTGCCATCATTGTGTTAAATGTTTTTCAGCTAATTTTTATAAAAATTACTAAAAACTAGCGTTAAAAAGCCATGGTAAACATTAATGCTCAGTGACATTCATTTTACCTTATACTAGCGCCTCTCGTGGTGAATTCAAGCGCGTTAGCCCCCATTGTGATTTTTATTTTTTTAAAAGAACTACTAGCATTATTTTAACTTGCGTTTTCCGAACACTCCGTATATCATTGAACGGAGAATTAAATGAGTTATACGAATATGTAGAAATATCAAGGTGTCAGAAAATTTAAAATCGATGCCACTTCCAGTTAAACTGAAATTGATCTGAAAGTGCTTGTTTCTGGATGTAGTACTATCGAGTCCATGTATAATATACAAGGTGTCGAAATTTTGAGAAAATGATTTTCAGCAGGTAAAATAATATATCGTGCGGTTATTACCATTATCTGAAAATGGGGCATTTTAGCTTTGCCGGGTGATATGTAAAGAATATTTACATATTTAATATTGTGGTATTTGCTTTTAAGACAAACTAATAGTCTCTTGGTAGTTCATGTTTGACTAATTTTAACCGCATGCAGTTTATTACCGTATTGTAAATCAAAAAATTTGTTAGAATATTTGTTATATATCAGTAACATTATGTTAATTATGACGCAATTGTTAAAATGTCATTAATTGTTTTTCCATTGGCTGGTTTTCCATTTATTGTTAAATTCCATAGAAACAGTAATTAATACATTTTTTAGTGATCATTTCCACCGAAGTCAAATAAATGTGTCAGGGAAGGGAAAACCAGCCCTTATAAATTAAATATTTTGCTAAATAATATATGTGTTTTATTTTTTACTATCAATCTCAGCTAATCTAAGTTGTTTTGCGGTGACATTGCACAAATAAAAGAAAAATTTCTTTTGATGTAGCCTCGTAGTCGTAAAACTACTTAGATTTGCTGAAATTGATGTTAAAAGGAGCACGTATAATATTTCTATTTATTCTCCGTATGCCATTCAATTAGATGTCACCACAAGCAAACAAACGTCACAGTACTTTTTCTCATACATCATTGATTTAGTTGATCTATGATTGATTTATTCATCTCTAGATCATAGTTCTTTAGACATTCTGGCGGTGGTGTCAATTATTACTCTATCATTTCAGTTTCTTTATTTTTCTGGTCAACCCTATTCTATCATGCAGGCCATGTTTATGAAGTATTACAGGGCTGCTATTCAATATACCTTTTCCGCATTATATAAGTACCTATTTTTAACAAGACAACAGTAGCAATTTACAAATAAAAATACAAGACAAAATTTAGCAGCATTATATGAAAGTTAAAAAATTTGGCAACACTGCAATTTACACACTGCTCAAACCGTAATATTTATGACGACAAAATTTTACACACAACACGTTTCGTAATAATTAAGACACTTTCATACACACTTCTTGTTGGTCAATATTTGTTGTACTGGTTGCCATAAACGTTAAACTTGAACTGTTTCCGTAATTTGGTGTGTAACGAAATAATTTATATCCCCTTACACTTATAATAGATGGCGCCATCCGCTAGCTATTTATAATGCAAATCGCCACAATTGAGGGTAATTCATGCGTTGTCACTATTATTCTGCGACCTGTATGTGTGTGTGTGTGTGTGTGTGTGTGTGTGTGAGTGCGCGCGCGCGCGTATGTCTTGCATTTATTGTGGGGTTTTTCATCGACTAAAAACCAGGACTGTGGGGACTTCAAAATTAGTGGGGACACAAACGCGTCCCCACTATATTTTTCATTGAAAGTGCTGTTTTTTCATGTATATTAATTAATCTTTAAACCACGTTCTAATATCACTATTCTATTATTTCTTTCTATCTCGGCTATTTTTTTTATATTATTTTATCTCTTCTTTTACGAAAGTTATATGAATATTACTGTAGTCCCCACAATGTGGTAAATTGAACTGTTGTATACACATCTATACATAAGTTAATTCACCTATGGTTATGGGCACTTTGCAGTTACTGGGAAGTGGCGCCCTCTACATCGTTTATTATTTTAACGCAGTTTCAGCATTTTGTATATTATTGTGTATAGAAATTCATAGTCCCCATTTATTGTGTGGACATTTAAATTATGGTATGGAAAATGTTCAAGGTAAGGTCGAATGTTTGTCTTTTAGTTACGCATATTAAATGTTCAAAACAAATATGGAAGAAACGCGAGGGTAAAATCGAGTTCATTGTATAATCCGTGGAAGCTAACGGAGAAAATTACTAGAAATCACTGAAGGTTACTGAAGGTCAGTAAGTCATTCCATAAATCGCATGTGAAAACAATGCGCATGCGCAAAACAAAATGCTTATGGGCTGAGAAAAATTTGTATACGTATTATTAAATGTGAATTCTTACAACTTATTAAAGCTGGAAAGGGATGCGTAGCAAAGAGAGGTCAATCCTTTGTGAAGAAATGTGACTAGTTAATGTGGCTAGTAGCGCCGTGGGCTTTTGAGATAATTATTAGAGATGAAGTTGCGCAGTTCGTATCGTGAAATGCACTTGAACTGTACATAAGTAGCGCATTTTCGATGCACAGTAGAAAGCTATTACTGCGGATCTGCGCACACAACGGTATTGAAATCTCAATACGCATGCGCGAAACAAAATTTGCATAAGTATTATTAAATATGAATTCTTACAACTGATTAAAGCTAGAAAGAGATGCGCGGCAAAGGAAGGTCAACTCTTTGTAAAGAGCTGTGACTAGTTTATGTGGCTAGTTACGCAGTGGGTTCTTGAGCTAACTACTTGAGATGGAGTTGCTCAGTTCGTATCGTGGCATGCAGTTGAACTGTACACAAGTAGGGCATTTGAGATGCGCAGTAGAATGCTATTACGGCAGGATCTGCGCACTCGACGGTAATGGAAGCTCAATGCGCATGCGCTAAACAAAATTTGCATTCGTATTATTAAATATGAATTCTTACAACTGATTAAAGCCGGAAAGAGGTGCGCGGCAAAGGGTGGTCGATTATTTGTGAAGAGCTGTGGCTACAGTAGCGCTGCTAGGCTTTTGAGCTAACTATTAGAGATGGAGATGCACAGTTCGTGTAGTGGCATGCTGTTGAACTGTACCCTAGTAGAGCATTCGACGGTAATGGAAGCTTTGTTAAATATGTCTACGTAAATGAACCATACGGGCGAACTATAGTTGTATAGTTGGACAATATAAAATAACTTGCGCAGTTGGTCTTGTTTGGTAAACTATCGTGTGTAAATAAATAGAGACTTAAATCAACACCAAGAACGTAAACGTAAATGTAGCGAATAACAGCTACGCATGCGTAGTGGCAATTTTTTGTACGTTTATACTTACGTCCGACGTAACTTTGCGTGAACGTATGTATAGCAAAGACGTAGCGATATCATGCCGAGTGTAACTTCGGAAACATCCACTTAAACCCGAACAACTGGTAATTTCAAAATATGAAATCAAACGCAAGTAACAGCAAAGACTAACAATAATTATGCATTACTTGTTTATATTATATAAACTTGTTTATATTATATAAATAAGTAATGAATAATAATAAAAGAACTCATTTTACAAGTGAGAACAATTTACATCTTACAAGGGAAATCGTGTGCCATAACCCATATGAGAACCCTGGACGATGGAATTCAATCCAAATGAAAAATAATATACTTACAAATTACGGGAAAATTAATTAGAACTTCAAAAGATAAAATCAAGAATTTGGTAAAATCTAACAGTTCAAATAAGTTTATGATATAAATTATTTAAATGTAAAATATTGAATTCATTACTCCTATTGAACTCCATTTAGATTATCATAGCATTCACATTGAAACTTGGAAATATGTATATACTTTCAATAAATTTTATTTGTTATTTTATTGCCTTTACAGATCGGTCACTGAAATGAGTTAGATGATTTACTTTAGGAACATTGCTGACATAATAAGTGAATTTAAAAGCAGAAAAGGGACATTCACAACACAGGATGCGAAAAAGATTAAGATCACTTCTTCATCCACATCATCATCATCACTATCCTTATTCAAAGATGTTAACAATTTCTTCCATACCTATAGGCACCTTATTATTTTCTAAATAAAATTCTAATAAATATCCAAAAAAGTGAGGTTAAGTTAAAATGCACAGACAGTGAACTACGTAGTATACAGCTCAACAGAACAACAGTAAACGACCTTCGTGCGACCTGCCCGTATATTTACGTTATTATGTTCCAAACGATGCTTTATAACTACTTTTAAGGCCACGACCATATCATCTCTGTCACGTTTACGTCAAAGCATTTACGTCTACG
The DNA here is from genome assembly GCA_029963845.1 of Rhamnusium bicolor. Taxonomy (NCBI): domain Eukaryota; kingdom Metazoa; phylum Arthropoda; class Insecta; order Coleoptera; family Cerambycidae; genus Rhamnusium; species Rhamnusium bicolor. The sequence goes on from JANEYF010002960.1 coordinate 368,817, forward strand.
TTCTTGCATGGTGTTGCTTTAAGTCTCTATATCTTTTATGACAGAAGTAAAATGGTTAAAGGTGCCGACGTAACGAAGAGAAGGGGATATGTTTCAAAATATTTCAACTCCAACTTTATTGTCTGAAAAATTATCAATTAAAATCGGCAGATTTTCAATATATCAACACACTGCCATGTATAGTTTACCTCAGATTTATTGGGCACATAAAAAATGTCGGCGTGTTTCATGGCGCGGTGTAGATCAAAGACGCCGACATTTTTTATCTGCCCAGTAAATCTGAGGTAAACTATAATAACGAACAAACAATTCAACTCGTAGAGTATAATTATCAACAAATAAGCATGAGCAGTAAATCATGCACAAACCAACTAAACAGAATAGAAAACTTCTATCACGCATAACGATTAGATCATAGCGCAGCTGAGCGAGAAGTTTGATGCGCGACACGTAGCGGAGCACGGCTATCTCGCGAGAGCGGCAATGTCACTTTATGTTCGAATTACACACAGGATTTTTTCTACAAACGGTGTTTTTATAAAAATGTTTGGTAAAAATTAATAATTATTGATAACCTCAAATTTGGCAGTTCAGATTTCAAAACGTGAGCATCAATTTGCGCTACAAATGTTTTTGTAGAAATATTTGTTAAAATGGTATTTACTGCAAAATAAAATAAAAAATTGCTTTAGTACCTATTAATTATTTATTTAAATACTGTCATCTTATGATTTATATCTATATATAACAAAATATAAATGTTTTTGGAATCTGAACTGTCAAATACCCTCAATGCTTATTTTTGTGTCAAAAGTCGCAGATACACTAGACGTTTCTTTATTATGGTTTCCATGGTAACTAAGTGTTAACTTTGTCGCTTGGTGAGCGACAAAGTAAAAAAACGCTCGCTCCTAGGAAAAGTGCAACTTTGCGCTTTCTTCTGGAAGCGCAAAGTTGCACTTTTCGCTCGGTTGTAGAAAAAAATTGTTTTCTTATTAGCTGTCAACATGCTCTTGATTTTCAAAAGCGAAAACATACTCAAAGTTAGTTTTAAATCTGACGAGCTTTATCCCAAAATATAACATTCAAATCCAAAAATGTTTGGTCCAGCACATCTCTCTTGTTGCATCAATCCAGGGAGACAGTGTATATAAAATAAATGATTTACCAAAATTTTCAAGCAAAAGTAAGGTCTATAATGTAATTTGAGTAGAACTAAATTTATAGTAAATTTTCAATCAATTCAAAAAGTTTTGTTCAGTTAAAAAAATTCAAGAGAATAATGAAACAAATAACGTATTAATAAAGAAAAGGAAAACGATCACAACATTTTATAAACTTGAGTTATTCTTAATAAACATGAAGTGCTAAAGTCACGAGCTTGTGTATATAGCCTCTGCTTTGCATTTCGAATTAATTTCAACTGTATGAAAAAAAAATACATTTTCATCTAAAGAAATTTCTGTATCACCTCCGACACTTGCTTTCATGAAACCACGTGACTATTTAGTTCCGTTTCAATACTTAATTGACTTCAAAACTATGGATATGAAAGCACAGTATAATGCCGTGATTATGAATAGTTACATAAATAACTAGTGACCGTTTAGTTCCTGTTTTGTGTCCAAAATATCAAAAATAACTTAAAAAATGTAATTAAATGATCATTTATGAAAGCGCCATAGTAACTGCATAACCTTGAGTGTCTAATCTGAGCATGCCCCTGCGGCTACAATGCAAGAAGTTTAAACTAACTTGAGCTTCTTAGCTGCGACACGAGATTCTTGGCTGCTGTGACACAGTTTATATGAGCAGTTCTAGGACCAGTTCTAGGACGATACTTAAATTGCGCAGAACCTGGTGCTCACTTCTCTTAGTTCTGAACGATCCACGAACCGTTCTACATGAAACCCGAACGCTTCAAATTAACTTACGCTGTCCACCTATAGAGGGACAACTTCTGTTGGTGTTGATACTGTCGTTTGTCAATTTTAAATAGTTTGATTCTTCGATCATAAACACATGATCGAAGGTTTGATTTGCTAGATTTGATATTTAACTATATTTGTTATAGATTAGAACAAAAAACCTGGACTTCAGTTCAGGTCAATTTTGAGAAAATAACACAATGAGTAAGTACACTCCTCTCTTTCTCTCCTCCTTATTGAAGAAACAATTCCACCTCAACTTTTGAAACAAATTTAGAATAATACGTATTTTTTTAGGTATGGAAGAGTTAAATGAATTTATCTGTTTAAGAGAAACTTCTGCAAAAAAAAACATTTTTTAATAGAGAACGACCATCGACCCTAATAAATTTTTATAAAAAATACAAAACCAAAATTGGTATATTCGAAGTAAAGAATATGAAAAGAATGTGGGAATTAATAACAAGGGAAATGCCCAGTTTATACAAAATTACAAATGTGCGGTTAAATGTGAAAATAAATTCAAAGTTTTAGAAAGAACCTATAAAAAGGTAATTGATAATAATAATAAAACTAGGAATAGAAAAGTTTTTGAATTCAAAAATGAATTTAATGAAATGTTTGGAAAAAAGGTCAACATAAGGCCTAAAATATTGTTGTCTAGTAATGAATGCATTATACCAATAAAAGAAGGTGAAGGTACATCAAATGTAATAACGCAAATATAATATATAAAGAAAATTATTCTCTTATATCTAAGCCTGATGCTCAGACTGAAAATACTTCAAATAACGAAGTTGAGATGAATTTAGTGGAGACAGAAAAACAATCAGGTTCAGCAACGAGAGGACGAGTAGGACGACATAGAAAAAAAATCATTGCATATAACAAAAGGAATGATATATGCCCATGAAAGGAATTATAATCTCTTTACTTAAGTTGTAATGGTAAAATTAGAATGCAGTTTTACCTTATTTTGCTGTGACTTAAAAAATATACTATTTTTGTTTGCATTGTTATTTTTTTACTTAAATCTTAGTATTTTATTTGTTACCTTTTTTTAACATTGATGCTACTTTTTTTGTTAATGCCTAGAATGTATTTTTATGTTGAGATACATACATATATGTCTGTAGAATATACTCTTTTAATTTGGGTTATTAAACTTTTATGTTGAAGTATTGCTCTTTTTTTTATTAAAATATGTAGTGTAGCTTCTATACCTTAAAAAAAATCGCTGGAAATAAAGAAACATATTAGTAGGTAATTTAATTAAAAATATGCTCTTTTCTTGGAAATATTTCAACTGAATTTTAATCTGCACCGGTGGGTGGTGAAATTTGGGTTATGATATAGTATTGAAGCATAGTCCAACCAAATCGTTTGACAAATCAAAATTTTGAGGTAAATACCTGAATTTTTGATATGAGTTACTTTGAAGTATTTGAACACGATTAATGAAAGATTTTTTTTCAACCACCGAGAAGGGGTGAAGAAAATATAATAAAGTGTTTTTTTCAAAATTACTTAATATGGTTAAAAGCCAGTAAAAAGGTTTCAAATAAAAATTGTAAAGCATGAAATTTTACATAAAAATGATCTCTTGACTTTTTTTTGCTATTATTAAAACTAACAGAGTTAGGGTGGCTAAAAGTTAAGGGATGATGTACAACTTTAAAAAATCATAGCATACTGAATTTAAAATTTTTTTTCTATTTACTCAGAAAAATATAAACTTTCGTTTCAGAGAAATGGATTTTTTTTGTAAATTGTGAATAAAAAAGTTATAACAATTTTAATTTTTTTATTTTCAATTTCAAAATCACTTTAAACGGTGAAACGAATTTTTTTGTACCATTCTGTTCATCATTTAATATATTGAATATTTGCTTTTGAAATTTTTTTTACCCATCATTTTCAGGAGGTATGAATTTATTTACCTGCTTAAATTTTTTCTAAACCTACGACACTGCTCTTGTGACGTCACGATAACTGAATAGAAATGAAGACAAAGATTGTTTGGTAGGAAAAAATTTAAATAGGTAAATTCATACCTGCCTGAAAATGATGCGTAAAAAAATTTGAAAAGCAAATGTTCAATATATTAAATAATGAACAGAATTGAAGAAAAAATTCGTTTCACCGTTTAAAGTGTAAAGTAAATTTTTATTAATATGTTTATTTTCTTGTAATATTATTTATTATTAACAATTTATAATTAAATTTAATATACAAATTTCTGTACAACGAATAAGTATCGGAAATTAATTATTTGATCTAAAAAAATAATTTTCTGATCGACAAAATGTGAACAAGAGGCAAATCGTGACTTTGCGAATAATTCACTAACCGATTATCGCTATCGTAGAAGTAATTAAAATAAAAGTGAAAACTACAAATAACTAAATATTTCATCGTATACACAAAAATTAAGACTCATATGTTATTGCGGGAACTTACACATATTTCATTTTAAATTTATTGTGGGGACTCATATACACAAATTTTATTTGGCAATTAAAGTGGGTACACGTATACACAATTTATATTACATATAAGATGTCCCCACAATAACTATAGGAGTGTATTCGAAAACGAGCGAGTGTATTGTAAAATGAAAAATACCTGCGTAATCAGCATGACGTAACCAACATGGCTACGTATACACTTTCAAAGTCCCCACAACATTGTAAATATCCTGTGTCCCCACAATGACTTGAAGACATGTATAGGTGTGTGTGTGTGAATGTGTGTGTGTGCGCGCGCGCGTGCGTGCGTGCGTGCGTGCGTGCGTGCGTGTGTGTGTGTGTGTGTGTGTGTGTGTCCCCCCAAAAAAAAAAAAAAAAAGGGGGGGCCCCCCCCCCTGGCAGTTAAAATCTTCAACAACATTTAAGGTGACACATTAAATTTGATGAATGTGGTACCACCAGAAGAGTCATAATGAATGAAAGAAGACAAAAGGTATAATTTCGGAAAAGAAAATTAAATTTTTTATTGTATTTCTGGACGAATATCGACAAATTATAATAAAAAAACATAACTTTATGGAAAAAAAATATGTCTGCATGTCTGTAGTATCGCAACCACAGTTTTTGAGATGAAGCTTTCAAATTTGGTACACCTGTTCTAGAGGCCAAAGACAAGGAAAAATTCGGTGATTAGCGAAATTGGCCAGCTGAAAGGGGGTCCACTGATCCCAAACTTTTTTGTATTTGACTTTACAAAAAACATATTCTTGATGAAAGATTATAAATCATGTCTACTATATTAAGCGAATAAAATATATTTTCCAAGCAATTAAATAAAGCTGTAAACTGAAATTTTGTACGCATTTGACCTCATAAAATGGGGTTAGGATAAATCTGGCAGTTTGACATTTGAAATATCTAATTTAGTTACACAAATGTCAATGTCAATAAGAAGAAATTATTAAAATATATGACATGAATTATTATTGACAGTATCGAAGGACGCTAATAATTAATTATTAAAAATTTTTTATGAAATATTTCAAGGTTTTTAAAATGTAATGAAGGTATGTGCAGAATTAAACATAATGGTTTTTTTAGATCAGGATGATATATACTGGTGTAAGAAAGTTATGTGCTGACAACATCAGATATTTTAATATTAGGTGGGGATCACTTTTACCTTTCCAAACTAAGTTAATGTTGTGAAGTATACTGAGAATTCTGTATTTATTACAACATATTATTTTAATTATTAATTCTTACTGTTATGTAAGTAAGTAACAGTATTTCTCACTAAATTATGTAGATTGAAAATAGATTAACGTCATATTTGGTGTCAAAACGGCTACTACTCACGCAGCCAGATAGAGTATGAATTATTATCTTACACGAAATTTTCTACAATAGCATAATTTCCAGGTTTGGAACTGTTCGCTGATGTCACGATGTGAACGGCTTCTCTGGGGATGTTCTAAGATAAATGTTATCAAACAACCTTCCAAGTTGTCCAGAAATTCAAATTCAAGGGACGAAAGATGTAATCAAAATAATTGTTAAAGTGCTGTTATAGGATATACTGTACTAATATTGAAGTTTTAGAGTTGTAAAATAATCTGTTCAACGAAATTATTGTTGTCTTTAATACATTTTTACAAAATGGCATATTTTATTTCTATAGTGGTTGTTTCAAATTCGAATTACAACCACCAGTATATAATTATTATATTGAAAGAGCATTCTATTAATTATGACACTAAAGGCCTGCGTGGATAAGACATAAGGTTATAAATTCCTTAACTGTGTTGCTCGTAGCGGAGGTTATTTGGTAAAACGACATCCGACTATTGTGGAACTATCTATTCATATAAGTGGCGTTTTGGATATGAGAGTAATTTGAATGATATTGAAAATGATGTGTATCGCTTCCATAGCTCTGTATCTTTTACTAAACGGCTTTTGATATCTCATCAAAGACTACTGACTAATCAATAAATGCTATAACTTTCAAAAGATGCTAGAATTTCAGTAGAGCAACATAATTTTGTTTTCTTAGCTTTCAATTGTACAGTCATGACTCTCAATGACATGAAGAAGGACCAAACTGAGGGGTAAAGTTTTGTGTTTAGGTAGATAAATATTGTAAATTATTCCGAGGAATCAGAAAAACTATATGTGAATTTAATAAAATTCAAAAGTTTACGGCTCGATATAATACCTAAAGAAACTTATACTTTGAAAAATAAACGGTACTGGCCTTTTCTTTTTGATTAAATATAAATACAAAAATGTTGCGGTCTAAAAATGGCAGTTTAAAGTAGGGAGTTGGGGAGAAACTGTGAGAATATCCTTTCGTTATGTATTCAAATGGAGTTGAGTTTAAATGATTACTATACAGGGTGTCAATGGAAAGTGGAAACAGTGAGACTATTAAAATTTGGAGGATTTAAATTACATAATATCACATTTTAACTGTTTCCTTTGCCTCAATTCACATTTGGTTTAACCGGAAGATGTCACAACTTAATTTCAAATAGAACACTACAATTCTTTTTCACATCACCAGATTCTGCTAAAAACACTCTTTCTAATGATACATCATATATCGATATTTCATTTTAAAATAACCTTAAAATAGGCAATAATCTATTATTTTCTTCAAGTAGGCAATGCTATTTACGAAATGATTGAAAATATTTATACTGGCTGCATAAGCTGAAAATATGAGATAATGGTGTCAAAATCCCGTAGTTTATTTTTCTCATTTTTTATAAATAACAGCTCTCGAATTTTATTATTACCGATGAAATTCACAGTAATTTCCTTTTAAACGCCCCTATTAATTGAATCGTTTTCAAAAACTAGCAGCATGCGCAGTATACAGTTGCCCGTCTGAATAAAAAAATCCAAGCGAAAGTTAACGATTGCGTCAGGGGGCTTGCTGTGAGAAGCATACGAAACAAATCAAATTTCAGTGTCGCTAAAGCTACGGTGGGGAGTGTTGCACGTTCATCTAAAGAAATTGTTGCGCATTAACGTATTTACTAAAATTATTTGAATGTTTCACAATTTCAGTAGTTTTTCTAAGACGCCACAAATAGTAAAACACTACAATTATGAAAAATGTCAGAACAGAACACAATTAAATATTGATTTTTTTTCTAAACAAAATAAATAATAAAGAAAAATAATACTAGCTCTAAAAAAATAAACTAATACATAAATAAATACCTAAATAAATAAATAATTCAAATCAGATTCTCAAAAAGACCCCCTTCTTGAGCAAGGCAATATAAACTACTGTAAAAGCCCCCTTCTGATATTCGTGTTGCGATCGCCCCATTGTGCTGGCAACAGACGAGTGACTGTAAACTGCGCATATGGTTAGTCATGGATCCAGTGGTCTGGCTTGATCTGATGTGATGTGTTGTGTTATGTTAAGCAATATGTATACTAATGTTGCTGAGCCCAACTACTAGATGGTATGCCTAAATGAGATTTAAAAAAATGGTATTAAGTAAATTGTGTCCTTTATTATTACGTGATTGTTATTCATCGGTATTGGGATAATAAACTCGAAATTTTACACTGACGGTGTTTCGATAAATTTTTTTAAATCAGGACTAAAAAAATGAATATGTTAAGAACTTTACATATGAAAAATAATAAACATAATAAAATCTATTTTAAAAATTTCAAATTATTAAAAAATAAATTATACCTGAATATTTTTTCGTAAATCTGCTTGAAAAAGTTTCATTTACTTGCATTTTTACCACAAATGTAAAGTATGACATGTCTAAAGACCCAAAAAATAATCATTCTTTACTTTATATTTCACTGCGGTGGACTACCGACATAAACTGGTGGCGATATGATGTAAAAAAGCTTAATGTGTAAGATAACTGACAGAAATTACAGGATTGACTTCGAGTCTGGCATGTCATAAGTTTTCCCCATGTCTAATAATAGTGGATGCACGTGAAAGGGAAATATTTTAAAATCCAAAATCCAAGCAATTAAATTTACAACCCGAAATTAATTATTGGCGTACAAGTTCCCAAGATTTACTGTGAGTAAGGTACTAAAAAAATAACACTCAGTATAGTTATTTCTGTAAAGTTGCTGCTGTATGAAGGTGTTACGCCGAAATTATACATGCTGGACGTTTGAGAGCGATAACTCTATTCCAGAATTAAAAAATTAGGATCTATAAAAAAAAATTCATCCGGTAAAATGTGATTTCTACGAGATATATTTATGCGAGAAAGAAATCTTAATTATATGTGATCTATTTATATGTTTCGTTTGTAACTTATAAAATGACACCTTGTAAATGAAAAATATTCAGCTATATTTCAAGTATTTCAAATTAAAATTATGAATAAAAACCGTTATCATGACATGTTTAAACGCGGTCAATCCAACTTAACCAATAGATCAGTTGGAACAATTGTTGACTTTTTTAAATTATGTATTGTACAGGGTGCCCGATTTTCGTTGCCCACCATTGGTATCTCGCTTATCTTTAGATATATAATGTAGCTTAAATGAAGGCAAAGTTGCGTAATTTTACATTCAATAGTATGAATCAAGAAAATTTAGTATACTATTGATAGTTTTGTAAACATTTAAAAAAATGTGAAACATATATTTTCATTTTTTCCCCACAACCTCTTTGTTTACAATATTTTTTCAAGTCTGTAAAAACACTCTTAGGACAACTGTTTAAGACGAATTCGATGCCGTTAATTGATATTTGAAAAACCGTTTCGGTTTCCTTGGATCAGCATCAGGTTAATTTTTTCTTATGGAGGCCATAACGAATTATTATGTCATACGATTAAGCATTTTGTCCTGAATACAAGGATATGTAATACTTATGATTTTGATATCGATTTCGACTCAATTTGGCTTATAAATTAAAATTATTAGTAGTTAGTAATCTTTATTGCTACTTTTTCTTAATTTTAAAGCAGACAGTTATTTTTAAAGGATTTTGTTGTCTAAAATATTTAAATTATATGCGATGTTCTTATTAGGTGTAAATAAGAAATACCTAATAATTTTCTACAGAACAAATTATACCGACTTTTTCGTAAATTAAACACTATAATTTTACTTATACATATGTACATAATTATACATACATAACAAACAATAATAAAACAAAGAACAAAATATACATAATTACAATAAATGTTCAAAAAATGCAACCATTAACCTCTAAACACAACCTTGCACGTTTCCAGATACTTCTCACTGCCCTCTGCACATCTCTTCTTGGAATATGAGCTGCAGCATGAATAATTTCATCTCTCAAGTTTTCTATTGTTGGTAGACCTTGGTACATTTGATTCTTCATATGGCCACAAAGAAAAAACCGCTGCCAATTACTTGGGGATCAGAACTTCCTCACCATAGTAAAACTCGACGTGTGGTGGAGTTTATAATAAAAGTAATTTTTGATTTTTCAAAAAAGACATTTTTTTACGTTTCAAAAAGTCACATTTTGACGTTCCAAAAAAGTCACATTGGTGGAATGTCACATATTTTTTTTACACATTGGGACCGATTTTGCTCATCAACGAACTAAATCTCTTCCTTGTCCTCTAAAATGTGTGTACCAAATTTGAAAGCTTTATCTCAAAAACTGTAGCTGCTATCGCGAACTATACAGACAGGTACACAGACAGAAAATTTTTCTGTCTAAAATTTTGTGTATCATCATAATTCGTCGAGATTCGTCCAGAAATGCAATAAAAAATTTCAAAATTTTTTTCACGAATACGTAACTTCCTCACTTTGAGGGGTGAGGGAAGTAATAGTCCAAAGGGGACATAATAGGATTTTTAAAAACAAATAATTGCCTTAAGTCGAAATCGATATCAAAATCATAAGTATTACATGTCGTTGTATTCAAATAAAATGTTTAATAACATGACATAATAATTCCATATGGCGTCCATAAGAAAAAATGAACCTGATGATGATCCAAGGAAACCGAAACAGTTTTCCAATTATAATTTAACGGCATCGGATTCGCCTCAAAAAGTTGTGCCAAGAGTGTTTTAACAGAATTGAAAAATTATCGTAAATAAAGAAGTTGTGGGGAAAAAACAAAAACATGTTTTCACATATTTTTTTAAATATTAACAAAACTATCAATAGTATACTAAATTTTCTTGAATCATATTATATCATATTGTATCTCTAAAGATAAGCGAGATACCAATGGTGGGCAACGAAAATCGAGCACCCTGTATACGCAAAAACAAAAATTTTAAATTTGTTAACGTAGTATAAGTATAAATCCAATGTATCCTTATATCGGTGTTTTAGAATTATGAATGTGTTTTATATTTCCACATAAAGTAAGATATATAATAATAGTCGGTCACCTTTATGGGAATAGAAACACCCGTTAGTACAGCCGTGAGCTTTGGCTATGTTTCGTTTAGCGTATCGCATCACCAAAACTACCAGAGTGTGTCAAGGTGTCGTCCCAATGGGAGAAAACTGCTTCGATGCCTGTAAAATTGATTCTTTTCAGAGACAATGTAAATCCTCGCCTTCGAGGAAGAGAAGGCGAGGAGAAAGTCGTTTGTCAATGCTCAGGCATGGAGAGGGTTTTTATCCGTTCAAAAAACGCGTTTGTTATTTGGTGGGTGGCTGAACGAAGCAGAGAACCGATTATGATGATCCCCTGCTATACCAGACACACAGAACACACACTTTCGCTAATGTTTCAGAACTAAAATGAATAACGGTAGCCACGAACTACACAAACCAATTTAATAAAACATATTACGGTCAAGAACCTCTATTTTAGATACAATTAATTGAGTAAAAAAATATTTTTCGTTCATATCTTGTTATAATTTTGATGTTTACAAATTTCGTAAAATCGTTTGTTTTCAAGCCACAATAATTGGTAATAAATTAATTAAATATGTTTCACTTCTGAGATAACAAATATAACTTAAATGTATTCAACCCTCACTTTAACTGCGAATATTTAAAAAATTGTGGAGCAGACAAAAATAAGTTTAAAAATGCACACATATTTTAATCTGAAATAGGTTATTATTACTTTTGAGAGCGTCTTCTAGAGTACTTCAAAACTTCTTTGCCCCATTTTTTTTTGTTAATTCATAAAAGAGTATTTTTTAACTAACAATAACATTTACTTTGAAAAATGTGGGTTATTCATATGCAAATATAATAACTAAAGCTAATTAAATTAATACAATAACAGAAACACTGCTTATGCGTGATTTCATGTGTACGTAAAATACGTTCTTATATTAATTATACTGGTAATGAATGAATAATAAATAAAATGTAGGTAAAAAAATCTATATTTCAGTTTTAATTACCTGCTTATCTGGTTGACTGTATCGTGAAATTTGTTCATTATCTAGAAATACTGTGTTTCAAACGGTGGAATCGTTGATTGAAATGCCTGGTAACGGTTACTCACTACTTCATTAACTGATTAATACATTAACAATAATAATTTAATGAATGGACTAACATTAACCACAATTAAACATTTAAAAATCACTAATTCAGTCTCTAAATTATTTCTTTTTACTAGCACAATTACAAATTAGTATTGAGCTCCTTTACCCATTATATGTTTTATACAGGCTGTTAGTTTTCCACAAAACAACAAAACACCATAGTGTACTCGACATGCGTTTCGCCAATCTAGCTGGCATAATCTGGAGATGATTAAAACTAACCTTGTGCTAACAATATATTCTATTTATACCTAAACTATTGTTACGGTTCGGTGAAACGTGACTCGCTAACCAATAGAATGGACTATATGTGACTGGCCCTCTGTCACTATTCATACTATTTTTACACTTTGTAATTTCCAAGTTTCGAAAGCATCCAACTGAGTAATATTTGTTAAAACAGATAATTAATCTTAAATTTCTATTATCTATTTAATTGTTGTTCTCAAAAGCATGTTGCGCAACACTAGACTTATCTGTTCCAGAATATTTGACATGAGCCATGTGCTTCTTGAATCTAGTTCGAATTGATCGTCTAGTTTGTCTAATATACTTTAATTACCGTCTATACAGCTAATTTCGTAAATCCCCGACCTTTCGTTTGTTTCAATTTTGTCTTTTGAATTGCCTAAAAGTTGTAGTTTTTTCTCGACAAATGAACCACTGTCGTACCTATCTCTAAAAATCTTACCAATACCACGGGTCAATCGAGAATCGTATGGAATCGATACAAATTTCAGATTTTCTCTTTCATTTTGAAAGGTCGATAAATTTCGAAGTGTCTTTAAATTTGCGTTTCCTAATTATTTTATCAATTAAACTAACAAAATGCCTATTACTCGCAGCTATATCCTTAATCAATGTCTTATCTTTTTTAAACGTGTCCTCATTGAAGGAGAAGTTTAATGGACGATGAACTAGAAATTAAAACTCGCCATTTTGTGTTGAGCACAATGGTGACAGTCCTCAGGAATATATCTTAAAGTATTGGTTTCTTGTCAGTATATGTCAAATTCTAACTTAATTTCACTATTTTTAATTTATTAGTGCATCTAAAAATGGCAGTTGTCTAGAGCTCTCAATTTCACAGGTGAAAATAACTGACGCGAAACGACTGTTTAATTTAGAAACAAAGTTGTCAAAATTAGTGCCTTTTATATAAAACACTGCAAAAAATATCATCCATATGTAAGTTAAACCCTAGGGAAGTACTCAAATTCTTCTTTTGCTTATACTTCGAATCAGTTCATGAAGAGACTTTCCATGAATGGTGATAAAGTTATCCTATTGCTGTTCCTTCATGTTGTTTGAAGAAATTATCATTGAATCGAAACAATTTTGTTCCATGCAAACAAAGTTTAGTAAATTGAAGATATTCTTTTACATCTTGACTGAGATTCGAGTAGATCCTCAAGGTAGCCCAAGGTTTGTGGTATCGGAACACTTGGACACAATGAATAAACACAAAAGAGATAAAATTTTTACCTTATTGCAACTGGATATTTTTCATTTTATTAATAAAATCATTGAAAAAACTAGGTGGTGCAATGGATAAACTTTCAAACTCCTCTGTTAAGCATTTTGATGGGTGGTAAGCCGGCGATCCAATTGCTGAAACAATAGGACGCCTCGACTTTCCTGGTTTATGTATCTTAGGCATGCAGTAGACTCTAGGTACACTTGTGTTAGACACCTGTAACATTCGATTTAAAATTTCTTTGTTAGTTAAAAAATTAACACAGGAAATTAAATGAGCCCTCTAAATTGATGACCCTGTACATACAGAAGAAATTTTGTCTTTTTATTGGTATCTGATACTAAGACCATCTCGTTATATATACTATGTAACTGAAATAACTAATTAAAAGAAGTAATGTTATATATTATCATTAACTTAACGAGTTCATAATAAAGGGATAGGCCATGCAATGAAAACTTTATTAATACTCACTAAACTTTATAAAGCACTTAAAACAATGATTAATTCTTAGTCACTATTTAATTATTCAGTAAAGGTTTCTCAACTTAGTGCTTCGATTTCAAGATAAAAGCAAACCACAAATTGATTTAGAATTGCTTTATAATTTTAAAACAATATATTTATGTTTTTATGAAGTTATAATTTTCTTCGCTTTTCATAATTTTAAATATATTAGGTATTAGCAATAAACTTTTTTCTTTTTAATAATACCTAAGTATTTAATACACTACCGGGATTCGAACCCGCAGGACAAAGGAGAGATTATCTAGTCACATTTTAATGTACTGTTCTCGTTGCATATACCTCTACTTATGTATACCATTTATAATATTGAGCCTAAAAGGAAAACCTGAATTAAACAGTCTTGGGGTAACTTAATGTCACTTCTACTTCTTAAAATTTCTTTTCCCGCCCTTTACTGACCAAATTTCAACCACTCGTGAACTATATGAATATGGATAACTAAAAAATTGCATGTATAGATTTGTTATGTTTATATGAATAAATACATTTAAATTATTTATTTATTCATTTTTTATTATGCTATTACTAAAAAAGATATTCACACTTGTCAAAAATTTAGATGTAACTAAGTTCACAAGGACTACTCTTACACTCAAGCGTATCGGGCACTTTATCATAATATAATATATACTTTTTAATCATTCATTTATCGTCGGCCTATTTCCGTTACCAAGACCAATCACCAAAGCTAAGAGACGAGCTACCCCCAACCTGGAAAATTTGTCAAACCTCTTTTTTGTAGTTCCTTTTACTTGTTCTAAAATCTTATAGACAAGGGATCATCTGCTTTATATCCCCTCCGAAGGATGGTATATCTACTATATAAAAGACTGCACAGCTTCTGTGTTTTAAGCTGATGTACAAGTTGCTAGCAGACTGGAATGAGATTTAAGCGGTACACTAAACCACAAATAATTCTTACCATTATTCGCTGTAGCTTAAAAATTTGCTTGGCGTACATTGAATGGCCCCAGGCCATTATACCATATACCATGTATTTTATGCGAATAAATAATATTGTAGTAAGCTATTAAAACTACGAACTTACTTGCTACTTGGAACAATCTTCTTAAAATATAGATATTTTTCAACCGTTTCTTTGACAATTGGTCAGTATGAATCTCACAAGACAATTTAACAAAGGCAGTTGATTAGGGATAAGCCACAATGCTACTCTTGACTACCATATACCATGTATTTTATGCGAATAAATAATATTGTAGTAAGCTATTAAAACTACGAACTTACTTGCTACTTGGAACAATCTTCTTAAAATATAGATATTTTTCAACCGTTTCTTTGACAATTGGTCAGTATGAATCTCACAAGACAATTTAACAAAGGCAGTTGATTAGGGATAAGCCACAATGCTACTCTTGACTACGTATAATTCTTGTGTCTTAAATTTTATAAAATTTTCTCAGTATTGATGGTTGTTGTGTTAGGAGATCGTTACCTGGGACAGTAGTCATTTAAATAAACGAGAAATAACATTGGACCAAGCAGCAAACCCTGAGATACTCCATATTTTACTATACTTAGTTCTAGATTCTCATCACTGTATTGAGTGAATTGTTTTCTTTCTAGATGATATTGTTGAGTTAATTTATTACTTGTGTGACTAAATCCATAGCAATTTAGTATGAAAATAAGCGTATCATGTGAGATACAGTCGAAAGCCTTACCTAAGTCTCATAGTAATACTCCTATATATGTGGCTTCAACAAATCTTTCTGGAACGAGCGTAGCACAGAATATACAATACCGTGTAGCACGATAATAGAAGTAAAGCAACGGGTATTGCGGCTAGTAGTTCGATGTATGACAACCAGACCAGCGGAACATAGCCCCAGTTATCTAGATTAAAATGCAGAAGCTATGCAAACTTGGACGAGGATGTGTAGTGTAAATGCCATCCTTCGGAAGGGATATAAAGGAGACGGTCTCTTATCTATAAGATGTTAGATGTTAGTAAAAGAAGACAGAGAAGAGGTTCAAAAAAATATCTAGGTTGGGGGTAGCTCAGCTTCTGGCATCGGTGATTGGCTTTTGTAGTGGAAATATGCCGACATTAAATAAATGTTAAAAAAAAACAAATCTTTTAGAGATTTCACTAGCTAATTCTAAAAGGGTAATATGTGTGTTTTATTTTGTTAGGAAGCCATATTACAATGGCAAAGAAGCTATTATCTTGGAAATATTCTGAAATTTATTTCATTATTAACCACTAGCAATTATCAACACCGAAGATATCGGCCAATAGTTGTCATAACCGACTTTTTTATATATGGATGTTAATTAAATTAATGGAAACAGTAATAAATTTTAAACGGTTTTAATTTATTTTTTACGTTAATAGCATAGATGTCTTTAGAATTTTTGTCTTTAAGGTTAGCTTTGGCTGTGCGACATCAATGAAATTTACTTCATGGAACTTAAAATTTTGATTAAAGATAATAGTAGATAAGGCCTACCCCAGGCGACCCCTTCTCCACTTTACTATTAAGTCCGAGGTAAATAATCTGAGGGTGAACCATCATCAGTTGAGGGAGACAACAGATATATGGATAAATGAGGATAAAGTATGGATAATTGAGGATAATTTTCCACAATTATCCTCATTTATCCATATATCTGTTATCCCCCTCACCTGATGATGGTGCACCCTCAGATCATTCACCTCGGAAGTATAGTGGTGAGGGTCGCCCTGGGTGGGACTTATCTACTGACCTAACTGAGAAATTACGTGTGATTCCCAAATAATAAAATAGTTATTAAATTCATCAGCCTTCAGCGTTGCTCTCTATTGAATTCTTGGTCCATTCTAAAGATGTGTAAAACGTAAAGGAGTTGCAGCGAAACAAAAGTTACATAACACATTGAAAAAAAAAATGCATAGATCTATAAAATCAAACCACTTTATATTTATATCATTCCTCGAGCTGGTAATCAAACCCAGGAGCAAGCTAGGTAGTGACAGATGCGTTTTTCCCACTCATGCCAATTGTTCTACCGAGCTTGGTTACTTTCTGTCTAAAAACTGCTAACTAAAACTAATTTTAGTGATGTTTATAATGTAGCAATAATAAAATTATAAATAAATTATTAACGAAATATAAATAGCCTCTGTATAACATCAATATACCAAATATAAATTCAGATAATAATGGCAACTGAATTGAAACGAACAACTTGGTGTATTTTAATAATAAAATTATTACAGTTTTGTCCGAATTAGAATAAATATAAATATTTATCCAAGTTAAATAATTCTCTTGAGTAAATGGAACACATCTATCCTTGTTGACTGGTAATTAAGAATATTTGTTAACCACAACAAGTTTACAGTTACAAAAGTCTCGTAACTTGTTTTATATCGGATGTAAATGAAAGCTAGCTCACCCCTATTTCCATTGTATATAGAGATAAATTGATGAAATTTTATTGTGTCCTTATACGCGTTTAACTGCATTAGAAGACAATATATTCAGTTTTTATGCACTTCCGGTTTTGCCGGAAAATACCTTTCTTATTTTAAACACCCCATATATTATTATATTTTTGGAATCTGTGATGACTTCTGAATATATATTTCTTTAACGTAGGTAGGTTGATCCCATATGAGTAATTATTCATGATGAATCAAATAGAAAAATTCTCATAAAATTCCTTTATTAATGTGATCGGTTTCGTGAACAAGTAATTACTTCACATCATCAGACACAGGACTACAATAGAAAATGAGTATGGTGGTTACATACATACATAAATAAATGTTAATAAGTTAATAAAACTTAAAAAAACAGGAATACAGAAGACAATTATTTAAATTTTTTACTAGTAAAAACTTATTGGTAAAAAATGTTTAATAAAATTTTTGTACAAGAAAGATTGAAATTATTTAAATTGATCAGGATTACGTTAGTTTAAAATTATAATATAGAATAATGTAAAATTTAAATAATTGAAATGTGTAAAAAAGGAGGTTCATTTTTATATAATACTTACATTTTTATAAATAAAAAACCAGGGTAGTCATATTAAAATTAAAATAGTTTTGCAACATAGTCAAATAATAAGTAAATGTAAAATATAAAATTTTTTTGGTATCTAATTAACTTTTAATAAAAATTTTTAAAATTTAACGTGCTTGTTCTTTTAAACACATACATACACTACAATAGTTAAAATCTGATAGGGGATAAATATTTTTAAAAAAAATAGTGCCCTCTAACGGACTATCTTAGAACTAACGTAAAATAAAATTAAAATTAAAACTAGAAAACTATGTGTGCACCAGGTTTCTTTTTACAGTAGTGGAGTTAATTATATTTCAACTGCAGATGGTGATAGCGGTGAAATTGCATTTGAACGTGGTGGAAATATTAACTTCTAAGAAATTGAGGTTATATTATAATATCGAGCACGTGGAACAGGCTTCAGTAGAAAAAATTACAACAATATAAAATAAATTAGACAACTACAGAGAAAGTCAATGAAGATTGAAATTGGATCTGTGAGTTCAGAGATAATGTGTTGGGATCTCTTGAATCTTTCAGGATTTCTAAACTTTCAAGGTTATTAATCAAATATCCTCTGTTACCCAAATGTAATATTTTAAGAGTATTATCAAATGTGTGATTGTTATCTACAAGATGTTTGGCGAAATGGGAAAAACCTGAGGATGAGCTAATACACCGGACGTGTTCTTTTAACCGTGTTTTAAAATTTCTATATGTGCAACCAATATACGTGCCGTTGCATGTGTTACACGAAAGTTTATAAACCCCACATCTTACATTTACTTATTATTTGACTATGTTGCAAAACTATTTTAATTTTAATTTGACTACCCTGGTTTTTTATTTATAAAAATGTAAGTATTATATAAAAATGAACCTCCTTTTTACACATTTCAATTATTTAAATTTTACATTATTCTATATTGTAATTTTAAACTAACGTAATCCTGATCAATTTAAATAATTTCAATCTTTCTTGTACAAAAATTTTATTAAACATTTTTTTACCAATAAGTTTTTACTAGTAAAAAATTGAAATAATTGTCTTCTGTATTCCTGTTTTTTAAGTTTTATTAACTTATTAACATTTATTTATGTATGTATGTAACCACCATACTCATTTTCTATTGTAGTCCTGTGTCTGATGATGTGAAGTAATTACTTGTTCACAAAACCGGTCACATTAATAAAGGAATTTTATGAGAATTTTTCTATTTGATTTATCATATATTTCTTTTTTTAACGAAAATTTTAATTTTTGATTTAATGCTGCGATTTACAAAAAATGTTTCTGACGGAGATTTTTACTATAAAATAATTGAATTGCTATTTTATGATAAATACTCTGTTACAGATACTTATTGTTTTCACAACACACTATTTTGTGTCTCGGGTTTTGTGTATTACATTATAATACCAATTTAATTTGAAGAATTTTGATTTTTCTACTGTGATTTTTTATAGAAATGCTAAGTTATGGATATCAATCGCAAAAAGATGTATTTTCTAAATATCGGATGAGCCACCATTTTGAAATTTGACAAGTATGCATTTTTTTAGAAAAACCTATATAGTACCTTTGGAAGGCTTCTATGTAAGAGAGTATTTATCATAAAACAGTAATTCAATTTTTACAATAGTAAGAAACCCCCCGCCAAAAATAATTTTTGTAAATCACAGCATTCTAAATCAAAAATTAAAATTTTCATTAAAAAAAAGCAATAAATGAAAAATCAAAAGAAAAAAGTATACTGTTATATACAGAATTCATCACAGATTCCAAAAATGTAATAATATACAGGGTGTTCCATTTAAAATAAGAAAGTGGGGGTAATTCTCGACGAAAGTGCATACAAATTTTAAACACTGTTTTCTAGTGCAATTTTGTGTGTATAACAACATATTAAAATTTCATTTGTTTAATTATATAAACAATGAAAATAGAGGCGGTGAGCCAGGTTTCATTTACACGCGGTATAGAGTGAATATTTCAGAGTTCGCATCATAATGGGATTTTTACGTTTGAGATAAAAAAAAATAATTTACAAGGGTAAAAAATTTTTTTAACTATCGGACTTTATTAAATATAAACAGACACTTAAATAATCGACATCAAGCCCGACACTGTAAACACAGTGCTTGTTTACAGTGTCTATATTAAAATGTTGGATTCTGCTTTTCGTCTAAAAATTATTGTAATTTCAATATCACTACTATAAATATCAATTGTTGTTAGCTTCTACAAAATTATCAATATTATTACCTGCCAAATGAAATAGGGAACTGTATTTATAATTTAGAGCAGATTGCAAACATAAATAATTCATTATCAATATTTCTGATACAATACTTGAATATGAATCAAACAGCTAGCAGATATTTGGGATATTTTAATGTACTTCTTTTAATGTTTTACTATAGTTGACATTTGCTAGCAACATTGATTCATTTTCAAATATTCATAAATAGATTCATTTGCAGATATTTTATTGAACACTTAATAAAGCAGAATTTTACGTTTACAATATACTAGTTTATATTGAGACCGTCTCTTAGAAATAAATAAATTATCGCTACACTAAATATTTGATTAATTTATTACTCGTTTATTTATGGTAATTGATAAATTTTAAATAATACATATAGGTAGTCGAAATGAGATGTGTACACAAAGACAAACTGTGTCCTGTACCTTCAGATTTTCGGATACATAATTTTTTGCTGGACTTGAACAGATTAGACTCAATTAATCAATTACACTAAATCAACTAAGTAGTATGGTAGTGCTGATTCTGGCGCATAACTATCAACGTATCAACATCTCGTCTGCATTATCAGTTGTCCAGAGGGCGTATACATGGGAGGTCCTAGAATCTAAAACCTAGGTGCTAACATGGGGGGAGTGGGTGCTAAGATGCTTTCACCTATAACGTAAGCTTATTATTAGATCTAAGATAATAGCTAAGAGGGTTAAACTAAGAGTGTGTATATGACTAATGAGTAGAGTTGGCAAATCGGTCCACAATCCACGAGCGGTGCCAGGTAGAGAAATACCCAAATACTGTAAGCGAGACATGTTTACTATTTTAGCAGACCAACATTTGATTTTAGTCTATTATTATGCCTCGTGGTGTGTACAACGTAATTTATTCATCTCCATTATATTGTTAATTTTATTTGTTGTATTCTATTCTTGATACTAATTTAATAATAAAGTATGACAGACCTGTCCAAGGGTAGAAAACGATCATACGCTGACGAAGTGAATAAATTTATTAGTGAATTCCCAGATTTACGCTGCAGTGGTGTTATAATAATTTGTAAGGTGTGCGAGACTGACCTGATGTGCTTGGACAAACGTGATTGTAAACGTCACGTAAATTCTGTGCAACATAAAACTAAAAAAAAGGCGTGCCTTCGACAACACAGTTTATGTTTGATTTACTTAATGCTGATTGCCTGTGATGTTCCGATAAACAACCATCTCAGGAGTTCTGGAATAAATACAATCCTAAGGTGACATTACCAAGTCGCACAACGTTGTGTAACTATGTCCCAACTGTAAGCAAAAACATTGTAAATAAGATCAAATGTGTACTAAAAAATACACGGCTGCGGTTATGTGCTGACGAACCGACAGATTTAAAAAAAAATCTATTTTAAATTTTATAGTACGTATACTGGATTCTCTTAAACCGACATTTTCACTGTTATTAGCGCTAGCTAGACTAACTGAATGTACTGGTTAAATAATTACGCAGGTGATGCTGGAGACGTTAGAAAAATTTGACCTGTCAAAAAGTCAATTGTTGATGTTTGTGACCGATGCTGCTGCGACAATGCGTTTGGTAGGCCATTCTCTTCATGTTACGTGTAAAGTGCATGCTTTACACCTTGGCAGGGTTTTACAGAGGTAGATACATTAACAGCAAGTACAAAAAAGTGTTTCTTAAATCTCCTAAACTTCTTCCCGCATTTCATAGCAAGTGTCCTGGTTTTCCCGAACCATCAAAGCCGATTCTTACACGTTGGGGACCATGGTGGAAGGCAGCTCTTTATTATGCTGAATATTTACAACAAATAAAAGCTGTGATACTATAATTCAATCAAGACGAGGCTGCAGCTATTAAGGAAAGCTAGACAAAATTCGAAGGTGTTTCTGTTGAAACAGCTTTAAAAACTATTTACAAGAACTATAAAGGATTACATGACGACATACAAAACTTACAAAACAGTGCGTTGTCGTTAGCAGAGTCACTGCACATAGTTGACGAAGTAAATCGACTGCTACACTCTATAGGTGACGCAAAAAATGAGCCCGTTGGAGAAAAGGTTGCACGTGTGTTAAAGCAAGATACCGGTTTTACCAGATTAAGACTTTGTGATGGCGCTGATGGTGCATCTGCAGATCCATTAAGTGAGTTCAAAGTATGCTTGTATTACATCTATAGATGTCGAACGGTCGCTCTTAAAATATAAGCATATTTTTTCACCACTTCGAACTTTACTCTCGGAGAGAGAACTATAGAAACATATACGATTCTGCAAAGTTTTTATAGATATTTTCCAGTTTGTGATAACCAAGCCACTTAAGAGGGTACGTTGTCCATACGATATTATAAATTGTAACAGTTTTTGCTTTTATTACTAGTTAATTTTTTTATTACACTTATTATGATGCGTACGCAATGCAGTGCATTTTTGTCAACTCTACTAATGAGAGCGTTTGTTATTACAAATATAAAATTGCCACTAGTAAATAGGTAGATATTGGTGGACAGTTAATTTAAAAATACAATAGCTACTAGCATGTATGCTTAAAAATCTGCTCGAAGAGTTAAAACAGTTATTTTAGCATTGGTCAGGATTGTTTACATATTCAATAGCCACACCCCACTATCTACCAATATCTATCTATATATTAGAAACTATTTTACCTTTATATTTCGTATCTACACGTTCTTAGCTATTATCTTAGATCTAAGCTTACGGTATTGTCAAAGCCACGTAGCTCCCCTCTCCCACTACCCCGATACTAACCCATAGGTCGTAGATCCTAGGACAGCCCACATACACACCCCCAGGGTCACTGATAATGAAGACGGGTTATTGATAGTCGGTGCATCAGAATCAGTACTACTATACTACCAAACTACCTCTACTTATGTGTCAAAGATAAGTCTGTCAATCGAAACCGACTTAAACGACTAATTCGCCATATAAAAAAATCCGGTTAAGCAACTAATTTCTCTTGTTTTATCCAGTCTTAATCTGAAATATCTCTGTGACATATCGAGTAAGATAAGACTCATAAAATAATAAATATATCAATATGTTTTATTTAGACTATTCCCATACATCCTTGGACACGATCTTTTATCAAGTAGATAAATAGACCTGAAAGTAAGTCCATAGATTTAATACTGACAAGTAGAAAACTTTAACATCGATTTTTCACTTAAAAAATCAATTATTTTAATAACATAATAATTGAGAAGAATTATTCGTACGTTTATATCCATTCATCTTGATTTTCTTTTAAGCGTATTATTCACAATAGAGAAAGCCAAAATTTACATACTTAATATTCAATAAAGTAGCGCCTCATGCTCTCGCTAAGAATTCCTGCCTTGGATTTAATGAATGAAGTAACAAATGATTCTAGTTCCACATCGATTAATATTCCATTGTGTTAATCTGGCTGCTGTGAGAGAATAACAAAAAACATTTTAATTGAAATAAATGCTTGTTTGTTAAAATAATGAAGTTATGGTGAACTAAAATTTAATATTATCTCTACTATTGCTCTATGTTAGTTGTTACATTAAATATTCAAATGTACATATTGTAACTGTAATATTGAACAATTTCATGTTTTGCTACGGAACGTCATATTTTCATGGTTTATGAAATTATGTCATAAATTATTTCATCCAAATTATTTGATTTCAGCTGAAATGTTTATGGTAAAATCGTCGCGTCGGTTGGTTCTTGATGAAACATGCTGAAATAAAATTAAGTAAGTAAAAACATTTTCAATGAATTATTCAATATTATTTGACATACGTTTTGGTGTTACTACCTTCACATGAAACATATTATATAGTGTGCCGGAAGGGGAAAAATGTCTTTATTCGGGGTATTAGAAAAAAGTCACACTCGATGAAAAAGTCTTCACCGGAAACTTCCATTTTATTATCGAATCCTCGCTAGCTCTACTGGATGTGGACAATTTTAAAAATTGTTTAAACATTTCTAAAATTATTTCAAAAAATATTTGTTTATAACCCAGAATTGTGTAAACTGATCTTATTAGAAACAAAACACTTAATTTTTCATTTACACCTCCTTTATATATATATATATATATATATATATATATATATATATATATATATATATATATATATATATATATATGTATATATATGATTAAATATGATTTGAAGGAAACAACTACTCAGCGGTCAAATACCCCGACCTGCATTGAATTACACCTTCAAATCATGATAGATCGATAGCCAATATCATTTGTCAATTCCTAACCAGACATAGATCGATTTCGAACTTATTTGTTCTCTTCAGTATGCCATAGGTTATGGAACAGACAAATGATAGTGGCCAACCTGCTAGTTATATACTAACTATGGTGAAGTGAATAGTGGTGAGAGGTATGAAACTTCTCATATGGTCTGAATGCTACTATCCGACCGACATCCTCGATGTCTCTGTGGCGGATAGCGACGCATCACAGCAAGTACCGAGAGCGGCGACCCCTAGCCCAGGTGGACTAACCTAATGTGATTAAATATGATTTGAAGGAAACAACTACTCAGCGGGCAAATACCCCGACCTGCATTGAATTACACCTTCAAATCATGATAGATCGATAGCCAATATCATTTGTCAATTCCTAACCAGACATAGATCGATTTCGAACTTATTTGTTCTCTTCAGTATGCCATAGGTTATGGAACAGACAAATGATAGTGGCCAACCTGCTAGTTATATACTAACTATGGTGAAGTGAATAGTGGTGAGAGGTATGAAACTTCTCATATGGTCTGAATGCTACTATCCGACCGACATCCTCGATGTCTCTGTGGCGGATAGCGACTTGCATCACAGCAAGTACCGAGAGCGGCGACCCTAGCTCAGAGAACAAATAAGTTCGAAATCGATCTATGTCTGGTTAGGAATTGACAAATGATATTGGCTATCGATCTATCATGATTTGAAGGTGTAATTCAATGCAGGTCGGGGTATTTGCCCGCTGAGTAGTTGTTTCCTTCAAATTATATTTAATCACATTAGGTTAGTCCACCTGGGCTAGGGGTCGCCGCTCTCGGTACTTGCTGTGATGCAAGTCGCTATCCCGCCACAGAGACATCGAGGATGTCGGTCGGATAGTAGCATTCAGACCATATGAGAAGTTTCATACCTCTCACCACTATATATATATATATATATATATATATATATATATATATATATATATATATATATATATATATATATATATATATATATATATATATATATATATATATATATATATATATATTATATATATATATATATATATATATATATATATATATATATATATATATATATATATATATATATATATATATATATATATATATATATATATATATATATATATATATATATATATATATATATATATATATATATATATATATATATATATATATATGTATATGTATATAAACAGAAGTCGAGAAATGACACTTTGAGACACATTTAATTCTGCAGCGATCTCGATTTGATTTCGACCAGCACAAATTCCAATGGTCATATTTCTTTCATAGGAAGTTAACTTTTTTCGTGGCATATTGTAATTAATAATTAAGAACAAAGGTTATTTCGAGCTCATAATCTAATATATATATATATATATATATATATATATATATATATATATATATATATATATATATATATATATATATATATATATATATATATATATATATATATATATATATATATATATATATATATGTATACATATATATATATATATATATATATATATATATATACATATATATATATATATATATATATATATATATATATATATATATATATATATATATATATATATATATATATATATATATATATATATATATATATATATATATATATATATATATATATATATATATATATATATATATATATATATATATATATATATATATATATATATATATATATATATATATATATATATATATATATATATATATATATATATATATATATATATATATATATATATATATATATATATATATATATATATATATATATATATATATATATATATATATATATATATATAAACTGTGTCTTTTGCAATACTGTTTATCATTTATTTAAATATCAATAATTATTATTGCAAGGGGTTGGAATCTATGTTATGAAGCAAACATTGAAGAAAGAGTTTCTGTAAACACCATACACTTCAGATTCGATGACAGTTTCGTCAATAAAATTGGCATCATCTAGAGATAATTAAAACCATTTTAATCATCTTGGTTGGCGAAATGCGTATTAAGTAGTCCACACTCTCTATGGAAATTGCTACAATATTTACTAGCAATTTATCCATATTTGTAAAATGAGTATAATATACTTATTTTATATTACACAAAAAAGCGGTATACCACACTAGTTTTATTATTTTGTTCTGAAATTAGTCAGTTGTCACGTTGAAAAATTTTTGATGAACTCCGCGCCATTTATGTACGTCATTTGTATCCTTGAATTGAATTATTTATTTCCCTTCCTATTTATTTCATTATATTATGATTTATGTGTTATAAATTACCAATCTGTAAAGACTTATTCTATTATATTCATTTTTCTGTAATAAATAACCTAATAATTTGAAATTAAATGAAAAGTATTTGGGGTAGCAAATAACCTATATATTTATATAGGGTTTTTTATTTTTGAATAGTAGGACTTTAACAGAGTAAACAAATTGTTCCAACATGTCAAACTTGTCCCTTAAATTATACTCGCATTTTGATATATCCCATAACAAAAAATCATAATGGAGATCTAGTCGAAAACAACACTAGACCCGAACGACCAGTTCATCTACTGGGAAAGGTCCTTTTGAAACTGGTGTCTCAGAAGAAAAGTTCATTTCGAAATTCTGGTTCTGTATTATTTAACTGCAGTAACTGCGTAACAAAAAAATGTTCTGATATGTTCAGGAAGAAATGTTTATTCTAAAGTCCAATTACTTTGTTATAAAAATACATTAGCTTTTTTATAACATTAATTTCTTTAAAAAATTTTGTAATAAGGGTTCTCTGTAGCCTACGAAGGCGTAGAAGGGCCACAATAAATTTTATTTTAATTTTTCTTAAATTCCGACTTTAAAGTCGGAAATTAACAAAATTCCGACTTTAAAGTCGTAATTTAACAAAATTCCTAGTTTAAAGTCGGAATTTAACAAAATTCCGACTTTAAAGTCGGAATATAACAAAACTAAATTCCGACTTTAAACTCGGAATTTTGTTAACTTCCGACTTTAAACTCGGAATTGTGTTATATTCCGACTTTAAACTCGGAATTTTGTTAAATTCCGACTTTAAAGTAGGAATTTTGTTAATTTCGAGTTTAAAGTCAGAATTTAAGAAAAATAAAATAAAATTTATTGTGGCCCTTCTACGCCTTCGTAGTAGCCCATTGAAATTTGTTGACATCATTTTTTGATTGCTTATTCTAAGTAGACACCGGACAATGTCCGTGAGTCCCGGATTGACATCCCAATCGGCGTGTAAGAGCTCCCATTAGAAAACACAGTAATTTCCGCACAGCGAGATCTAGACAGTGTTTATTATAAATTCGGATTTTAAAATTTTAGCTTGTATCAACATTTGTGTGAAGGAAACATCTTAAATTTGCACCGCTGTCATCTGTCGACGTAGAACGCTCCTTTTCCCTGTGCAAATAGTTCCAACCTGAATGTTGTCCACGCAGAACCTATTCCGATATTATAAATCTATACTAATGGCTTGAACACAGAGGTTTTATGAAATAATAGGACACTGGAGGAATGTATTTTAACTATTTCATACAAATGATTGTTACTGTCTCTTACACCATGTGCTGCCCTGCACTCACGGAAATTCTGCGATGTCTAGTTATAAGTACATTTCATATCCTCAGTTATTTTTTTTGAGGTATTTAAGTTAAACAACTTTTTGCTCTGCTCTTAATGCTAATATCGTTTCTAGAAAATAAGTTTTTTCTTCTGATCAGTAGTCGTATGTTTTGCTTTATTATGATTTTATTAAAATTCAAGAGTTTTTAAATGTTTAAAAAAATTAGATTGTAATTTCTGAGTTCAAATAAGTGTTACTGGTGTGTATTCATCTAAAATTAGGTACACTTTATGTAATTATTATAGGAACTATCTTTAATAAGGCAAAGAGGAATTTTTCCATTATTCAGAATACACGTAAACTTTGTAGACGTTATGTTATAATCTTGTTTCTGTTCATAAGTGATGTGATACAAAGTGAAGATGAGTTGATGTAATGCTACGAGCTCTATGCAATTTTAAGTAGGTGCAAACTGGGACAACCTTAGTGTCGTTTCCAAGCTTACGTCTTATTTATGAAAACTCAGGTTATCTACACATGAGACCGTGAAAAATTACTCACTTTGGCTGTCATATTTCATATTCTTATTAAACGTTAGGTAAACTTTATGTTTCATAAAACAAGGGTTATATATTTAGAAAGTTAAGCTGTAAATCCAAGTAAACATGTTTTGAAAATATAATACCTTTTGATTTCCAAAAGAAGGTATTAAAATCATTTTAAAATATTGTATTATCAACATTTCTTCTGAAATAACTTTTTAAATTATTTGTGATTCTTGATAGAAATACTGTCTTTTTGACAATGGGCATGTCACATATTTTTTAACATGCTTATTCGATAGTGTGTGAAAATCTAAGCTAACCAAATGTTTTTGAGCTCCAAAAGGGATAAAAAAGTTTCGAATTTAAATCTTCTGACATCATCCGACTAGGTTAATGTTAAAATACAAGCAGTCAATGAGACCGAAGATAGTATTATTGTGTTTCCAGTTATAGTTATTAGTGTGTCCCTAGTATTTATTTCTTTAATAAATTTTAACGCGTTATATTAAAAAAAACATCAAACAAGTCCATATGAAATCAGTCGCACATTGGGCAGTTTCAATGATATTTCGATGCATGCATTATTTTTACTCAGATGTAAAATGACACATTTATTAAAATTTAGGACAATCAATCAGTTTTCACTCCATTTTATGATGTTATCAAGGTCGAATTGCAGTTGGTTATAGTGGATTTGAGGCTTTCCATATATTTTAGTGTTATCTGCATAAAGTGAATATTTCCAAGTAAGCAACTGCAGTATGTCGCTTATATTTAATATTATACAGCAACGGACCCAGGATTGAACCTTGAAGAATTCCGCTTAAGACACTTTTGAGTTCGGAAAAACTGGTCTCTACCTTAACCCGAAATTTTCTATTATTAAGAAAGTCTAGATTCAGCATAGGACAGATCCATTTATTCCAAAATGTTTGAACTCTTTGTCAGCCAATTTAAAAGTACTTTGTCGACGGCCTTCGAAAATTTCAATTAAATAACATCAGCAAGCTCGTTCTTATCAAAAGTTAACGTTTAATCATTACATGATAAAAGATTTGTAGTTGTTGATCGATAAGGAAGAAAGCCATGTTCCTTTTGTTGGAATAATATTATTTTCAAGAAGAAAGGTATCATCATGTCGGAAATAATTCGTTCCAATACTTTTTACTGATTGTCGGTAGTTTTCTCTTTTAAATTTGTCCCTTTTTTTATGGATACCATTAACATTAACAATTTTCCAAGTTTCTGGTAAATTGCCATATTTATGGAAATTATTCAAAATAATGAGGGGAAGGCTTAAAGATTGAGCGCAGTGTTTCAAGATTATCGTGAGTTGATGAACTATTCGAAAGGCCTTTTATTTTTTTATGTACATTATCTTGGTTAATGACAATTAAACTATAAATTCGCAAGACTAATAATATCAGGAATGTTATCATTTGGTTTCTCCCTGAAATTGATTAAAAAGTAATTGGAAAATATGATTGCGGTTTCAATATCAGATATGATGAGATTATTATTAACATTTTATTATGCGGGGTATATGAACAGCTGACGGCAGATTAACTGGTTACTGACTTTTTTGAAAAAAATTTGTGTTTTCTTTGGAACAAAAAAAGATTTTTATGGGATTACTTTAGAAATAGGTCCAAAAATGAAAATGATGAGTAAACGTATTTGCACCGCGATTGTTACGAGGAATTCTGGAAGCATTTTTCTGATTTTGCTGTGAACTTTAGAACGGTTTTGGAATTATCTCTAGGATGATCACGAATTTCCGAGAATCAAGCACTACTTAAAAGGAAAAGGTTGTGAAAGACCTAAGAGAACAAAGGAAGTTGTCGACAGTGCTAGAGGTATGATGGGAAACGATCCTTCTAAATGTTTGAGGAGGTGAGCCAAAAGACGAAACTGGTTTCATTTAAGTGATTATGTGAAACGGAGCAAATATCGCGATCTCCGGTACGAGCTCCAAGTGCTGTATCCAGGCCACTTGGTCAAAATGGTTGTCCTAATAATCGGTGTACTTGGAGGGATAAAGCTGGAAATGAAGACCATACCGGCCTGCCAAAAAATCATCCCAGTGGCTGGCAGGCCAAATGCAGAAGACAGTCATTCTGGATTCTCTACGTCTGCTTAGGGCACATGATTCTGGGATCTACAGCCACTAACCCTGCGGAATGTAGGGAGTGGCTGTAGGTAATTTGCTGGCGCTTTACCTGTGAGGTCACGGGAGGACTGTCCAGCGTCGGGTAACCGAAAAGTAATAATAATAATAATAATTTACCAAGATAAGTATAGATTACAGGTAAAAAAATAGTGACATACTACAGTACTACTTGTTAAAAATAATTCATTAATAGAAAATACTAGTAACTCAATAAATCTACTCGATAAATGTTATAGTAACATTTGTTCCCAGAAAATTACAATAAATAAATAAATACCTATATGTAGAACACGTATACATGGTTTGAAACTAATTGTTATAGAATATACACAAATATACCAAATTTCTGGTCTCATTAGTATGGAAGAAAAAGTAATTATGGATTATTTTTCTAGACAAGGAGAGAATAAACGATTTTAATTAAATCTTAAACGAAAATAAGGACATCTGTTTTATAACTTCAGGGACTGTATTATACATTTTTGCGCCTAAGAATACAAAAGACCTCTGTCCTATGGTCTATATCATAAATGGAGATATATGTTGGTGTTTATTGCTTGTATTGTAGTCATGAATACTTTGAAAGGAGTGTTTCTCGGTCATATGATACTTTACGTTGCTGTTAAAATAAAATAGTGTCAAAAATCATCCTAAAACCAGATCACTTGGGTAAATTAATTTCTCATATAACATTAATTTTAAAAATCTTTTTTGTAGAATTTCAAGTGGCTTTATGTGATTTTCTGGAGTTCCAGGCAAAGCTAGGATACCATAATTCAAATGTGTTTCGACTAAAGCATAGTATACCGATTTCATTTGCTTCTTATGTTACATAATTGCCGAAATTTGTACTTATAGATTGAATTGAAGTTTTTTTTATGACACTGCAAATGTGAGTCTTACCTTAAATGCTGGTCAATAATAAATCCTAAGTATTTAAATTGTGTTTCAGGTTGTATAATATAATTGTTCTAGGTTTAAAGTTAGTAATTTTTGATCAAACCAAATTCCTATTGTATAATTATTTTCCACCATTTCTTGTAATTGGCCTTATATATGACTGCAGTTTCATCTGCAAAGCCTATAATATTTCCTCTACTGCGCAGATTAATAAATCAGTAAATGTATTAATGCTACAAGTTATACACTGTTGTTTCTATAATAATTGGACTTTTTTGTTACTAATTCTTTTCCTTAACCTGTTGTTATTATTTTTTTTATACTTATTGTAACGAAGTGATTTTCCCGTAGACTGTTTTCTGTGATGATAAGACCTATGTGGGTCGTCCTTTCACTTTGATACAACCTGTATCCTATAACTTGTATTAATGTGTATTTCAAAAACCATTTTGAACAAAGGGTTAATTTATTTTATACTTGGAAGAACACTTAGCTCTTACGAATTGTTTCAATCCGGTTTCTTTTTTTTCCAGGACAGCATTAGTTGCTTTATCCATTTGAAAGCCAAGCTTTATATTAGAAATTTAGTTAATATAATTATCTTGATGATAGACAACCGTTATTTTGCATTCACCTATTACATTTGAAAATAGGGTAGGATGATAGTTGATACTAGGAAGGAAAGCATTTGTTAAAAACAAATGATTATTTTATTAGTTTCTTTTTGGAAACATACTTAGTTTTAAATTATGAGAAAGCGATTTCCAGCCTCAGAATATTTTATAAACATATGTTTATATTAAATAACGCTGGGAATTTGTTTAACCATATTTCAATAAGCTTGATTAAAGAATTTTTGCCCCTTCACATCAACCGAAATTTCTGTTCCTTCCGCAGAGAGTCACGTGACATTCGCGTCATCCGTGGAGAACAAAACTGCTAACACGAACTGAAAGAATCACTTCTCAAATGAGAGTTTGTGGTGTGCAGTTCTACTAGTAAGCAATTCCAGTGTCTGCCGCAACCAGATAGTGGTAAGCATTACGTTGACCGTTTTACAGTATTTTTTACATTTATCGTTTGTATCCGAATGCCTGCTAATCCGATCTGCTGGAGATATTCGGGAAAATTCGGGAATCATTAAGTAAACTACGTGTTATCTATTCATAAACGAGCATCGGGAATACGCGGTTGTTAGTATTTGATGAGTATATATTTATGCATCGATGGGATTCTAGTATCCAGATATTTGACTAGAATCCGATCACAGTGTCATATGCGAGGAACCACGAGTGAGATTCTGGTATCTACCATATTTGAGTGGAATCTGACTTCACGAGGAAAACGGGAAGAGGCACGAGTAAGTTTCCGATCTCTAGCATATTTGAGTGGAAACTGACCAAGTGTCCCCGGATGTAATGCACTATTCGCTCCGTCCGACACTCGACTTCAATAAAGATAATTTGTAATAAAGTACGCTCGAAGTTGATGTAATAACCTCTAACCGTCACTTGTATTTTAGCTGCCGTCTGTTAACTTCATACCAAATCACGCATATATCTGGCTTAGTCAATTTAAGGGACAGTTTGCTTTTCAGTCCGAGTTAATAAAACTTAATCAAACGTGTTAAATAGGTAGGTACCTCTCGGGTATATTTAGTTATTATTCTTTGACGGTTATATATTATGCACCGATGGGATTCTAGTATCTAGCATATTTGAGTAGAATCCGATCTCAGTGTCATAATGAGGCCCTCGATCCCTAGGATATTTGAAGAGGGACTTCACCAGAAAAACGTAAAAGGCACAAGTGAGTTCCCTGTATCTAGCATATTTGAGTAGAATCTGACGAAGTGTTCGAGTTAACGTGCGATCCAATTGACCCTAAGGAAGGATGAGGGGGTAAATCTAATGATATAGCGTATCCGCGACTAGTACGTATCATCAACCACCTGTCGCTACCGTAATGTCACACTAGTAAACCGTAACCACTTATACCTAGACATTGCTGCACCAACCGATTGCCATAATACAGTTTTAGGCATTAGCCACTATAAAGTCGCTAGCTGCTTGATGTAGATAACAGTACTACTACTAGATACTTAGCTTGCTTTGAATTACCGCTGCTTGTGTACCTCCTTGTACTAAATGTTTAAAAATATTTCTTGCGGAGAGTACTATTGTAGTAGTAGTTTCCGTAACTTAGCTGTACCTGATGTAACTGATCACCGCTTTATCATAACCTCTTGCTTGGTTTCCTTGGTTGCTTATCCGTATAATGGATTACTATTTCCGTTGTATTTTATTTTCTTGAATATTATTATTCTACTATGAAACCAGTCTTAAATAAAATAGAGTAAATAAAGTTGAAATTCTTAATTTTATTTAACGCAAAGGTATAAGGAACAAATCTGGTTGTACACCGAAACACAATTTCGGCAGGTAAAAGTGATGTTGTCCATTTCTACGAAACCGATAACCATACACACCGACCATTGGATATTCCGTTCTTCACTGAGTTATCCTAGCTTCTTACATACCGCTGATAGAATATAGTGGTGTTCCTACAGGAACTGGCGCTCGAGACTGTACCGAAATAAAAATTCACAGTACCGCTGTTGTACTGAAGGGTGCCAAAGTGACACGACAACAAGAACAAAAAAATAGCATTTTGTTAGGTAGGTACATCACATTATTATTAAATAATTTCTTCAAAATGATTTAACTGATTAATTATAGGAACAAATTTTTTGATTTACTCTAAACGGACTAATTTTACCAAACATGTTTTGTAAACTTACTAATATAGAGATTCAGTGTAGTATAGTATTAATAATTTCTAGTTTCTTTTTTGCCTTCGAAAATAATTCTCAGCATATGTTTCCATTGCAGCTAGCTGCTGCAGATAGAATCTCTGCCCAAGTATTGTCATATACGACGAAAACTTTTCCACTTATTTATCCTCATTAGGAAAGTATAGTATAAGAATAGTAGTGACAAAATGAAAGATGACAGTCAATTAATTTGAGGTAGACACAGCATACATCTCCATTCATCATAATAAGCTTATCCTATACTTTTGCCTTTTTTAGTGTGAAACAGGTATACGCAACGTCAACAATGAGTATTTCAGAATTATAAGCCTTTACGTGAAAGTACAGTATTAACGAGTCGATGGTAGCTCCTACCAATTTCCAATTTAAATTATTTAGGTATATCCTATTTCTACATATCTAACTTATCTAGGGTATTTAATAACTGCTACCAGTGTCAATCGCAATGTAATAAATTGAAAAATGCTCCAATGAAGCGGTCTTTAGCAATTTAGATATAATTAAAATTTAAAATATCAAAAGTATTTCAACAGAGAGGGTGAAATTAATTTACAAATAGTAATAAATACGAAAAATTATACCTAACTAAGATTTCTACCAAAGTTGTAATCCTCACAATTTATTTAATTGAAGATTAAATGTGTGGCAATTTTCTCTAAAAAAACTGTTTAAAAGTATAGGCTTGCCAAAATGAATGAGACGGTATGATGTTTTGTCTAATTTAAAATAATTTGCTGTTATTTTTTAAGTTTAATCTTACAAAAATACTGAATCAAAGTTTTCTGTACTTTCCTGATAAGAACAAATAAGATCGAGAGAAAATATATATATATATATATATATATATATATATATATATATATATATATATATATATATATATATATATATATATATATATATATATATATATATATATATATATATATATATATATATATATATATATATATATATACATATATATATATATATATATATATATATATATATATATATATATATATATATATATATATGTGTGTGTATATATGTTACATAAGTACAATAAAGAAGGTTTCTTAATACCCAACGATTTTATCTGTTTGTTTCCTGTTTTATATATATTTTAGTGGTGACCAGGAAAAACTCATAATTAATTGCCCTGAAGATGGTAATAAAAATTACCGAAACGTCGGCAAGTTAAAAAAGTAGTTTTTCTCAAAATAAGGACCCTTACCCAAAAAAATTTTCCAACAATATAAATAATACTTGATGACTAAGCCTGGCCAAGCGATGGTGGATTCAGAGTCGGGCACAATACCAATGCCATCGCGCGCTTGTTTGCGATGACGATGATACGACACACTTCAGTTGTTATCTATCGGTCGATGCATAGAGTACTAATAAATAATAAATAACGTTGAGCGTAAAGAGTAGAAAACGACCGTACGCTGATAAAGTGAATAAATTTATCGGTGAATTTCCAGATTTATTCTGTGATGGATGTAAAATAATTTGTAAAGTTTGTCATCAATACTTAATGTGCTGGAATAAATACGGCTGCAAAATTCATGTCAATAGTAACCGGCATAAAAATTTAAAAAATGGCGTGTCTTCTTTGGAACCTCAGTTTATGTTTGATTTACTGTTAATGCTGATTGCCTGTGATGTTCCCCTGTGCATATTGGATAAACCAGCATTTAGGGAGTTCTGGAATAAATACAATCCCCAGGTGAATTTACCAAGTCGTTCATCGTACGTAGATATGTACCAAATATTCGTGAAGACATTGTAAATAGGATTAAATGTGCATTAAAAATACACTGCTGTGGCTATGTGTTGACTAGACGACAGATTGTATAAAAAAATTCTATTTTAAATGTTATAGTACGTATACTCGACCCTATTAAACCAATATTTCCACTTTTACTAGCTAGCAAAAGACTAACTGCGTGTACTGGCGAAACAATTACGCTTGTGGTGTTGAAAACTTTCGAAAAATTTGAACTGTCAACAAGTCAAGTGTTGATGTTTGTGACCGACGGTGCTGGGACAATGCGTTTGGTGGGCCGTTTTCTTCAAAGAGACGATTGTAGGTTTTTACATGTTACGTGAAAAATGCATGCGTTCCATCTGGTAGCAGAAACGATTCGAAAATGTTTTCCAGAGGTGGATGCATTAATAGCAAATACACAAAAAAGTATTTCTCAAATCTCCTACACGGCTTTGAGCATTTCACACACTGTGTCCTGGTATCCGGAACCACCAGAGCCGACTCTGACATGTTGGGGAACGTGGTTGAAGGCAGCTTTTTATTATGCTGAATATTTTCAACAAATAAAAGCTGTGATACTACAGTTCAACCCTAACGAGGCTGCAGCTATTAAGGAACGCCAGACAAGCTTTCAAGATGTTTCCCTTGAAACAGATTTAAAAACCATTTATAACAATTATAGAGGACTACACGACGCAATAGAAAAATTGCAAAATACTTCGTTGTCGTTAGTGGAATCGCTGCAGATAGTGGATGACGTAAATACACAGCTACAGACTATAAATGACGCAAAAAATAAGCCCGTTATTGAAAAATTCGAGTGTATTACGGAAAGATCTTGATTTTACTAAATTAAGACAAATTTGTGATGGTGCATCTACAGCTGCGTTAAGTGAGGTCACAGAGTGTTTTTGCTTATGCCTGTATTACTTCCGTAGATGTCGAACGGTCTTTTTCAAAATACAAACATATTTTTTCACCACAGCGAACATCGCTTACTGATGCTACACAGTTATTATAGAAGTGCTCCAGTTTGTGATAACGACATCCAAGCTACTTCATAAATCTGCTTAAGAAGGTGAATTTTGTACATATTTTTATAAAGTGTACTAGTATTAATAATATTTATTTCCATTTATTTTATTTATTTATTTATTTATTATTAGTTATTACTTAGATGTACAATGTATATGTGTGAACGTCATTTAACAGTTTAATAATAATGTGCAGGCAGCACTAAGCTTACAAAATATAAGGAAATACATAAAAAAGAATTTAAAGCGAACGAAATAGTACAAAAACATACATCACAATATATAAAATATTTTTGTTTTTATTATTGTACATATTCAAGTATTATGATATGATGCATACCCAGTACGTCTCTGTAGGATTAATGACCTTGGCCAGGTTTATTGATGACTAGAGAAGCTCATAGACATAGGCACAGAGCACTGCGACTACTACTCATTGTAGTTTGGTACTTGGCGACGCAGAAGGAGAAGAAATATCGGTATTGTGGGACAGAGACGAACTAAACTTCTTTACAATGAAAGGACGGGGTTTAGACCACTGCGTATCTAGATTCAAGTGCCAAGATAGAATCGTTGACGTCATATATCATAGACATTAATGAACGAGTGACCTAGTTATGTACGCGTCACGTTTATGTATTAAATATGTCATATGATATATTTAATTATACACGGTGTATAAGAGCTTCTGCAATATGTATTTTGTACATATGTGCACATTCCTATGCAGCCCAACCAACCAGCCTTATCAACGAGTCAGGTGGGCACGTGAATAACATATTAACTAGCCCCGCCCCACCCCGAACTTCTCAGTCTGCCATAAGGGCGGCGATTAATAATACATGACACGCTTTAAACACGCATTAATGGCTAGAGGAGGGGCCTAACTTATCGTTAAAGAATGCTATATTTTATTGCACAATGACCTACTTACTAGCAGAGATAACCCTCTGTTACTGGTCACACCCAATTTGCAAAAGGTCTTGAGACACGCTGTATACGTCGAGTTCACAAAGAACTTTACACTTTGCAATTTACATTTGTAAGCATATAGACAAATTTCTTGATATAAAATGTGATGGTACATCGACCCGGTGTCCTGTATGCAATGCTGGTATTGGCACATATATCCCATTGGAAAATACATTACAATGTGCAGAACGTATGAAATAAAGAACGAATTTCCGTGTACCACATTTCTATGTGACTTTATATGTTTGTGTTTTGTTTGTAATATTTCACTAAATGTATTGAATAGAGAAGTTTCGATTATTTTGCAAAAAAATGTTTCAAACAGAGATTTACCGACAAGTTCGTCTTGTCGGCGGGTTGCAAATTGAACTGTATGAAGTTGTGAATTGTTAAAATATATATAGGTATCCAAAGTTAATACACATAACATGTATTGTTCATGCGCTTCATTTGGGAATTCGACGAAAATATCCCGAAGTTGATGCATTAATTGCAAATACAAATCAACTATTCGTGAAAGCCCCTAAGCGTGTTAAAAGCTTCATTCTATGAACAAGACAACATATCATTGCAGGAGAG
Source organism: Rhamnusium bicolor (assembly GCA_029963845.1). Taxonomy (NCBI): domain Eukaryota; kingdom Metazoa; phylum Arthropoda; class Insecta; order Coleoptera; family Cerambycidae; genus Rhamnusium; species Rhamnusium bicolor. The sequence continues at coordinate 407,715 of JANEYF010002960.1, forward strand.
CAATGTTATGCTAATTTCGTTATATGAGGACAATGATCTATGGATATTTTACAAAATAAATATATGAGGTTACAATGAATGGAGGAAGAGGAATTAGAAGAAGAAGAGAAAAATGAAGAGGAAGATAAATAAGAAGGGGAAGAGGAAGAGGAATAGGAGAAGGAAGAGGAAGACCACACACAGTTTAAGAAAGTATTAAGCATATTAAATTAAATTGATATTTACTTACTTGTCTAGGAGACTATAATCCATTTGAGAGAAACATCATATAGACCAAACTGGAGACAACATCTTGAGCATTGTTTTCTATAAGAGTAGTTGCTACCCAAGTTTTAGTTTTTATGATATATTGTTAGTTATTTTATTAATGTACATGTATACATTGGGCACTAACAGAAAATGGAGGTCCCACCTGGTGCACCTGGTATATTTCTACGCATCTATTCGAATTAAAAAAAAAATGTGATTTAGTAACCGATACAATAATGCATAATATTTTTACTGGCGTCAATAAAATTGGTATGCGTAATAACAATACCACAGCTCCTTTAGCCATTAAGTAAAATTAACATATAAGCAATTTCTCGTGCGACGTGCCCCTCAAAACCAAATGCCAATTTACATACGCTTCTGCCAATCACTTCATTCGTTGGCTGCAGTAGACATTTGGGAAAAAGGATATCGAGGTTAGCTTGGCTTGACCGTCGGGAATTTGCAGAGCATTTCTAGTTTAAATGTCGTGGTCAATGGGAGGAAGTAATCAGAGCGCATGTATAGGGCGCTCTTTCACTAACTTCCGGCCCAACACGGCACTCACAAAGAACCATAAAACACAACCCGGATACACTTATCAACTAGTTTACATTTGCTATATTCTAAGAAGACTTATTTAGAGCAGCTAGATGTCCGGTTGTCCATTTTAGTTATCTAATGTAGAAATAAAAATAATTATAATAATAATAATAAAACGACTTTATTAAATTAATAATTATACAATAATTAATTTACTCCCTGGGCAAAGTTTAGCACTAAGGCTATTCATACACTTAACATTAATATACCTATCTTTGATAAGTTTTAACTACGATGCCAACAAAAAAAGTTATACTTCAATATAATTATTGAATCTTTCGTTGATTTGATTTGTATTTTGTATTTGTACATATATTTTTTTATTTATTACATTTTTTAGATTTATTTACTTTTGAATGGAATGTGGGATGTATCTTTATTTGTACAAAATCTAGATAAAATACAATAATTATAACATTTTAAAATTGATTTTGGATTTAGATAATTCGAGTGTGGTTTAGGAAAAGTGCTATAATAGATTTATCTTGATATATTTGTATCTGCTTTATCCGTTAAAAATATTACACTAAAATGAACATAAATTACATGCAGAGTGCCAACCGAAAACAGTCTACCCGACTCTATGCCATTTTGACTTTAGACAAAAGGCTTAAATGAGTCGTTTCTTGTTGTTGGAAAGTAATTAACTCAAAAAACTCCTACGAGGCAACTCAGAAACCGAAGTGTGAACACAATTAGTGCTACTGCTATATAAAATGTACAATATAATAGACAGGAATTATACATCTTCATGAAGCACAGATTTTAAAAATATGCTTCTATGTCCCGCCACAGGCACTGGCAATGTCGGTGAAAATGGTTGTGTCTGCGTTTAACGAAATACCAGCTTGGTGAAGTAGCTGGCTAGAGCACGCGTTGGCAAGTGTGACTAGATAATCTCTCTATCGTCCTGCAGGTTCGAATCCCGCCACCGGCATTAACAATGTTGATGGGAAAGGTTGTGTCTGCGTTTCTTCATAGATGTAACCCTGGCCCATACAGCTTCGGCCTTGGATTCAGTGGTGGTCTAATTTATGTGGTGCTTATGTTCTGATTCGCATCGATTCGATATTCCGATTTGATTTGATATTCCGATTTGAATCGATATTCCGATTCGATTCGATATTCCGATTGATATCGATATTCCAATTCGATTCATTTGTTTTTGAATTAGTGAATCGATTCGAATCGTTACATCGATTTTTGTTCAGGCCTATTCTTTAGCTTTAATATATAGTGGAGCGACAGGGCCAGTCAAGCTTGCATAAAAAATTTTTGAGGTATAAAGTAATGACCACCTTAACAAAAAGTGTTCAGGGACTTATCCTTCGATACAGTAAGAAATCTTTTGGTTGATGGAGACAAAAGATAGAGGTAAAAATGTGAAAAAAATAATTTGTTAAATAAATAAAACAATTATTTTCTCGTCTAACCCACTTTAATTCAAAAACGGAAGAATGCATTGATCTCAAATTTTGACTGCGTGATTACTACATATTTTTTTAATAAAACATATTAATATGAAGGTCAAATTTTAATAAGTGTAGAAAATATTGATTTTTAAGGCGATAGAATATGAAAATTTGCAGAGGTAAGTATAGCAAGCGAGAAACTTTTTTTATCTTTCGAAATACATCCAAGTATATTGGGAATAACTAAAAATAAAGAATAGACCAAACTTTTTATTTGAAACCTTTTTTTCTAGGATTAGCAGTTTTCGAGAAAATCGCAGATGGATATACGGAACGCCCACACGGATGAACGGTGCGCAAAGTTAGTAGACATTGAACGTAAACTTGTGTACTTAACTCGCTTTGACTTCTAAACGCGACAAGTTGATGACATCTTTTTGCTATATAATTAATAATTACATATGTATTTACCAATAGCAGATAGAAATATAAAGGCACAATTTTAACAAACCTAGAAAATATCGTTTTTTCTTTCATTAATAAATCATATCGAGAGTATTTATAAATACAACGAACACAAGAATTTTTAATCTTCCAAAATGGGAGAGGTGGTGGTCGTATACATAAGAATATTTTTTTTATTTAAAAAATTTACTCAGTCTCTTATTGTCAAGGGGAATACATGCATTACATTGTCGCTGTCGCATATTATCAAATGTTTTTTGCATGAATATGTCTATCTAAGTTATGTAAGTTTATTAATTTATTTATATTTGATATCCCGTTAATTCTAAGTAAGTGTAAATTGATGCAGCTAGGCGAATTGACTCTTTTTTTATTATCTTAATAACATCTACAAATAAAAATAATTGTATATTTTTTTTAATAACGTCTTATAGTAAAAAAAACATAAAATTGAAACTCAATTTAAACGATCAGATATTGCCGCAAATTTCCAAGCTATTCCATTGGCTGTGACATAATAAGAAAATTTTCAAACCTGAGCAATGAAACCAAAGCACAGCACACAATGGACGCCAGAAAAGGCGTGTGGCGTTGTCGTCAAAGTTTTAATTGAATGCGTGCGCATTTCCCTATTACTCACCATACAATCGGCAAAAAATGTTATTTAATATTAGTCCTCATTTAAAGCATCTTCATTTTACACTTAAACAAGTAGTAGTTGGTAAAATTACGTTAAAATCATATTTATAACATATTTGTGGGTCGTATTATAATACTATATTTCTATTTTTTTGTAAATTTCGTTGCTGGAAAATATGCTGCATCCGATCGCTTTGGTAATGTAAAAACCTACCTACATCGTTGTACAAGACATTATAGAAGTTAAAGAAATGAAATAATGGTTTGGTCGTATATTTGTTTCTGTTATACCCCCCTATTGTATATTGAACATTGATTTTGCTCGTTTTCCTACACTTTAATGTGGAAAATGGTATGTCCCTTTGTACAATTTTTCTATACAAGCCATCATTACTTTTCTTTGAAGCTTCTATGATGCCCTGTATACCGATATACATAAGATTCTTTTACCACATCACTAAACCGATCGGATGTAGTATCTTTGCCACATATTATGCAATTATTGGCTGCATTAATTTACACTTACATAAAGTTAAAGAGAAATCAAATATACATATGTAGTTATAAATACCTACCAACCAATACGAAATTATTAAACTTCCCTATTACATAAAGATATTCACACAAAAAACTGTTGATAATATGTGACGGAGACAACGTAATGTATATATTACCCTAGACAATAAGAGACTGAGTAAATTTTGTAAATCAAAAAATACTAATATCTATACGACCACCACCACTCCCGTTATACATAATGCGTACTTAATAGAGGTTTTAAAATCTTTATGTTCGCTATATTGATAAATACCCTGGATAAGATTTATTAATCAAATAATAGGTTTATTAAAATTGTACCTTTATATTTCTACCTGCTATTGGTAAATATGTAATTATTAATTATATAGAAAAAAGTTGCCATCAACTTGTCTCATTTTGAAGTCAAAGCGAGTATACACATACCAATGTCTACTAATTTTTATATCGTTCTCTGTGCTGTTTCGTCCCCGTGGGGTTCCGTATTTTCACCTGCAATTTTCGAAAACTGCTAATCCTAGAAAAAAAACGTTGCCTCCATCCTTTATCTTTATTACTTCTAAATTTGGTGTCCATTTTGAAAGATAAAAAAGTTTTTCGCTTTTACCTCTGCAAATTTTCACATTCTATCGACATAGCCTTAGAAAAAAAATAAATATTTTCTACACTTATTAAAATCCAACATTCAAATTAACACATTTCATTAACAAATATGTAGTGATAACACGGACAAATTTGACCCCAATTCATTATTCATTTTTTGAGTTAGAACGAGAACGAAAACATAATTGTTTTAATTATTTTACAATTTTTTCACAATTTTACCTATATCTTTTGTCTCGACCAACCAAAAGATACATAATTTTCGATTCTATCGAGATACAAGACCCTGAACACTTCGGTTGGTAGTGTTTCTTTATAGCTCCAAAATTTTTGTGTCCGTTAATAAGCGTCATAGACGGGCCAGACCGCTTCACTAATAAAAAAAAACTAAAATTGTTGCATGTAAAGATAAAACAATATAAATTTAAATATTCGTTTTAAAAAACTTTATGTTAATTCAACTATACATTGAAGAGTCTACTTAAATACGACTGATATAACAGTAATCAACAGAAATAGCTAGACAGGAATCTAATCTTGATGTTGTCACTGAAAACTAAGCAAGTGAAATGATGTGACATTCGCAAGCAGAACTACATTGTAAGTTTATGATCTAATAAGGGAAAGACGTCTGAATAAAGATAATTAAAGCAATAACAGCAATGCAGAGCAAGCGTTGGCATTATGTTGAGGGCTAACAAGTGAGATGCGTCACCTCAGAACAAACGGCTGAGGAAACATAATTTATCCTAGGCGGTTGGTGTAGATGCATTGCCGAGTTGACTGCCGACATAGGATCTACTAAATGGACATCATTATTTACTGACCCAGTATAGATAAAGTTACATCCTTCTTAGTCGACAGTGCTAATCAGCAGAGCTTAAAAAATATATTTTTCTTTGTATTGATTTTTAGTTTACAAAAATAGTAATAGGTTTATTTCAAACAACCACAATTAAATGTAAAATTGTTATTTATTTAACAAGAATATAAAACAAGTATTTTTCACGCGTGAGGATTTTTTTAGCACTAGCCGTTAGCCGACCATCGAGTATTTTAAATAGAAACACATTAAAACTTCCAAATTTTAAGGTGAATAAGATAAAAGAGATAAATAAGAAAAATAAAATAAATAAGGTAAATAAGAAAAATAGGATATATAAGATAATAAAATAAATAAGATAAGTAAGACAAATAAGAGAAATAAGATAAATACGACAAATAAGATAAACAAAATAAACAAGAAAAACAAGATAAATAAAACTAACAAAACAAATGAGACAAATAAGAATGAGATATGATAAATGGGAAGAATGAAATGGGAAATGAGGCAAATGAAACCAATGAGACAAATGAGACAAATGAGCCAAATGCATCAAATGAGACAATAAAATAAATAAGATAAATAAGATAAAGGAAATAAGGAAGTCAAACAAGATAAACATATTTATTTCATAGAAATAAATAAAATGAACAGAATAAATAAAATAAATTAAACAAATAACACAACTAAGGCAAATAAGGTAGAAAGAATAATTAAGGTAAATAAGGTAAGTAAGAAAAATTAGACAAATACGACAAATTAGATAAATTTAGATAAATAAGGTAAACAATATAGTATAGACGACAAATAAGATAAACAAGACAAGTAAGACAAACGAGGCAAATGAGATAAATGAAATGAGATAAATGAAATGAGATAAATGAAATGAGATAAATGAAAAAAATGAAAAGCGATATGACGCAAACTAAACGAATGAGATAAATGAGAAAATCGAGACAAATGAAACAAATGAAATAAATGAGAAAAATGAGGTAAATGAGACAACTGATACAAATGAGATAATTGAAACAAATAAGATATAAGAAAAACAAATTAAAGGAAATAAATAAGGCAAACAAGATATGCAACAGAAAAAGTATAACGAGGAATCTGAGACAAGCGAGATAAATAAGATAAATGAGATAAACGAAATAAACGATAATAACGAGACAAACGAGAAAACCGATATAATCGAGATAAATGAGTCAAACGAAATAAGCGAGGTAAATAAATATAACAATTTATTTACGACTTATTTCAAATTGGCTATGATGAGAAAGTACTATTTTTTTTATTCGAATGAAATTAATTTTATACAGTTTTTCTCAAAAACGGTTAATCTAATGAGAAATTTTCAAGATTTCTTTTCGGCACATTTCGTTATTCTGAACAATTTTTATTTGAAACATTTTTTTGATATGATGTAATTTTTTTTTGACCCTCTATAGGCGTGCACAAATTTCACTGATATTCAAGTAAAGTAAAAGTAAAGTATCAGATTTCTACGTTGAGACGTGTTTGAGATAATGATAGCGCAACGATGACCAGCTACACAGAGACACACAGACACACAGACATGCCGATTCGGATAAATTTTCTATTTCTGTATTCATCATAATCTGGAATTTGATTTTTGTACGACGTCAATACTTTCTCTATCAGTGTAGATAGATGAGAAAGTAAAAATGCCAACGTTTTTATAGATGAAATTACTATTTTGCTTGATATCCCCGATGCAAATTTTAACTAATTCTGTTTCACCATGTTTTACCAATAGTGCTATAACCACAAATTTATTAAAATGTGAATAATAATTGTATGTATTATTGAATAAATAATTTAAAAAACAAGTTTTATTATTTTTTTTGAACATGGCGGTGTGCAAAAAACCTTTTTTGCACGGCATAGTAATAATAACATAATTTTGACACTTAAAAGTGTTTAAAAATGATACATTTTTGACAGTGGTATTTATCACATAGGGACGAAAAATTGAGTTTTTTGTACGATTACCGAATATTGCCGGACGAGGCAAAGCCGAGTTCGACAACCGTATGAGAACTAAAAACATTTTCATCCTTGTGTCATATACTATTTTTTATTCGACTATAAGAAGAAAATAAGTTTTCATTTATTATATTTATTTTATATGAAAAATTTGATCGTAATTGATTTCACGTCACTTTGACATGAATATCATGACCGTTTGTTTCATTTGTTTAAGGTATCCATTGTTTTGTTTATAATTGTTTACCGTCCGGAATAGTATTTCATTATGAGTTCAGAAACTAGGATTTTCTTTAGATTGTGTCAAAGTGAAGTCAGTTATTATTTTCTTCTTATAGTCGATTAAAAAATAGTGTATGACTAGTGTTGTAAAATTTCGGTAATTTATTGATTGTTGCGAATATTCGGGAATTTTCGAGAATTTTTGAGAATATTCGAGAATATTTAATTTTTTTAGGAAAATATATATATTTTATGGAGAATATATAAACTGAATTATATAATACATTAAATACATCGATTAATTTAATTATAGCTTCAGTGGTGTCAAAATAATAACATTTTATTTTAGTAAAATTAATGTAGGGGAATTACTAGAAAACTAAATAATGTCTGAATGTTATTTGTGGTATTCTCTAAATTTTTCTTTTTCATTCTTGTGGCTTACTACCACATAAATAATTCTTGGATGTTTTTCCAGTATCATACTTTTAGATAACTAAGAACTATCCATGTGGTAGTAAGCCTCAAGAAGGAAAAGAAAAATAGTAGAATTCTGTTAATAAAAAAATAAAACTTTATTTATCATTCTCTTTCATATTATATATAAAACAAAATAAAACAATTGTCTTATTCAGCCTCCTCAATATCTGAAAAAGTTTTTTTTGATGAAATTGAATCATCGTTACCATTAGATATGTTCCTAGATACTCCTCATAGATTAAATATACATAGATAGTTCCATCCCATGTTAAAATTTACGACTCTAAAATCTGGACCCCAAAATTATTATATCGTTATGAACAGCACCTTTTTAGAAGGAAAGAGATTCTTGGCACTTTGAGCAATTTTGTATCGTGTATAATGTATAATAATTAGCCTCCTCCCCCTACAGTCAATCGATTTTTTTTCTTACAGTGTACGAAGGAGTAAGTACTAAATGACCACTCAGTAGCTGCTATTGAAACAGGTAAACCTAGAATAGCTGCTGCTAAATCTTTTAATTTTGTACCTTTCCACCAATTCTTATTATCTGACCTCGTAACAGTTGCCAAATGAAATTTATGCCCCACAAATGACTTTTGGTTAAATATTCTGTGAGTCCACAAAAAATATTCCTTTAAAATCTTTATATAATTATATAACCTTTGCACAAAATTTTGAGAAACATTCTCGAGAATATTCCCTAGAATATTCTCGAGAACATTCCCGAAATATGCTTTGAAAATTTCGAAAATATTTCTTTGTTTCTTCCCGGAGGTGCGAATAATACCGTAATATTACAGTTTACCGTTCTAAAATTTAAATAATTCTCCGTTATTAAACTTGTTCAGATAACCTAATGCTGTTAATAAAAATCACACCATAATATAATTTACTATCTTGAAAAAACCCTACATTTATAGACATAACACACAGAAAAAACTACTATTGTACTTCCGATGATAGTCCTATATTTGATGACTTTTTCTTTAAATTAATAATAACTAGGATTGATCTAAATCAGTGTTATCTAAACAATGAAATATCAACATTTGTTTTAAGAGCAGATTTTTAATTGGAAATCAAACAAATAAATTTGCTTTAAAAAATATATGTAATCCCATTAATGCTAAAACTACTGATAATAACGATCAGAAGTATATAGTTATTTGAGAAGTAACTAGTTTTATTCGAACAAACCTCTCAAATTTATCCAATAAAAATCATGGGTATTCAGCAATACTTTATTTCTCTTAATTTAATAAAAATATGATTGACAAAATATTTATCATTTGCTTAAATTTTAATATATAGTAGGTACAATGTTTTATATTTTCTTAACTATTCATGATATTATTAATGTAAATGTTGTTCTCTTTATAAAAACTATATCCAGTATTGGCTTCAATAATCCTTACCGTTGAAGCGAACCTATTATAATTGTACGAAATAGGGCTTGTATTGTCTCTAAGGGACAAGGTCATAAGTGCGTGAGTCCTGTCGGCAATAGTGAACAACATTCTATTATCGCTTCGGTTCCCGCAAGTGCCACCACATACACGACTATTAATTTTTAGTTTTTGATGCAAGAGTTGTTACTAGTGACGGAAAATTTATTAAAATCGTGGGGGTTAGAAGAATTGATTCCTGTATTTAACGGTAAGTACTTATAAAATGTATGCCTATACAATTATACATCTATCAAATATGCGGTGCATGCGGGGGTTCATTATTGTTATTGCGACATGTTGGTATATATTATATCACAACGTAAGTGAAAAGGCAAACTTGTGGTTGTATATAGTTAAAATTGGGCTGGGGATTTTCTGTATTTTTCACTGTGATTGTGACTAAAATTGATTATTATTTTGATATTGTATACAGCGTGCACCGCAGATTTGATGGAGCCACTTTATATAATATCTTAAAAACTACTTATAGCACAGGAATCTCAGGTTTTTGAGAACTTTTCTGGAAGGATGGAAGTTTGATTTTAAATTACAACCCTAAAGTATAAAATATCTGCAGGGTGCAACCAAACCCTTACTATAAGGTTGGCAATATAGTTATAGTTTTTCTTAGACTTTTGTTTTTGTTCATACATGAATTTAGCATTGATTATTCATAAGTGTTGCTCATACCATTGATTTTTTTTATGTTAATACTGATTGACTGATTTGTCAAAAAGTCTGTTTTTCTAAGGAAAATATAGTTTTGTTATAAGTTTAACAATGTAAGTATTTATTATAGTTTTTATTTGACTTTTATTTGTGTTCATATACTCGTATGAATTTAGTATTGATTATTCATAAGTGTGGCTCGTACCATAGATTTTTTTTTATATTGATACTGATTGACTGATTTTTTTAAAAAGTCTGTTTTTCTAAGGAAAATATAGTTTTGTTATAAGTTTAAGAATGTAGGTATTAATTATAGTTTTTATTTGACTTTTATTTATGTTCATATACTCGTATGAATTTAACATTGATTATTCATAAATGTGGCTCATACCATAGATTTTTTTATATTGATACTGATTGACTGATTTGTTAAAAAGTGTGTTTTTCTAAAGAAAATATAATTTTGTTATAAGTTTAACAATGTAGGTATTAACTATAGTTTTTATTTGACTTTTATTTATGTGCATATACTCGTATGAATTAGCATTAAATTGTCATAAGTGTTGCTTGTATGCCATAAAAAAAATTTTATGTTTGGAATGATTGATTTGTTAAACGGTCTGCTTTTCTAAAGAATATATATTTCTGTTATATAAATGTCATTTTATTTCTCTATATTCTATATACCATTTCTTCCACGTATCAAGTCAACATTTCTTAAATAATACACATTTTCAAGTATACATGATCTTTTAATGTATGTTACAATCTATAACTTGGCCTCTATGAGTTGATAATTCGTATATAATTTTATATATGCCACATGTAAAGTTATTGTAATAATGTCTCAAAATGTGGCGTATATGTCTTACGTTTTTCTTATTATAGGTAGTAATTTTGTGTGCAACACATATCAAATCTTAGGTGAACTATCAACTCATACATCAGAGAACCAGCGGCGGCTGGTGAAATTTTGGTTGACCATATCTCGGTAGTGAAGCATGGGACCCAAACCAGATTTGAAGGCATGACTATCAAGACTGAACAAATTTTGCAGAAAAAAATTGAAAAGTCAGCCCCCGCCCAGGTTTTTGGAAAACTATTCGGAAAATATTTGCAAAGCACTTTTTTCAGAATGAGGAGAAAAATTGATCGACAGATTTCAAATTTCATTAAGAAATTTTGGTTTTTGACAAAGTTACACCTTGATATTTTATAAATTAAAAACAGATATAAAATTTCAAGAAGGTGTAACTTTGTCAAAAATCAAAATTTCTTAATGAAATTTGAAATCTGTCGATCAATTTTCCTCCTCATTCTGAAAAAAAAAATTTTGCAAATATTTCCCAAATAGTTTTCCAAAAAACCGGGGGACCTTCTTTTAAATTTTTTTCCCGCAAAATTTGTTTAGCAATTGGTCTTGATAGTCATGCCTTAAAATATGGTTTGGGTTCCATGCTTCACTACTGAGATATGGTCAACCAAAATTTCACCAGCCGCGGCTGCAGAGGCCAAGTTATATACTCAACTATAACCAAAAATACAATCAATATTAATTGATATTTTCAGTCAATACTGTCACTAGATTGAATGAATAATTATATACTAGCAATCAATCAGTGATATGTTTTTGAGGCAATACCTTTCTCATTGAAACAACTATATCTAACAATAGGTAGAAAAAAACACCAGATTAGAATGACCCTAAAAATATATACACTCAATGATACTTATATTTGAAACTAACATAAATCATAATGGGAAAATTAAATAATTTATTGCCTCAAGTTATTATATTATTCTTTGAAAAAGTCATGTTGTAGAGTGAAAAGTAATATTGTGTAGAAACAGTAACAGATTACGATTGCAATGAATGAGTCTTTGTCATTAAATCATTGTATGGTTTCCAAAAGAAGTTTATATTTATTGCAATAAAATAAGCGTCTTGTTTACCAATAACAAGTCTATATTTACAGTAATTATAATTATATTCGAGGAATACTGAATAGAGTATATCATTGGCTTAACGGGTACCTATATGATTCAAAATACCATAGTGTTTTTTCCGTGCATCTGTATAAATTTGAATTATATAATCAACCATAAAGTGACCGATCAGTTCAGTTTATATTTAAATGAAAGTAAAATCTGTGTATATTTTAGTTTACTTGAAAATGTCCGAATAGGATGAAACTAGTTGTAAAAATAACAAATAAAGTGAAAATTAGACAAGTAATAAAAAGTGTTTATAATTTTTATTCAATAATATTTCGCAATGTTACTAATATGCTAATAAACTAACGATTCTTAATTTTCTTGCAATAAGGTTTCTTTCTTACATAAATAATTTGTACATATTAAATTTTGCCATTTTATTACGTACCCGTTAATAATTTTGAGTTGTTGTGGGTGAATTGTGAATGATTGAATTACTCCAGGAACCTCAGAATCCGTACCGACGGCGACGTAATGTAGGGTTACGCCGCAAATTTCCGAAATTGGTGCAATTGACTTAGTCAACACAGCGATAGGGAATTGTATATTTGTGCGACTCCTTTCCAGCAGTCGAGCATGAATGTAATACCAACAAATATCTACAATTCGCTGCAGTTACATCAAAGGGATAATGTCTATTTAGTTGACACTGCGCGATTTTTTAATAATTTAAGGTGTACTTTGATGTTTCAGTTTATGAATAATTAGTTTTTGATTTTTTTAACAATAATTATTAGACAAAACTTCACAAAGCAAAACCTATTATATCACAGGAGCTGTACATGTGAGGAAATCGAAAGAGCTATCTAATTTATTTCGACCTTAAAGTGATGGGGGGGAATATGAAATAGTAATCTTCAAATAGGACTCACGGAAAACATAGATGGACAATGAATCCATAACTTTGCTTTTTGTGTTGGAAAGTATATTTCTTGTGATATCGCCAATTATTTCGAAAGCATTTGATTGAGTATGACATCTACCCATGAAATTTAAACTACCACTCTATGATAAACCTGGTCAATGTCATACAATAAGGATTTATTGCTTTAGTTTCTTTCTGCTCTATATCAATTAAAACCTACAACTTCTGATCCTGTTCACAGCTAACGAGAATACTCCTTATGGCAGTAGCATCTAGGATCTTTTGATGTGTATGCTCGGTTCAACTATTTATTTATTCAGAGAATTGATTTTATTTCCAGTGCTAAGTTGTCTTTCAGTTTTTAGAACATATTTGATTTAGAAATTGGATACACTCAGATTGACGTCCTTCGACCTAACTTCTATCCACTGATTTCCCACAGCTTGAGCCGTGAAAATCCTATCTCGTATGACCAAAGTTCGTAGGCGGTATTCCTCCAGGTGCATGGTTATTCTATGGCGCCCGGATCTGCGTTGTCGCTCATTTCGACCTTCCTTAAACCACCTCCACCATCATCTTCAAAGCGTTGCTACATCGCAGCCCTCAAGATTAAAAAAAATCCTTTAAGGAAAGCCCGGCACCACTCATATCGATTATTCGGTCACGTTCAAAGTTATTTAATTGATAAAAAATAGCCCTTCTATGAAGTTTAGGCAGTTTTAAACATGTTTAAAGCTCAAATGATGATATTAAACTAATCGAAATCTGTCAATTTCCAATAAAAAGGTATTGAAGTCATCAGTTCTTTAAAATAAAAAGGTACAAGAAAGCTAGAAAATGTAATTTTTTGTTCAAATTTTAATCGTTTCAAAGCTACAGTGAAATAAAACTTTGTGAAAATGTCAACAAAATTTCTCAACGAATTATTGGCGTTGCGTTATGTTGTTTATTCAAACCAGTATATATGTATGTCTCCGAATGGCCAAGACGCTCTTTAGTTATTTCCTCGTAGCTTCATTTCTATTTCACCTAACGAACTCGGGAATATGTTTTTCTGCATATTTCATTTAAATTTTTATGAATGCTTGCTTTGCCTCGTAAATTATAAAACTGGTTATAACTTTATGAGCAACAACTTCCAAACAGTGGTACATTACTTCTACCACAGACTTGTATGTGCTTCTACACTTGGAATAGAAATAAACATCAGGCTTCCTTATTTCTGTGAAAGCCTAAGATATATAATCTTATCTCTCATGTGAAATGTACTAAAATTATGGCAATTTTAATTTTAAGTGTTACAATTACAACTTTAGCATTTAATAGACAAACATGATAACTTATACCGCCGACAACATTGTTTTGTGTGTGTGTATGTGAGAGAAATCCTTCTTGATAGTACAGGTTGAGAAACTGTCATGCTTTTTAACCATGAAATTTATTTCATGAAATCTCAGATAGTAAGGACGTTATATCACTCTGTCGTTCATGACACCATTACTATTTCAATAGGTCTCTGCAGTTTTCAGGCAATGTACGCCACGTTATTTATATAATTAGGGATAAATTATTTATTTTTATAATATAACGTCATGATTAGATATAGGTATAACTTATAACATGCCAGAGACAAAGTTAACCCTCCTTCCGAATTACGCGCGATATAATAGCAATAAAAAGAAATTGTAATTTAAGGATGAATAATTTTTGCGTCTATAAACATGTCATAATTTACATTTGTAGTAAAAAGAATGTAAGTAAAGGAAACTTTTCCACATAGATTTACGGAACAGTAATCGGATTATGTTAAAATATTAATAATAAGAAAAAGTAAAACACACAGTTGATGTTTCATCTAAACGTCATATGAGTAATTTTGGGTGCATTTGGGTGGGGCCAGACGCGTCTTTATAAACAGAAGTTGGGCAAGCGTTTCTCCATTATTGGTCGGATTCTCGAGGAACTGTGACTCTTCCGTGCCGACGAATTCAGTTTGATAAATTATTTAGTTGTGGTATTGTACCTATAAGAAGCGAGTGTAAAGACGGTTTTTATTTACGATATACACGAGATCTTCTGGTTGGTGTTTTTATTTACGATATCGATAATATTTTCTGTCTAGTGTAGTCCCTTTGTAGGCTACAAAATGGAGAGGAGGTCGGCGTCTTCCGAAATAGAATGAGAGTGGATTAGGGAGTATCCAGAGTTGGCTTTTCATAATTTGGAGTTTTATGTAAAGGGTGTGCAATTAGATAAATCGGTATCCAGGGAATTTATAGAAAAATATGTAGTGGGACACTATGCGAAAATGCATCTACCTAGTTCCACTGTTTGCCCTAAGTAGCTGACTTTATTATTGGCATTGCTCGCTCCGAATTTGAGGGAAAATATATTTGGCTTAGTGTGGATGAGACAATCAACGCAGCAGGATCGAAATTTTCCAAAGTGTGGGTGGGGTCCTTGGAGGACCTGCATGCTACAGGAGTCTATTTGCTAGCGTGTTGGAACAGATAAATGCAGCTAGTGTGTCCACTTTTGTACGTGACAGTTTATTTATTTTTGGTTTTACTGAACAGAATAACAAGACATCACTAATGGACTCTATGGGCGTAATTGTTGTGCTGTCTGGGATTGTAGAAATAAAAACAACTTTTGCTTGCAACCAAAATGTACCTCAAAATAGATACCTTATCATATGACAGTTTTCTTCACAATGCAATACAGAAAATATCTGATGTGGCCAGCACATAACTTTCTTAAATATACCGGTAGATATCATCCTGATGTAAAAAATCATTCTATTTAATTGTTCACTTACCTCAATTAAATTTTAATAGCTTACCTTGAAATGTTTCATTAAAATTTTTATATAATTAATTTTCATCGTCATTTGGTACTATCAATAATAATTCATGTCATATATTTTAATAATTTCTTCTTGTTGACATTGAC
Organism: Rhamnusium bicolor; assembly: GCA_029963845.1. Taxonomy (NCBI): domain Eukaryota; kingdom Metazoa; phylum Arthropoda; class Insecta; order Coleoptera; family Cerambycidae; genus Rhamnusium; species Rhamnusium bicolor. Next base: position 423,687 of record JANEYF010002960.1, read on the forward strand.
ATTTTTGTGACTAAATTAGACATTGCAAATGTCAAACCCTATTTTATGAGGTCAAATGTGTAAAAAATGTCAGTTTACATTAGCTTTATTTAAGTACTTGGAAAATATATTTTATTGGCTTGATATGGTAGACATGATTTATAATATTTCATCAAAAATATATTTTTTTGTAAAGGAAAATACAAAAAGTTTGAGTCCCGTGGATTAATTTTGCCCATCATCGAATTCATCATTATCTTTGGCCTATAGAATATGTGTACCAAATTTGAAAAAAAAAACTGTGGCAGCTACGTGACACTACAGACATGCAGACAGATTTTTTTCCCTAAAGTTATGTTTTCTCATTATAATTCGTCGAGATTCGTCCAGAACTGCAATAAAGAATTTTAATTTTTTTCTCGAAATTGTACCTTTTTTCTTCTTTCATTCAATATGTCTCTTCTGGTGGTACCACATTCACCAAATTTAATGTGTCACCTAAAATGTTGTTAACAATCTTAATTGCTAAATTTGAGAAGTCTCCCATTAGTATTTTTTTAATTTATCACGGATACACATATACACACACATCCACACACGCACATACACACGCACGCACGCACGCACGCACGCACGCACACACACACGCGCACCGACAGACGTTATTCGGAAAATAATCAGAATGGATTCAGGACGGTTCAAAATGTATATATCAACATCTCGAGGTCGAAAAAAATCATATATTAGGTATAAGAAAGTAAAAATATCATCAGCTTAACTAAATTCGTTTATAAATATACTGTACATAATGCGAAATGAACATCAAGATAGAATTCAGTTTGTGATATGACGTGATGTGAATAAATTTTTTCCCAAAAGATGTTAATGTCAAACTGAGTATTTTCGGCGTCGCTACAACAATAAGAACAAATTCAAAATTCAAATTAATGCTGTGTAATCAGACAGTTCGACTAAAGGAAATACACCGTAGTATACTAAACCTGATGCGTAAATTCCATTATCGGGAATTTATCAAAACTCATTTATTCAAGGAATGGTTATTATTATCCAAAATATAGTTATGTCTAGTCGCTAGATGAACCAAAAACATAGTAGGGAACGATATTGGTGATGGGTCGTTTGTAGTGCTTTACATTATTCTGAAATTTTAAAACTCTAAAATATATAGGGTGTACCATTGAAATGGGCGATGTTGAATGTCATTTTAATATTTAGTGGCTAATAACAGGAGGATGCAATCATTTTTGGAATATTGTCAGTTTAACATCATTTTGTCTAAATGTAACAGTGGTCAAGTGAACAATGTGCACATAATGTAAAAACATTTTACAAGAATAATAGCAAAAGCGAATCTTCCGTACTGTTTTCAATATTAACCGCAGGGGCGTGCGGTGAGTTTTGATACAGGGGAAGCAGTTTGTGATATAGAGTGATGGGTAGCGCGAGGCCCCGAGCGAAGCGAAGCAAAAATTATTTTAAGAAAAGGGACGTGGCTTCCATATACTCATTTTAAAACAAATGTCGAAAGCTGCAAAGTTATGATATCTAGAAAAAAGTACACTTGTAGGACCGCCACTCCTCAATAAACATAAAACATAAAAACCACAAAAATTAGACAACCCCCGATTCCAAAGCCGAAGCTGCACGGGCGAGGGTTACACTTATGAAAAAAACGCAGACACAACCATATCCACCGACATTGCCAGCGTTGGTGGCGAGGATTGAACCCGCAGCGAAATAGAGAGTTTGTTAAGTAGCTAACATGCACATACCTACCTATTTACAATGTAGTTTAATCCGCCTCTCTTTTTTTGCGATGTCGGAAATAACTTCGTCGTAAAAGTTTGAATTTTTGGACATCTTCACAAAGTCACTTTCTATTGTTAACAGGGACAATTTTGAAAGCCGCTCTTCACTGGTTAAATTTCTTGAAAAAGTTTTTATTCTCGTGTCCGTTTTGATGATTTTGAAAAAAAGGCAGCCATTCCACTAATACTTGAAAAAAAACACTTTGCACTCTTTAAGACACGCTGCAGATTGAGCTAGAACTAAATTTAATCGATGCGCAAAACAATGTACAAATATTGCATTCTGAAAAGTCTCTTTTACTTTGGCCTGCAGGCCCCCCAATTCACCAGCCATTACAGCGGCCCCATCATAACTTTGGGCGATAAGTTTGGCACCACACTGTAGATCATCGACTATCTGACAAACTATAGTATATAAAGCTGCGGCCGTTCATGGCGTTGGTACTTCTAAAAATCCTAAAAAGCGCTCTTGGAATTTCCCATTTGGATTTATGTACCGTACTACGATTGACAACTGACTAATATTCGTAATATCGGTTGTTTCATCTAACATAACTGCACCAAAGGAGCTTTTTTATTTCTTGCTTGATCTTTTCTAAAACAATATTGCTTATCGACTGAATCAAATCATTTTGAATATGATTTGATGTACCGCGAAATATCGTGGAGTGTTCCAGATGGTTACTTAAAATTGTATCGTATTTTGCTAATAAATCAACTAAATTGATAAAATTGCCCCTATTAGCAACGCTTCGAGATTCAGTATGACCTCTAAAACTAAGTTCATTTTCGCCGAGAAAACAAACAATATCAATAAGTCCTTTTAACACTTTCTTTCAACTGCTGATCTAATGAATGCCTCAATTCGTGATTTTCCAAATGTTTATTCTTTTAGTACCGCTCCCAAATGAGTTTCACACTTACCATGCCTTTTTGTCACTTTGTGAATGTTGTTTAAATCTGAAAAGCCATTTTTATTCCAAACACCTTTTTCATTTGTGAACAGTACAACATGGCCAACAAAACAATTTACACAAATTTTCACAACCCCTTAAACACTGATTAGCACTGTACACTTCAATATTGAAGTACCTGTAGCATGATTTAACTTTCGTTTTTAAGAATTTTAAATCAGGTGTTGGTTTCCCATTTCTAATAATATCCAGTCTATCTTGAAACGAATATGTTGAAAATCCCCTTTTCAACAAATTGCACACCACACAAACGCAAATAATATTTTCCACAGTGCTAGAACCAGCTTCCAAATTTAATAAGTAATTCTAAATCTGCGTACACGCGCACTAATATTCAACGTTTTAAAAATCACTTGTCGCCGCACCACAGGTTTAGAAACACCAAAAAAGTTTTTACAAATATAGCACAAAAGCTGAGAATAATACTAGGAAGATTAATATTAAGTATAATATTAAAATCGATATTAAAATCGAGATTAAAATCTATAAAATAAAACGTCTTACGATGCTATATAGCTCAGATATCAAGATTATGAAGTGGGGATGGGATGCATTTCTATAAGTTACCTACTTACCAGAGACAGTTGTCTCTGCTTACATATATCGAAGTTGCGCGAGTTCGTGTTGGCTGGATTAATCGAGTGCGTCATCGTTACGGTTTTATCGTGCAACATTATATCAGCTGCTGAAAAGCAGGGCCGTATCTATTGAAATTGGGTAAAAGTAAATTTTAATGATTAATATATGTGAATATATGTGATAAATAATAATTAGGTTCTATTTATGTGTTTTTTTATAATAATCCCAGGGGAAGCACTGCTTCCCTTGCTTCCATGGACCGACCGCCACCGTAATAATGTGGTGCCATCAACTCACGTTATTGAAACATGTATGAAGAACTTTAAGAAAATAGATTCAATGCTTAAAAGGAAGCCTTCGAGGAGACAAAGTCTTATTCGAACAACGGAAACAAGTTAGGTAATCAGGGATGATATGGTAAAGAGTTTACAATGTTCCGACGCCGGCGTCGTGCCGCGCCGTATTGCAGTTTTATTAGAGATTTTAGAACTTCTACATAAAGACTTACTTACACGATTATCCATGCAAGATCCAGATTGTGCAAGAGTTAAAAGATGACAATTTAGCATCGTAAATCGTTCAAATTTTCCTAGATTGTATAGACAACGACAAACATTTTATTGATAATCTGGATAATAATTGATGAAGCTCATTTTCACCTTTCAGGATTTATAGATAAGCAACATTTTTGGTACTGGGCAAATGACAACCCCCGACTTCTCCATTAGAAACTATTGCATAATTCAAACTTGATGGGAAATATCGATTCGAATCGAACTGGTATATCGAATCGAATCAAATCCAATCGATACATCAAATTTAATGTAGAATCTTAATATGTGAAAATATAAGCACCTTCCATTAAAAACAAACATTACTTTGTGTAGTAAAACATTTTCAACATACCCTTTACATTGAAAGATATTTGTAAAATCTTTGCTTTTGAGATATACAATTTCTGCCTATTATTTTTTGTTCATTTTAAATAGCACTAGAACTAATTGAAAATTTAGTATACATAGTATACCTTGGTTTTTACGAAAATTACTGCGTTAAACTACCAACAATTCAGGTAATGTTCTACATATTTTATAAAGGAGGTAATGAATGAGAGTTACAGAACACGACACCTTTTAAATATGTTTGCAGATCAGCGACATCCATTATTGTTCTAGAATTGTAAAAATTGGCTAAGATGTAAAATTCAGTTCAAACTTATTTGCAATATAAAAAACCTCGGTGACTTTGATCTGTTACCGTCCATAAAATTGCCGTCATTTTTTATGTTGCAAATAAGTTTGTAATAAACTTTATGTATATTATAAAAATACAGATATATACAGCACCTGAATGGAAATCTCTAGCTGGGAATTCCGTATGTTCAGTATTACCCACGAATTTCTTAATATAATCTGGATACCTAATGCAATACAAATACCATGTCCCCTATTATATGGCTGCCATACTGTGGGCAAATTATATTGGTTACATATTGACCAATTAGAGACGGTTATAAGACCGCAGAAATTTAAATTGTGTTTACCACACACGCGTCAGTCTATTTCTATGATTATTATTTTTAATGTTTTTATTTTCCAATCATTTAGCAGTATTTTTGATCAAGTTTTTAATTATTTTCAATTATATTATTACTATAATGAGAATAATCTAATTACATTACCCTATTGAGAATATTTTAAAGTATTCTGTTTTTGTACTTTGACGTGTTTTCTGGTTTTGACAAATGTCATCAGTTTAGTCTTAAATTAAAAAAATTAACCAAAAACGATTAAGTTCAACGCCAGGGAACAAATTATCATACAAATTAAAGAAAATGCAAATAAAAATTCTATGGTTAGTAATAATTCGATACGGAAACAACTCCCAATCATTTTGTGATGAAATGGGTTATAAACTAGAAGAAAATACACCAGCCACGGACGAAACATTAACAATAATTGTATTTTCATGTTCAAAACTATAGCACAAAACTTTAGCACTCGAGCCCTATGGGCTCTTGTGTCTATTGCCTTGTTGCTTGGCAATTTTCGAAAAACTGTCGATTTATTTTTCACCCATCAGCCGAAACCCAACCCATAGTTGTGTCTTACTAATTAGTTAAATACTATTTGAAGAGAAAAATATTTTACATTTGGGAAAAGAAAAGCGACAACTCGATTTAAAAATGTTATTTCTAGTGGAACTTTCGCAACCAGGAACCAAACAATGCATTTTTAAAGAGAAGTTCTACACTAAACAATAACCATGAAATGCCACTCGAAAACTAATAAACACAGAACCGATCTAATAAAACTAACAAATCAGGCAAAAAAAAGTACAATAATTAATAAATACAGTCACATCACATCATATATTAGACCATTTATGACGGTGGAAGCATCATATAAACAAACCTTCCAAAAATGACAATTGACAAATCGAAATCCAGTCACAATGTGAATCCAGTGTGTGGCAATGCGAAATCACTAATTCTTACGACTAATAAATTGAAATGTAACGAGTATGCCCACAGTATGGCGGCCCCCTATACAAGGACATTTTCTCAAGGATGAGCAATACAATTGGAGATCCATATTATATTAAGAAATTCGTGGTATTACCAGACTTACTTGACTTATCATCACTACTACTAGTTAACTAGATAAGTATACTTATGTATCATAATAAGGAATTTCTAAAATTATGATTCTTCAAGTGTGCAAGTTAGAGTACAGAAGGCAGTGAAGGTATAGCGATCAACGATCTGCTACTGTCGTGTAAAGCCGATTTCAAAGAACCATGTAATGTTACTGCTAATATTCCCTCACTGGCAGCATTCCATGCGAATCGATTCGATTCGATCCGGCCTCTTGAGAATCAATTAGAATTATGATATTAATTCGATTAATTTTTAGGAATCGAAATTCGATTCAGTATTTCCCGATTCGCATAGGCCTAGTTTCAATGAATGAGAGATATCTTAACATGAAATTACTTGATTTCCTAAGTTAATGTTGTCACATCGTACTAACAAAATGAGGCAACAGTACACACTGCCAAAAACCAATTGTTTCCTAGACGCGTGATTTCTAGGTCTGGAAACATTCCTGAGCCAGCAAGATCTCCCGATTTATCGGCTTGCGACTTTTTTTGTGGGGATATTTAAAAACTAAAGTTTATAAGCTCATCGCCCATAAAACACTGTTTAATTAAAATTAAGAAATCGATAGGATACCAGTAGAAATTCTACTCAACTATTTTGAATCCTCGCGGTTGCTCATATAAATATTTTTAGTCGAAATATCCATACAATTTCCCCATTACGTAAAAATAAATACAATTTACTTATATTACATTTTACGCCTGTATAAGATAATTGACCTAGACTTATGATTGTTAAAATATTTAGTGCATCTTTAATGGTAAATTTTGGCGTTTGGATCTAAGAACTTAAATCAAAATAATATTCGGAAAATATGTTACCCCGTATATTAAATACACATGTGATTAGGATATGTTTGACCTAGAAGCAGTAAAGCTTTGACGCAGTAAGCAAAATAAAATGGTGAGTAGAGAAAAGATAAAACAGGGAAAGACCTCCTCAGCAATACAGCTGGCACAGCTGGCATAAAAGAAGATTAGGCAAATACTGATGTTTGATAGCCATTTTGCAGTACTTTTGTGAGATGTTTTTTACAAAGACACTCACGTATACCAATTGCCATTTTAAAATTCTATTTGAGATCCCACTTGTATGGACTAAAGTGCTTTATAAATATTCATAATATTTTTTATTTGTTGAACATTTTTCTAAGATATTTTATTTTGTTCTGAATATTATTTAGCGGAGGCGTATAGAGATTTTTCTGCTATTAATGATGGAAGTTAAAAGTTAAATGAGTTATAAGACTTTATTATTTCAATTACAACTATCATAACATAGTATAAAAAGTAAAAATATAAATTATTAGGCATTACAATGGACAGCCATTTACGATGAGATATTCATGTTAACAATATCACGAGGACTTTAAGAAGCATCTTATATAAATTCAAATATTTAAATAAAATATTAGATATAAAACATATGAAAATAATTTATTGAGCATTGATCGCGTCAAAATTACAATATGCCTTTCTTGGTTGGGGCGGAGTTGCACTTTGAAGAAAATAATTTTCCCTCAGACCAACTTTTTGTTGATACAAAAATTCTCGATATTAGGCAACTGTTCTTTTTTAGTATAATAACTCATCTCTATAAAAACAACAATATTCTAAAAAATATAACTCATAATTATGAATTTTCTACTAGATGTAAGAGCAGTGCACAAGTACAAATTTTAAAATCTGACAAAAAAATAGGACAAGATAGTTATACGTAACTTTCTTCCCATGCATATAATTCCTTGCCATTATGTCAAAGAAATACATGTATATTTATCTATATCACCATGTTGTGTCTGGCTGTAGTGTATGGCTAATGGCCTAATGCAAAAAAAAAAAAATACATGCATAAATTAAAAAAATAATAATAAAAAAAAAAATTAGGGAAGTGGTACCCGTGGTACCCCTGGTTTAAATAACAGGTCCTTTATCTCACAAACTCTTTATTAATGCTACCGGTTTCGTGATATTTATACTAAAGTATTACCACATCTTCAGGCAACAAGACTAAAAATTGTTAGAAAACATTAGAAGAAAATAAATTGAAGAAAAAAAAAATTGACGAATATAAGGTTAAAATTGTAAATATAAAACTTACGTTAAAATACAAATATACAAAGATTTGTCCACATTTAAAAGCAATATACAGCCAAACAACAAAATACATCACTTTGAAAAGATTAATTTTAGACTGTAAAGTTAAAAAGTTAAACTAATTAAACTGTCTACAATATATCATCATCTGTTCATAGACTAGTGACAGGTGAATGTGGGGACCTCTATCTTAAAATACATATAAAGTGGTCTTTCAGTTATATGTCACCATGTGAGGTTTCTTAGTACTATATTTAATAAGAATTAATTGAAAGTACATCTAAAATCAAAAAATAGCTCAACAAAACCGCAACAACCAACACTCAAACCCCAAAAAACTCTTCTTTTTGCAAAAATAAGTTTCTGATTCCGGGCGTTGGCCATCGCGGTCTCGGTGAGCTAGTTTTATTATAAAAACAATTATCGATGGCACAAGACAAAACTAAAAACTATGTGGAGTTACAGAGCAAACATCAAAACAAAACTGAAAAAGACGAAGTGGAATCAGATGTTACCTGTGAATTGAGTGATGTAACTGTGTCTGACTTGATATATCGAAGGATTTCTAAAGACTCCAAGTTATTGAGTAATCCGCCTCTATTAGCCAAGTGTAGCACCTCAAAACCAGTCTCTTGATTAAATGTGTGGCTCTCATTGAGTGTTCGGCAAACTGTGAAAAACCCGTTTGCAACCTGAAGCATCTAAGATGTTCTTTTAATCTTGTTTTGAAATTTCTGTATGTTCTACCAACATAAATACTATTACAGTCGTTACAGTTAAGCTTATATACTCCACATTTGTCCAGTAAAGGAATTTCATCTTTATTATGTACAAAATATTTATTGAGAGAATTGGATGTTTTAAAAGCAATATTGCAGTGGTTGTTAAATATATTAGCTATTCTGTAAGAGACTGGTCCTATATATGTAAGTGAAAAATATTTTTTGTTGTTATTTACTGCGGTATTATAAAGAGGGTCGTTGATATAGGTTAAATTAGATGTAATTCTGTTTCGCTTTTTTTGTTAATATTTTATCAATTAGGTTATGTGGAAAATTATGAATAGAGGCTATTTGTTTAATAATCATTAATTCTCTGTTAAAGGACTCTGAACTTAGAGGAATTTTTAGAATTCTGTCTATGTAACAGTGAAAAGCTGCTACTTTATGTTGGTATGGGTGGTTAGATAAATTATCAATAACTACTCCAGTGTCAGTTGGTTTTCTAAAAATGTCAAAATTGTGTTTATTATGTTTTAATGTGATGGTTAGATCTAGAAAATTTATTTGTTTATTTTCATTCTCTAATTCAATAGTGAATTTTATTGTCGAATGAAGCGTGTTAAGGTGACTAGCAAAATCATTTAGATCTTGTAGATTGCCCGACCATAATAACAGAATGTCGTCTACATATCGATAATAATATATTAAAAAAATTATTAAACCTTGGATTATTCATAATGTTAGAAGTTTCAAAATTGTGCATAAATATATCAGCTAGAATGGGAGATAGAGGAGATCCCATAGCTAGTCCTTCATTTTGACAATATGTGTCACCATTGAATGAGAAAAAGTTTTGTTCTAGACATATATTTATTAAGTTGAGTAGTTCTCTAACCTGCTCGTCAGTAAAATTATTATCCGATGTCATCTTTTGTTTGATTAAATTTACGAATCAAAAAATAGCTCAACAAATAAATAAGCTGAAAATGTTCATACCTTTTTCACATCCGTTAAGAATTTTTCTAACATAAATTTTGACCAGCAAGAAATCAATTTGCTCAATAAAGGCCTAAAATTTAACCCTACAATAAACAATAACAAATTCAATATAAAAAATTTAGAGTTATTAGCAGCAGAGAGTGAAACAGTTTTACAATCATTAAATATAGAAAACAAAGAACCGGTCAGAGATGAGATTAAAAACATTTTAAGAAATCAAAAAGCAAATTTGACTAACAACAACATTCAAAATGGAAATTTTAACTATAAAATTATCAAATCTATCCAACAAAAACTAAAAAACAATAATTTAATTTTAAGTAAAGCCGACAAAGGAAATTGTATCGTGATTATGAATAGATCAGATTATAATGAAAAAGTTCTAAAGTTTCTGTCAGACAACGATATTCAAAAAAGTAATGTAAAACTGAATCCTTTTATTAACAAAGTAAAAAACTGTTTGAAAAACTCTACACACCTATTAGATAAACCAAAATTACTCGCACTAAACCCGGACTTCAGCTTAATACCGAGATTATATGGTTTATTAAAAATACACAAAAATAACAATTTTGAAGAAATACCCATAAGACCAGTAGTAGCATTTAACAATTCTCCAACATATAATTTAGCAAAATATCTCAATTCTTTGTTAAAGGACATCTACAAAGATTATTTTACCCATACTGTTTTCAATAATGTTGATCTAGTCAATAAGATTAAAGATGTACATGTAGAAAATACTTACATGTTAGTATCATTTGATGTTAGCAATCTATTCACGAACATACCACGCAATGAAGTCGTAAATTTAATCAAACAAAAGATGACATCGGATAATAATTTTACTGACGAGCAGGTTAGAGAACTACTCAACTTAATAAATATATGTCTAGAACAAAACTTTTTCTCATTCAATGGTGACACATATTGTCAAAATGAAGGACTAGCTATGGGATCTCCTCTATCTCCCATTCTAGCTGATATATTTATGCACAATTTTGAAACTTCTAACATTATGAATAATCCAAGGTTTAATAATTTTTTTAATATATTATTATCGATATGTAGACGACATTCTGTTATTATGGTCGGGCAATCTACAAGATCTAAATGATTTTGCTAGTCACCTTAACACGCTTCATTCGACAATAAAATTCACTATTGAATTAGAGAATGAAAATAAACAAATAAATTTTCTAGATCTAACCATCACATTAAAACATAATAAACACAATTTTGACATTTTTAGAAAACCAACTGACACTGGAGTAGTTATTGATAATTTATCTAACCACCCATACCAACATAAAGTAGCAGCTTTTCACTGTTACATAGACAGAATTCTAAAAATTCCTCTAAGTTCAGAGTCCTTTAACAGAGAATTAATGATTATTAAACAAATAGCCTCTATTCATAATTTTCCACATAACCTAATTGATAAAATATTAACAAAAAAGCGAAACAGAATTACATCTAATTTAACCTATATCAACGACCCTCTTTATAATACCGCAGTAAATAACAACAAAAAATATTTTTCACTTACATATATAGGACCAGTCTCTTACAGAATAGCTAATATATTTAACAACCACTGCAATATTGCTTTTAAAACATCCAATTCTCTCAATAAATATTTTGTACATAATAAAGATGAAATTCCTTTACTGGACAAATGTGGAGTATATAAGCTTAACTGTAACGACTGTAATAGTATTTATGTTGGTAGAACATACAGAAATTTCAAAACAAGATTAAAAGAACATCTTAGATGCTTCAGGTTGCAAACGGGTTTTTCACAGTTTGCCGAACACTTACTCAATGAGAGCCACACATTTAATCAAGAGACTGGTTTTGAGGTGCTACACTTGGCTAATAGAGGCGGATTACTCAATAACTTGGAGTCTTTAGAAATCCTTCGATATATCAAGTCAGACACAGTTACATCACTCAATTCACAGGTAACATCTGATTCCACTTCGTCTTTTTCAGTTTTGTTTTGATGTTTGCTCTGTAACTCCACATAGTTTTTAGTTTTGTCTTGTGCCATCGATAATTGTTTTTATAATAAAACTAGCTCACCGAGACCGCGATGGCCAACGCCCGGAATCAGAAACTTATTTTTGCAAAAAGGAGAGTTTTTTGGGGTTTGAGTGTTGGTTGTTGCGGTTTTGTTGAGCTATTTTTTGATTTTAGATGTACTTTCAATTAATTCTTATTAAATATAGTACTAAGAAACCTCACATGGTGACATATAACTGAAAGACCACTTTATATGTATTTTAAGATAGAGGTCCCCACATTCACCTGTCACTAGTCTATGAACAGATGATGATATATTGTAGACAGTTTAATTAGTTTAACTTTTTAACTTTACAGTCTAAAATTAATTTTTTTCAAAGTGATGTATTTTGTTGTTTGGCTGTATATTGCTTTTAAATGTGGACAAATCTTTGTATATTTGTATTTTAACGTAAGTTTTATATTTACAATTTTAACCTTATATTCGTCAATTTTTTTTCTTCAATTTATTTTCTTCTAATGTTTTCTAACAATTTTTAGTCTTGTTGCCTGAAGATGTGGTAATAGTTTAGTATAAATATCACGAAACCGGTAGCATTAATAAAGAGTTTGTGAGATAAAGGACCTGTTATTTAAACCAGTAATCGTAATAATAAAAAAAGTTTATATTAATTATAGATAGAAAAACTGCACATAGAATTACTGATGTAAACCTTAACTCCACAAATATTCAGTCTAAACATCAAAAAAGAAAAAACACTCGTAGTTAATTAAAATATGCGTGTATAAATCGGTTACTATAAAATAAGTTATAAATGATGTGCTGAAAGAACCATAAACACCCACGTACAACCTATGGCTTTTGTGGGTTCTGTCTGGTTTATTTACTGTTTATCTACTACTAAAAGCCAAGTTAATTAATGTAAATTATACTGTATTTATGACGATTATGGTTAAATAAACTTATTACTATTAAAAAAAATTGGCTTGGAAATCCCTAGCAATTATTATTATTTTCAGTATTTTCAAGGCAACTATCATTTATTTTTATATTTTTAAATAGAATATTTTATTGTGATTTCAATCATGTCACATTACACTCGTTTAAAGTAATTATTGTAAGACTAACCCCACCTTTCTTTTTAAATTGACTAATTGCGATATACTTTTTTTTGTTATTTAATTATACGAAATAGTATATACTTAAAAAAAACTTTTAAAAACTTTAATTGCCAAAAAACTGTTTATTTTTTTTATAAAAATTAAAAAAAATAGATTATCTGGTAGGTAATTAAATAAGGAAGAAAAAGAAGGAAAAAATAAATTTCGATATAATGGTAATGAGTAGTAATGACTAATGATATAAAAAAAGACAAATAGAAATTAAACGTGCAGTTATTATTATTACACATTTAAAAACTGGACAACTGTAGTTTATACGAGCACAATTGAAATCGTATAAAAACTAAAAGCCAGCAAAAACAATCGGCATCTCTTTATTCTATATATTATTTTATATGTACAATAAAGAGATGCCGACTGTTTTTGCTGGCTTTTAGTTTTTATACGATTTCAATTGTGCTCGTATAAACTATACCATTTTTAGATGTATTAATAATTAGAAATAATGAAAATAAGTTAGAATTTGACATATACAGAAAAGATACTAGTACTCTAAGATATATCTCTAAGAAGTCTCACCACTGCCACAGTGGTTCAGAAACGATTAATTTTAGCCAAAAATAAGAAAAAGCAACTATTCCATTTTATATTTAATTTGTTCATTGTTGTGGCTGTAGGTAAACTAAAAAGGATTACAGTAAATATTTCCATTTCGCGAACATGTTAAAGAAAATTTGTTTATATTTTTCCGGTAGCATGCTTTTAAATATTTTCATTATTTATAGAAATAAATTGATATTTTAATATATTGTTATACATATAAAACTGCACTAGAAGACATTATTTTCAATTTCTATGCACTTCCGGTTTCGCAGGAAATTACCCAAACTTTCTTATTTTAAATGTAATATTCTGTATATTTTTACATTTTTGGATTCTACGGTGAATTCTGAATATAACAGTATACGTTTTCCTTTATTTTTTTTTATTTATTTCTTTTTTTTAACGAAAATTTTAATTTTTAATTTAGAGTGCTGTGATTTAAAAAATATGTTTCTGGTAGGGTTTCTTACTATTGCAAAAATTGAATTACTGTTTTATGATAAATACTCTCTTACGGAGCCTTCAAAGGTGAGAAAATTGATTATTCTAAAAAATGCATATTTGCCAAATCTCAAAATGGTGGCTCATCACGATATTTAGAAAATACATCTTTTTACTATTACAGTGATACTCATAATTTAGCAATTCCATAAGAATTCACAAAATTCTCTAAATAAATAGGTATTATAATGTAATTTCACAAAACCCGATGCACAAAGTAGTGTGCTGTGATAACAATTATCTCAAATAAAGTTATTTGTTTAAAATAGCTGTCAAAATAGTTATCAAGTAAACAATGGTTATACTAGCATTACAATAAGCGTAATTTAAAAGTACTAGTCACGACAGATATTTTAAACAAATAATTTTATTTGAGATAATTGCACTCTAAATCAAAAATTTTTAAATTTTCTTTAAAAACAGGAAATAAATAAAAAATCAAAGAAAAATGTATACTGTTATATTCAGAATTCACCGTAGATTTCCAAAATTTAGAAATATACAGGCTGTTTCTTTTAAAATAAGACAGTTGGAAGTGCATAAAAATTGAAATTACTCTCTTCTGATGCAATTTTATTTGTACAATATATTAAAATTTCATCAATTTATTTCTATAAGCAATGAAAATGGAGGGGGGTGAGCCACTTTTCCTTAACACTCGTTATATATATTTTTTGAATTCAGCTCTGATAATTTGCCTTATTATTAATAGATGTCAAATGGACATATTCTTGATGATGAATTTTAATATTTACACCACTCCTTCTTATTCAATCCTCTGTAATTATGAAGATACAAAGGCCGTATTGGTGTTTTTACTTAGCGGTAATCGGTGCTATTTTAGGGTTGGCATCGTTAACTTTCTATAATGCTTAAAGATTGCTTTTCACGCAGTTCTACCTATATCTACTTCTGTTACAAATATCTCATTAGTGCTTTAAAATAAGATGCGTAGATTACTTTTCTGCCTTCTTCGATGAAATGAAATAAAAAAGAGTATTTCTGAAAATGTTTCGTCTCCATAAGCTTGCCAGTAATTAATTAAAATGTTTTGTATCTTAGTTACTTTAATTAATGCAAATAGAAAAGTCTTCGATTTACATTAATTCGCAACTCAATTTATTTTGTAATAAGTAGTAATTTAAAAGGGCTAAATTTGAATTCCAGAAATGTATAAATTAAAGAAATACCAGCAAAGCTTTTAAAGCTATTGTGAAGTTGCCAACAAATTGGATGCGTAGGAAGCAGAGGTGTTCTGGGTTAATGTTGTTTGTTAAATCGGAAAGTTCCAATAAAGAAAAGCGGCATGTCAATTCAGTCCTCTGTAGTAGATTAAATGGAACACTTAGTAGTGTCTATTCAGTCTTTATTGCATAGGTTGAATTCAGAATTCGAGCAATTGGGAACACAAAAGGCACGCTGTTCCGTGCAATTACTGGCGAAGGATAGATTTGACGTTTCTTCTTTGGTTTTGCTTTTTCACAATAGTCAGATCTCTGCAGCCTGATTCACACATACGACTACATGTCGGACTTTACTATTGTTGTTTGATGATATTGGTGGCTTAAATTTAAGGCCGAACAACGTGTCTGTTTTTTTGTGGGAATTTTTTATAAAATCGTGTTATATATAGCCCCTTGATTGAATATTACGGGGGTTTCTATCAATATATCTCAGTTTAAATTACTGGGGAACTATAGAATTTTTTTCAGCTTTTATGTGAAAGGAGTACTATTTTTATATTTTCCGAACGATCAATGAGACCAATTTATTTTATAGTCCAGCAAATATAGACAAATAATATATCGTTTTAAGAAGGAAGTTCAAGTAAGCCGCATTTTTTTACACTTTAATTTCGTCGTCCTAAACAGTCTCCTGTGATTTGTTGTACACACATTTTATACGGTGCTAAAAGCATTAAAAAAGTGTTTTTTCGCGAATATCGTCGTTCTCTTTAATTTTACGGATATGAATGTTAGTATAAGATCGAAAGATTATAAAATTATCAACAAAAAAGTTCCTTACTCGTTTTATCATAGCTTTCAAGAAAACTTGATATAAAAGTTATGACTCAAGCAAGTTTATAAATTGCATCATATATTAAAAGCAGAACAAGGAATTTTTGATGAAAAAGGTTTTATGTGAATTATTAATGAAATCACTCATGATTAATTTATTCAGTGGCGATAATGTCAATATTATGAATAATCAAAGCATAATCATGCGTTATCAAGAACTGATACATATCTTTCTTCCACTTCTTCTTTTATTTTTTTCTTCATTTTATTCTTCTCTTTCATCTCTTCCTTCTACATTTTCTTCTTCTCCTCCGCTTATATTTTCCTCAATTTCATCATGAGCATTTAAACAAGACAAGACTCATGACAAATGCCGCATACAGAAGAGCCAATGGAGTCCCAGCTCTTCCTTTTTTCTCTCATCTCTTCCTTCTATATTCTCTTCTTCTTCAGGTGTACACCCAGTATATTTAGAAATAAAAGAGAGGATACTCAGTTGCTTATTTCTATTCGGGATCACTTAATACAAACGAATAATAGTATCTATTTTATACTACTATCGTCCTTTTGTTTGAAGTTTGGAAACCTGCTCCTTAAATTTATTTTCACAATATAATTTTACAATATCAATGGGTAGTAAAATCGAAGTGTTTGCTTGAGTCATAACTTTTACATCTACTTTTCTCCGAACCTGTAATTAGTATGACAAAACGAGTAAAGAACCTTTCTTGTAGATAATTTTCTTATCTTTTGACCTTATAATAAAGTAAGATGAGCGACCATTTGGTCGGTGAGGTGGAGCGGCGCGGCGCGGCACGGAGTTTTCAAGGGATTGTTCTTCTACTATAGGCAACCGTTCCGACGTCCTTCTCTCCGCACTACGACCCTAATCGAAGAATCTCTTTTTATCTATATGTCTTTAATTTGGGAGCAGATTTGCGCCGCGTCGAGCTGCTCCACCTCACCGACTTAATGGGTGCTCTGCTTCACACACACTGTCAAAAATTGAGCGTATAACGAGTTGTAGGTCATTTTTGAAACGTTGTTTATACCTACGAAATTAAAGTGCAAAAAATGCAGCTTTTTTACACTTTTTTCGTTAAATCATAATAAAAGCACTGGACTATTAATAAAATCAATTCCTCGATAGGGAACTAATTAATATTTGAATACTAGTTATTAGAATTTTTTATAGGCGTTTACTTAAGTTCGGAAAGAATTTGGAATTAATCTACAAATATATTTTTTTTCTAAAAGAAAATTTTCTTATATTGATATATTGTTAATGCTCAGGTGATTAATATAAGAAGTCTCGCTCGATTTCCTGGCTGTCTTTTTGAGCTAGGAAAAAAATTGAAACATTGAGGTCATAGATTATTCATCAGAAAATTCCAATATGGAAAGAATAATTGAACATCAACTCAAGCAGATAATATATATTCGAGAAATTAAAATGTTTCAAAAAATAAGTTTTGTTTTTAATCAATGGTGAGGTAGCATGAGGTCAATAGTAATCCAATACATATTACAATTTCATACTTTCTGTTTAGATGGAATGATGTCACACTTACTTATTTCTCACAAAACTTTTTCATATTTCGATAGTCAAACTTTTTCCAAATTGAGCGATGTATATATAATACTACATATACCGGGTAACCCAAGAGTGATGAACGCCCCCTTTTTTTATTTTTAAAGATCTCGATTTGAAATTTTGAGATCATTTATAAATGATAAAAGGTTAATTTTTAAACATATTATGACATTTTACTTAATTATTGATTTGATCGAAAATGACGTCATTGAACTCTTTATAAATGATGATTCTATTTTTCATTTCGATAATTCGTTACAGCTTAAAATCCTATATTCCCTCATTTCTATAATTTGAAAAAACACTTTGTTACTTTGTGAATGTTGCTTAAATCTGAAGAGCCATTTTTATTCCAAACACCTTTTTCATTTGTGAAAAGTACACATGGCCAACAAAACAATTTACACAAATTTTCACAACCCGTTAACCACTGATTAGCACTGTACATTTCAATATTAAAGTATCTATAGCATGATTTAACTTTCGTTCTTAAAAGTTTTAAATCAGGTGTTGGTCTCCCGTTTCTAATAATATCCAGTTTATCTTGAAACGAATGTGTTGAAAATCTCTTTTTCAACAAATTGCACACCATACAAACGCAAATAATATTTTCCACAGTGTTAGGACCAGCTTCCATATTGAATAAGCAATTCTAAAACTGCTTATATGCGCACTAATGTTCAACGTTTTAAAAATCACTTGTCGCCACACCACAGGTTTAGAAAGACCAAAAAAGTTTTTACAAATATAGCACAAAAGCTGAGAATAATACCACGAAGATTAATATTAAGTATAATATTAAAATCGATTTTAAAATCTATAAAATAAAACGCATTACTATGCTATACAGCTCAGATATCAAGATTATGAAGTGGATATGGGATGCATTTCTAGAAGTTGCTTATCAGTTATATCGAAGTCACGCAGGTTCGTGTTGGCTGGATTAATCGAGTGCGTCATCGTTACGGTTTTACCGTGCAACATCTTACCTGTTGAAATACAGGGCCGTGTCTATTTAAATTGGGTAAAAGTAAATTTTAATGATTAATATATGTGATAAATAATAATTAGGTTCTAATTATGTGTTTGTTTTTTAATAATCCCAAGGGAAGCACTGCTTCCCTTGCCTCCATGGACCGACCGCCCCTGAACTTGATATAAGTCAATCCTCTGTAACAAGAATATTGAGGACACAAAACTTTCATTCTTATCATATTCAACTGCTTCAGGAACTAGAGCCAAATGATTTCGAACGAAGGTAACATTTTGTGAGTGGACACTCAATAAGATTCACCAACAGCCGCAATTTTTTGATTTCGTGCTATTCACTGATGAGGCCACATTTCATAAAAATGGTTGTGTAATAGACATAACTTACACTACTATGATCCATGAACCCTCATTTTACGAGAACTGTAGATAATCAACACCGATGGTCACTCAATGTGTGGGCAGGGATAGTAGGTAAATATGTAATTGAACCGCATTTCGTTAATGGTCACTTGACTTGGAATATGTACTTCGATTTTTTACAAAATGTACTGGGAAGATTGTTAAACGGGTGTCCTCAAAATGTCTTACAGAGGCTGTGGTTCCAGCACGACGGAGCTCCATCCCATTATAATATTGCCGTAATAAACTTTTTAAATGTTACATTTGGTGACAATTGGATAGGTCGAGGAGGACCAGTTTAATGGCCACCAAGGTCGCCAGATTTGACAAAATTGGACTTTTTTTGTGGGTTTACATTAAGGGATTAGTGTACAAAATATCACCAACTACAAGAGAAGACATGCAGCAAACAATTCGACTAGCGTTCGACACCATCACGCCTAACATGTTACAAAATGAAGTGACTCAATTCTTCATAGAGTCAGAATTTGTAATTTATAACTAGGTCACGTTGAGCATATTTTGTAACTTGTTTTATTTTTTCTCTTTTATTTACTGTTTACGTTCAAAATTACACTTTTATTTTGTTATTTACATACCTAAGGTGAGGTGTAAACTTTGTTATTCAAGTGCAATAAATTTGCTACTTTACTGTTTCCTTTACGATTTTATAGAAAATAATTTTTCGCCTGACCGCAATTTTTGTTTTTCCAAAGCCATTTCTTAGTATGATTGTGAGGTTAAAGAGAAAACCTTAATTATCTTCACAAACAAACATACAAACAAACAAGCAAACATACAAGTGAAGCTAATAAAAGCGTGTTAAAAAGAAAGCAATTTGAAGGTGGAATCCAACCACGTAAAAAAATATTTAAAAAAACAGAGTTTTTCCCATTTGAAATTTGCATTAATTGACATGCCGTCATGGACACCCTGTAAAATAGAATAATGTAAAAAAGGTGTAACAGAAAATTTAAGCACCCTGTAGATTTCACAATAATTTTATATGATAGATCTTATCGACCCAAAAAACTTTTGTATTTAATAAATTGTTGTATCACTAACGGTTCAAAGGTTATCGAAGGAGAACACACTATTGACTCACCCTGTATACAAAGGGAATAATATACGATGTTTATCCCTCTTTGACGATGTAATTAAAAACACTCTTTGATGAATAACTTTTAACAATCAGCATTAGTTACATTTTTTTGTGCGACTTTAAGTAGTAATACGTACATGAGCATTAACGTGTTTAAACAGATTTTCTGTCTTAATCGAAGGTTTTTTAACAATGTAAGCGTTTTATGTTTATTTATGAAAATAGTAAATATATTCTAATAAGGAATATGTTTTTGGGGCTAGAAGAAACAAAAATTATGAAAGCACCGCAACTTATGGCGTCTGCTGTAAATTTATTCGTAGAATATAAGGAAAACAGTAAAGTTCCGAGTCAACTTAAAAACCAAGGCACTACTAGAGTACTAAACATCAAACTGTTATTATGATAGTTTACCACTCCCAGTAGATGGATTTTTGAAACAACCACTAAAATGGAATAATATTTGTATTTTATAGAAAGGAAATGGTCAAATCATTATCAATTTATACAATATCTGTAGAAATATAGTAATACAAGAAACCTGGGCACATTAAAATACCGCGTAAAGAAGAAGTTTTTTTGATATATATTATAGCAAAGGTATTTATGTTTTTCCATATAGAATATTTTAAAGTAAACTGCTCTAAGAAAGTTAAGGATATTATGAGAAAACGCAGTTTAGAACTGTAGTAAATTTTATCAAGATGTAAGTTTATATTTATTGTTCATTAAATCGAGTACAAATAAATCAATTTTTCAATTATATTCACAAGAAAATAACCAACATAAAAAATTTCAGTTGAAGATGCAAATTGTTTTTTCAATTTTAACAAGATGTATGCTTCCCACACATCAATAACAGCTTGATCATCTAGGCATGCCGTCAATAAGATTATTGAGAGATATTGGTCCAAATTCTTGAAATGATCGCTCTTAAATCTCTGACTGTTTGTAGACGAAGTTGATGGTCGTGTATGGCTCTTAAACATATCCCATATTAGTCCTGATCCTGGCAATAAATTCTTAAATGGGTGCTTGCGCGTTATCTGGTGTGTTTTGATCGGCGACAATGGTTGGTAGTTATGTGTTAATATTGGAGCATGGGATCCATCCAACACTTTATGGCATAACTATCAACACTAAATGAAGAAGTTGCACAGAGAAAAAATTGCGATTGAAATTTGCGAAAAAAGTTGCAAACGTTGTGTGCCCCCAGGTTATTTTTTATCATTAATTAGTGTTACGTCAATGCTTGCAGGAACTTTATATGCGTATGAACATATTTGATATTTTTTCTTAACGACTGGGTTGGCACCCAGCATTAATACAGGTGATAGATAATATATTTATTGAGCACTTTACAACAACTGTAGATATATTGTATATAGCTTGTGTCTACTCTCAGTCTGTCAAATCGCAATCCTGCCAATTTGGTGGAGAAGAAGGTATCTCCAATTAGCAGAACAATTAGTAAAATATTTAAAAAACATGTTATTTCCAAAATCAGGTGGAAAGTTCATCGCCAGATTTAAAATTTTATAAAAAAAATATTGCTTTTTTTATAAAATTACACCTTTTTGAAATTCGCACAGTGAAAAATGAATCTAAAATAAAATTTAAAGCAAAATTGTTTGAAGAAACTAGAAATCTGGCGACATACTTTCCACCTGATTCTAAAAAAAAAAATTGAGGGGCACACAATATTTGCAACTCTTTTTCGCAAATTTCAGTCGCAATTTTTCATTTTCATTTTCTCAAACTTCTTCATTTAGTCTTAAAGTATTGTTTGGGTCTCATGCTAGAATAATGAGACGTATCTCAATACTGGAGTCATAGCCTAACCTAAATTTCGCCAACCACCACTCATCGGCGACACTAACACCTAAAGATAGTTTTCACAAACACTAAAACTTAGTATACTTGACATACGTTTTGCCAACCAAATTGATTTTATCTGGAGATGATTAGAACTAAATATACACTTACACAACCTATTTATATCTAAACCATTGTCACGTTTCGATGCATCTTGACCAACTAACCAGTAAAGCGGATTAGATTGGTTAGGTTCTTTGTTAATATTTTTTGTTTTGTAATTTTAAACGCATTTAACTGTTAACCTTATCTGTTCTTCTATATTTAAGATGAATTATGCTCCTTAAATCTAGTCCGAGTTGACTGTCTTGTTTGCCCTATATACTATTGATTGCAGTCTTTACAATTAGTTTCTTAAATTCTCGATTGACAACTTTATATTCCCGGCATATAAGTCATTGTAATATCTATGTATTTGAAAATGTTATTGAAACCATGGGTAAATTGTCGTTTATACGGAATCAATCCATAGTGTGAATTTTCTCACATTTTAAAAGTGTCTACCTTAAATTGACGATTCCTGTTGCTTTAGTAATTAATTCTTATTAAAAAAAGTCAACAAATTATATAAGTTAAAGCCAATTGTGAAATAACATAAAATTTGCAAGTGATATTCTACCTATAGAACTAGAGAAGAGGTACTATAAATCGGTTATGTCTTTACTGAGCGAAATTGCTCTTGTTACTATTTTTTGAAAGTGACGTAAATTATGGGGTTCCTTTATGTGCGATATGAGCACGTTACAGATTACTATATCACGAAAAGCGGGATATTCGGCAAAATTTTTAGGTTAGAGGTCTCCGTGTTTACACTGATGAGATTACCCTCTAACGTCGTGAAGACTCTTGGTAGTGGAAATAGGACATTAAATAAATGATATAATAATCTGTGTTACAAATACCAACTTAACATTGTATAAATTTTTTTCAAAAATTTTCAGATGTTTATTTTTATTACAGTTAATCAACAAAAAAAATATAAGTATATTGGATTCTGAACGGTAAAATTAAAAAATAAAGTTTATTTCAAAATTAGTCCTTTGATGCTAATATTCATTCCACAATCAAAGTAATAAAACTTTAATTACTTAATGCACAAATAAACTCGTTCACTTCGTTATCATCAATATTAAATGGATAAGCGCACAGATGTTGAGACGTCGTTTCAGGTATATGAAGCAAATTAAAGTGGGCTTATGCCGAGGATACGAGACCGAATTTCATCCATGGTCGGCTTCAAAGACTGCAAAATCGCTTCATGTCGTAATTTACACTCGAACTATTCTCAGTAATTCAAACCCGAAAGAAAATTACCTTGAACGTCGGCCATACACCTCGGATTTAGTGCAAATCGTAAAAGCAGTGGCTCCGTCCTTAGGGCCGTTATGACACCCTATAAAACGGGCCAAGCTAATAGCTTGTACCGAGTGTTTGCTGGGCAATGGAGATGAATTATTAGTTGCTACTACTGACTTAATATCAGTCAGGATTACTGTCAAACAATTGCACCTGCTCTGGTTTACTATAATTTGAGTCTGAGCTAAAACAATGACATATGTGAATCAAAATCTCAAACAAACATAATATGCTATTTTCTACTAAAAAACAAGAAGAACGTATATATTTATATATGTATACTGGATGTTCTTACCTAAGGCTCTCAGGGCTTATAACTCGATTGCTATATTAACCAAAATTGTAAATTACATATCAATCAAAATTTTTTATCATTTGCTTCCTATCTTATAGTGGGGCCAAAAATATCTGATATGGACAGCACATAACTCTCTTATACCAGTATATATCATCCTGATCTAAAAAAATCATTCTATTTAATTCTTCACTTACCTCAATTAAATTTTAATAGCGTACCTTGAAATGTTTCATTAAAATTTTTAAATAATTAATTATCAGCGATACTGTCAATCGATACTGTCAATAATAATTCATGTCAAACATTTTAATAATTTTTTGTTATTGACATTGACATTTTTGTAACTAAATTAGACATATCAAATGTCAAACTGTTAAATTTATCCTTACCCCATTTTATGAGGCCAAATATGTAAAATATTTCAGTTTACATCAGCTTTATTTAAATATTTGGAAAATATATTTTATTCGCTTGATAATAGTAGACATGATTTATAATCTTTCATCAAGAATACATTTTTTTTGCAAAATCCAATACAAAAAGTTTGGGTCCCGTGGAACCCCTCCAGCTGGCCAATTTTACTCATCACCGAATTTTTCATTGTATTTGGCCTTTAGAACAAGTGTACCAAGTTTGAAAGCTTTATCTCAAAAACTGTGTCTGCTATTGCGATACTACAGACATGTGGACAGATTTTTTTTCATTATAATTCGTCGAGATTCGTCCAGAAATTCAATAAAAATTTATAATTTTTTTTTTCGAAATTGTACCTTTTTTCTTCTTTCATTCATTAATTCATTATGTCTCTTCTGGTGGCACCACATTCACCAAATTTAATGTGTCACCTAAAATATTGTTGACAACCTTAACTGCCAAATTTGGGAAGTCTCCGATTAGTATTTTTTTGAGTTATCGTGGATACACATACACACACACATCCACACACACGCACCGACAGACATCATTCGTAAAATAGTCAAAATGTATTCAGGAGGGTTCAAAACGTTTATATCAATCAAAATCTCGAGGTCGAAAAAAATCACGATTACTACACTTCCTTATATTAAGTATAAGAAAGTAAAAATTACATTACCTTTTGAATTTTCACTAATAATTTAAATGTTTTATTAGAGGTTATTGAAATGTTGGTACAATTGCCAAAAAATTATTATTTAACAAATAAAACGTTAATTTAAAGATAGCATCAGGAAACCTCGAGAGAAGTTAGGTTAAGAAGTGTAGTATATAATGTTTTGGTGTTTCGTGGAAAACTACGTCAGTGTTATCTTCATATCAAAGGTTCCAACCCACTCCAGGATTAGGCCAAGAAGAATACCAAACTAAAAACCAAATTAAAAAGATATAGTGATACAGATACAATCACTTTAAAAACTTTGAAAATACGTGTTTCTGCTTTTAGCTTTATCAAGTTAGCTCATTCATTGTTTAAAAAGATATATTTTGTACTTATCTATGATAAGTTTTGTAAAATTAGTAAATAATAATTAGCAATAAAATATTTTTCAGCGTTATTATTTTTCACTTCACTCTATATTTTAAAGTATTTTAAACTTTTACCAAGAAGAGAATACCTAATTTATTTTTAAATTATTCTACCCTACGGGGAATCTCCACTATATAATTTCAATAATCCTGTTCTCTGAAACCATTAGTGATTATTACATTGGGGTTTACTAATTTTTAGTTACTTTGGATCCATTGAATGAGCTATCTTGACAAAGCTAAAAGCAGAAACACGTGTCGGTAGATGTTTTAAAGTCTTTAAAGTGATTGTTCAACTGGTGAGTAGCTTTTGTTTTATTTATTTTTGGTTTTTCTGAACAGAATAGTTGGAATTAAAAATAATATTATTGAGTCAGTCACACTGAACATAATGTGCATATTATCTTTTTTTGTAATCCAAGTTTCAGCGTTCTGGCAAATAGCCGGGAAAATAATTATTTAAAAAGATATATTTTGTACTTATCTATGATAAGTTTTGTAAAAGTAGTAAATAATAATTAGTAAAAAAATGTTTTTCAGCGTTATTATTTTTCATTTTACTCTATATTTTAAACTTTTACCAAGAAGAGGATACCTAATTTATTTTTAAATTATTCTACTCTACGGGGAATTTCCACTATATAATTTCAATTATTCTGTTCTCTGAAACCATCAATGTTTATTACATTGGGGTTTACAAGTTTTCTTACTGTGGATTCTTTAAATGTCCTGGCTACCCTGATGACGCTAGGCAAGCAGAAACACGTGTCGGTAGATGTTTTAAAGTTTTTAAAGTGATTGTTTAACTAATGAGTACCTTTTGCTTTATTTATTTTTGGTTTTACTGAACAGAATAGTTGAAATTAAAAATAACATTATTGAGTTAATCACACTGAACATAATGTGCATATTATCTTTTTTGTAATCCAAGTTTCAGCGTTTTGGCAAATAGCCGGAAAAATAATTATTAATAAGATATATGTTGTACTTATCTATGATAAGTTTTTTAAAAGTAGTAAATAATAATTAGCAAAAAACATTTTTCAGCGTTATTATTTTTCATTTCACTCTATATTTTGCCTTTTATTTAAAGCAAAGGTATAAGCATTAAATCTGTTTGTACACCGAGAATCAGGTAAGGTGAAGTTATCTATTCCTACGCAACCGACAACCATACACACGGACCCCCTGGACATACCGTTTCTTCACTGAGTTGTCCTAGTTTCTGTTATACTGCTGATAGAATATAGTGATGTTCTTACAGTTTAAAACAGCAACTGACGCTCAAGACCGCACCGTAATGCAAAGTTCAAAGTACCGCAGCTGTACTAAAGGATGCCAAAATGCTGAATACCATTTTGTTGTTGCATCACAATAACATTTATTAAAAAGGCGTAAAACGGTTTTGTGACATATCTAATCGTTTCCGCTTTGACTTTATCATGTAAGCAATTTAAGTGACTTCGCAGTTACCTGTGGTAAAGACGAATTGTGTTGGAAATAGTACCATTATTGGCCTAAATAAAATGGTATTATTTCTAATATAAGGCGTCTTGACCACAGCTGACCGCATTGTCACTTAAATTGCGAGCTGTATGATGTATATGAGGATAAAGTTAAAGAGCTATTAATATTTCGAACACGATTAGAGATGTCACAAAAATGGTATATGCATTTTGATAGATAATTGCATGTTCTGTTAAATGTAATCAAAATATATTGGAAGATTCAAAATTTTTGGAAAAAAATTATTTCTGGCCAAACTGGAAGTGATGTATAAAAATTGAATATATAGAATTTGTTCCAGTAATACCCTATAACAAAAAACTACAATAACCCGCCATTTTGAGTTACCCTATAACAAAAAACTACAATAACCCGCCATTTTGAGTTTTATGAAAAAAATCCATCTTTCGGCCCAAACTTTTCTGTTTGATGTTTAATTATCTCTTTCTTGGCGGCAATGGATTTCCTGGAAAAAACTACATTATATTAGTTTCTGAACTACTAATTTATCTTAGCTAATCTTAGCTAGAATATCCTGCCGTACCGTACTGTAGTTGCTTAAATGACGTTTGAGTAAAGTCACATCTGCTATCTTCAGATTCTCGTGGATAACTGCTTAATACTGCTTTTCTTTACAATATTTTGAGCAACAAATACAATTTTTAACTTGCTTCTGAATGGAATCGAACCATCGACCTTTGCTACAGAGTAAATATCTATAAGCGCTTTATCCATAATTTACACATTTACTGTGATGTAGTCACTATCGTTTAAAATACTCGTAATATTTTATGAATTATATTCCCCCTAAATTCACGAAGGTCTTCGTTTCTGCGGCAGGCAGTTTCCTAATTCATTATTTAAAAAAATACAAAATCTTTATAAATTTATGTACCATTGCCGTTTCCGTACATGTTAGATTAAACAAGTTAAATAAGACGAATTTATTGAGGAATCAGAAATAGCAGTCTGGTGATTACCAATAATATATTAATGTATCTATATTTATTTACTGTATTAGAATCAATCCATTTCCGTGCACCAGACATCCAATGATGTTCTCTTCCAATTCCTGCGCTGTTGTGCCCAAGGGAAATGCCGTAATTAACTAACTTGGTTACGATAATTAAATTTATGGTAAGGAATACACCAAAAATAGCTCTCGGCGAATCTCTTCATAGCTCATTGCTGTTGATATATACTTCTCGGAAATTAAATTTACTTCGAGAATTCATTCTGTTTAATACTAGCTGAATGATAGTTGCGTATGCCACGCAAATTTCATCTAAATTACATAAGTGAGCTTCGATCGATGCTTTCGTTGAAAAACCAATTATGGAGCTTTACTGCTAACCGCTCTTGATTTATATTCATTGTTTAATAACGGTCGATTAATTAGAATAGGATTTACTTGAGCTTCTTTATTACCAACTAACTGTTTTTATTCAATATCAAATATATATTATGTTTTTATTATCGAAAATATGTATTTAACAATACACTTCTATACAATTGTAGTTAGAAGTTGCAACTTAGAAATTATACTGATACAACCATAGACTTATAAAAATTAAAGACACCAATATACCATATCAATCTAACTACGACTGTGTCCGGACAACCAGCAAAAGCCGTTTTTGGTTCCTCTCCTTTCGTGTCATTTGTTTCGTATTTACCTCACTCTCTCTCGATTCAGGGTCGATGACCTTCTTGAACTTGCTCATTAGAAATTTTAGCGTATGTCGTCTCTCGCTTCGTAATCGTCGCCACTCGCCTGCCGCCGCCATTAAATTTGTTTGATTGTTTACAGTTAGAGTGTTTAAGAGAATCGAGTTTTTAAATATAATTTTTGTGATTTTATGTAATTAATATCTTTTCACGTTAATTATAGATTTAAAAGACAATTGTGGTATATATTGGATTGTGCCAAGGACCAATTTTATTCTTCGTCATGACTCATACATATTATGTATTTTTCTATTTTTTTTATCATTATTATGGTGCCTTTTTATTATAAACAATTTAAGTTTATAAACTCTTTTATTACCCACGCACAAATATTAATTTTTGATATTTACAGTGGTGTATTTATGTTTATAATAAACAGTTATAAATGTATTGTATTTTTTTTTTATTAAAATAAACGTTATTATAATGTAACATGTAACCCGCCCCTTCCCTGGTTCTCCATTTTTTTGATAATTTTTTTCATATCTTAAACCATGGGAGATACCATAAAAGTTTATACGAATAATTTTGTAGGGAATTAAATTCCTATAGTAATCAAATGCCAAAACTTTGCGCCTCAGAAACTGCAATTTTCCTTATTGGAATTTGATATTAAATTCATAAAAAGCAAAAGTAAAAAAAAAAGTGGTTGGGTCGAGGAACTGAACCCGGGACCTTCAATCCAAAAACAAAAACCTTAACACATGATCCATCAGCTCCTACTTGTTATTGGAACTAAACTTGTTACATATACCAAAATACTATTTCTTCCAGTGCATTGACCGAGAATTGAGAGAGAGATAAAGCTAACCCTGAAATCATACAATAGAAAGAGATCAGCAAAATAAATGTGTCGTGGATATGTCTCGGACACTATTAATCCATTGTCACTTGGTCTATATATCCGAGGTCTGTGGATACAACAAAATTCTCTTGATACCATAAGTTTATTCGACCATAGGAAACACACTATGACGGGTGACAATTTGAGAACTTGCACTCGCTATATCTTTGGAACTAATGAAGAATGATAAGAAAAATCGCTCGGAACCGTTTCGGTGATATGAAGGGGAACTTGATACTGTAATAGGTGACGCACCCACAACCACTCTCCCAACCCCAGCTATCTCAACTCAAAAATCTTAAATAGCAAACCACTGCTTGTGATACCTCATTGAAAAGCAGTTGAAAAGTGCTTTTCAATTATACCAAATAAAGTTTATTTTGGTGCAGTACTTTTCAATTACCACCTCATGATTAAGTGAATTAAACTTAATTTTTTTTATTTAATCTAGTTATAACAACTCTTTAAAATGATTTTCGTAATTTTCTATACAATAATAGTCTATTTTGAAACTCCTGTCGAAAGTTTTCAAATGCCTCTCTGGGAATAGACCGGCATTTTTGAATAATTGTTTGTCGTAATTCATTAACTGATTGAGTTTGGTTTTATAAACAACTGACTTTAGATAGCGCCATACAGAAAAAGTCCAGACAGATTAAGTCTGGTGATTTTGGAGGCTATTCTATTGGCCCTCTTCTACCAATCCGTTTATTTGGATAGTGATCGTGCAACTACTGCCTAACTGGGAGTACGTCTCCGTCTTGTTGAAAATGCAGTAAGTTCTCAGTTAATGCAAGATTTCCATGAGCGTCTTTCTGGTTTTCCAGCTCATGTATTATTATTGGTTCGAGGGTTCCTTCCAGCATCTCAGCATAAATATTTCCATTTAAATTCCCATCAATGAATAATGGGCCGATGATGGCAACACCTAATATACCTGCCCACACATTTATTTTCTCAGGATACTGCGTATGCTCTTCTCTGAAAACGTGCGAATTTTCATCACTCCAATAACGGCAGTTATGTTTATTAACTTGTCCATTCAAACAGATGGTACATTCATCACTAAAACAAATATTTTACACAAGTTGAGGCGTAGCGATAATTCTGTTTGTCATTATTTCACAGAACTCAATTCGCCGATCAGGGTCATCATCATAAAGCGCTTGATGAATCTGCATTTTATACAGATAAAATTTGTGACGTATCAATACTTTTCGAACCGAATCGCGTGATATCTCTGTTATTGTGACTGCTTGACGAGTAGACATTGTTGGATCCATGGGAAATTATCCAAGGA
The DNA here is from genome assembly GCA_029963845.1 of Rhamnusium bicolor. Classification (NCBI taxonomy): domain Eukaryota; kingdom Metazoa; phylum Arthropoda; class Insecta; order Coleoptera; family Cerambycidae; genus Rhamnusium; species Rhamnusium bicolor. The sequence continues at coordinate 454,294 of JANEYF010002960.1, forward strand.
CCTTCAATTTGGGTTGCTTCACCAAGTAATCTTGGTTGAGTTCTTTTCTTATTGGCGACAGATACAGTTTCTTCAAATTTAGAAATTAGTTGCTGGATATAAGAGTGGCTTACATTTCTATCAGGATATCTCTGGTTGAATGATCTAGCGGTTCTGAAGGCACAACGATTCCCAAAACCATGAATGAATATTATTTCAACACGCTCAGCTGTGGTGTAAACCATTATTAGGATTGATAGGCAAACCGGTCACAACAATAATAACAGCTCGGAAAAAAACTTTTTACAAAAAAAATCGCAAAAAATTGCATCCAGAAAGAATGTCTAATATAAACTAGCCAAATGAAGAACACACATACAGAATGCGGTAAGGAACTAGGAACATACACCGAATTCAGACGAATTTATGTGTATATAATCAAATCAATAGTATGAAACTAGATAAATGGTGGTGGACTCATCGACATCAATCACCAGCACAATGTACGTTACAAAGTTATTCCGCTGTCTCGGTTTTTGTCGCATTCTGTATAGAATTTTTTTTACATTTCTTTAATTGCGGCAAAAAGTACTTTTCAATAATATATCACAAGCAGGGAGTTGTCATTTAAGATTTTTGAGTTGGGATAGTTGGGAGAGGTGAAGATGCATCACTTGAGTATTCGAGTTCCCCCTTCATATCACCAAAACGGTGATATTATTTTGAATAGTAAGTTTAAATCAATTCTTCATAAATTAATTGAAAACTACTACACCAAAATAAACTCTATTTGGTATCACAGGTAGAGGATTTTTTTTTTTTTTTTTTTGGCATTGGAGTTTATCCATTAGCCAATCACACTCTAAAAACTAATTATTTACCTAAAATTAATCCTAACACGACTTACAAAATAATTGAAAAGAAAAAACAACGGGATATTTACAAGGTCACTCTCTTCTCGCCCAGGGGCCTATCAGGGCATTTGTAACTAGACATAACATAGGGGGCCACGGTAAGGGGGGGGTTGTAACACATAGGAAAATACATAAAGGAGTACGAAGCTAACCTAATAAAGACGGAACGTTATTGTTATAGAAGTAGTTTTATGTTATCTAGGAAGTTAATTAATACATTATAAGTATCGATGTTTTCAAGAGATAGTAGGTGAGTCACATTAGTGGGAAGCGGAACTTTAATATCAACTAACTTTTTTAAGAGTTCTACTGTGGCTCTTTCATGGTTTTGGCAATTAAAAAAATATGGTCCAGGTCACCTGGAAGGTAGAGGATTGCTATTTAAGACTTTTGAGTTGGGATAGCCGGGTTTGAAAGGGTGGGTGGAGGTGCGTCACCTATTACAGTAATCAAGTTCCCCCTTCATATCACCGAAACGGTATCGAGCGATTTTTGATATCTTCGTTAGTTGCGGAGATATAGCGAGTGCAAGTTTTCAAATTGTCACCCGGTATGTTGTACAGTATTAATATTTTGTGTACCGTTTTATGTTGTATGCTTGACAAAACACCCTAATAACATTTTATTTCAATTGTCATATAACCTGTTTACCAAAAATATGAATGTCTGCACGGCTCTAGCTGTAAAACACTTATGATTAGATTTTATATTGTACAGCCGAGAAGTCAGACTTGGTTCACCCGAGAACATAATTTTTTAGATGTGGCAGAGTTTATTGAATAAACAACTGGTCTTGTTACAAAAATGGTGGTCAAGTTGGGGAAGAAATGTAAAAATTTACTTTTTTTAAAATCACAAAAATAAGAACTTTATTATGTAATAATTTCTATAAAATTTTATTCCATATTGTATATATACAGGATGTCCCTAAACTGCATCGGTAAATTGTAACTATGCGATTTTACTTCCTTCAAGTGTTAAGTATTCACATTCCAAATAAAAATTGTTATGTCGATGATAAATATGAAATGTGCCGCTTCGAACGTGGCAATCCAGATTAAGTCAACTTAGGGCCGGTGTTTTCATCTCTGATTAAGTTACTAGTAACTAATTAGAAGATTAGAATGTGAATTGAGCATAACTAAAATATTGAAGCAAAACCACTTTTAATCATCTTGTTAGTTATCAGTAGAGTTGGCAGAAATGTGCGGCGCGTCATAGGTGTACGCATAATAATAAAATAAATTAACTAGTAATAAAAGCAATAAACTGTTACAATTTATAACAATGTATGCACAACTTACCCTCTTAACTAGCTTAATGAACTAGCTTGGTTATCACAAACTGGAGAACATCTCTAAAAACTTTGCAGCATCAGGTAAGTTTCTGTGGTGTTCACTATGGTGAAAAAAATATGATTATGTTTTAAGAACCACCATTCGACATCTATTGATGTAATACGGTCATACTTAAAATAGTCGTTGAAAAGCATTTATGAATCTGGGATTCCACCATCAGCACCACCACAAATTTTTCTTAATCTGGTAAAAACGGGGTTTTGCTTTAACACACATGTGAACTTTTCTCTAACTGGCTAATTTTTTTGCGTCATTTATAGAGTGTAGCAGTCGATTTACTTCGTCCACCATTTGCAATGACTCCGCTAACGACAACGCACTTTTTTGTAAGTTTTGTATGGCGTCATGTAGTCTTTTATAGTTCTTGTGAATAGTGTTTAAAATATCTTCGAAATTTGTCCGGCTATCCTTAATAACTGCAGGCTCGTCAGGACTAAATTGTATCACAGTTTTTATTTGTTGTAAATATTCAGCAATACAAAAAGCTGCCTTTAATAATGTTCCCCAACATGTAAGAATTGGCTGTGGTAGTTCGGGAATACCAGAAAATGTGTGATAACGTTTAGGAGATTTAAAGAACACTTTTTCTGTACTTGTTATTAATGCATCTACCTCTGGAAAACCTTATCGCCACAAGATGTAAAGCATGTACCTTACAGGTAACATGTACCAACCTACAACCGTGTTTTTGAAGAGAACGGTCTATCAAACGCATTATCGCGGCAGCATCAATCACAAACCTAAACACTTGTCTTGTTGGCAGATAAAATTTTTCTAACGTCTCTAGCACCACCCGCGTAATTGTTTTGCCAGTACAATCAGTTAGTCTTTTGCTATTTAGTAACAGTGGAAATGTCGGCTTAAGAGGGTCCAGTACACATACTATAACATTTACAATAGAATTTTTTTTACGAACTGTCGTCTCGTCAACATACGGCTGTGGGCCGTGTATTTTTTAAAGCACATTTGATCTTATTTACAATGCCTCGCGTATAGTTGGTACATAGTTACTTAACGTTGCACGACTTGGTAACGTCACCTGGGGCTTGTATTTATTCTAGAACTCCACAAATAGTTGTTTATCGAGTATGTGTAGCGGAACATCATATGCAATCAATATTAACAGTAAATCGAACATAAACTGTGTTTTCGAGGGCACGCAATTATTTTAGTATTATGCTGCACACTATGTACGTGATGTCTACAATCATATTTATCCCAGCACATCAGGTCTGTCTCGCACACCTTACAAGTTATTGTAGCACCATTACAGAATAAATCCGGAAATTCTGTGAAAAATTTTATTCACTTTGTCTGCGTATGGCGGTTTTTTACTCTTGCGCACGTCTGACATATTTTATTATAAAATTAATATCAACAAAAAATACAACAAATACAATTATCAACAATACAACAACATAAAATACAATAGAGAAATAAATTAGCATGTAAACACTACGATATACAACAATGGACTAGTCTCGCGGCACGCTTCGATTTGTCCGCCAGCCGGTCATTGCCTCATCAGATATCTATCCACCTGCTGTTGCACCACTGAATAGCCGCACGACTTGCCAAATCTAGTTATCAGTAACTTACCCAGAGGTAGAAAGACCGGCCCTTACCATGATAAAACAAGAATATTGCAAAACAGTGAATTGTACACAATTAACAAATTCTGTTTTGTGAAAATATCTCTTAGTTGATAGAATTTGTGAGTTATAGTCAGTTAATAATTTGACTAATGAATAAAACCTACGAAATTTTCGAACTATGTTTTGGAAAATGAAAGAAAATTGATTTTTTAACGTTTTTTTTTTTTGTAATTCTTATATGGGAATGCATTTTCAATATCTCTGTCATAGAGCAATTAATATTATTATTTCATAATTAACAAATATGATGTGAACCTTTAAAAATAAGAGCGCCACGCCAGCAAAAACCAAAACGTTCATGCAAGGCAACAATTTCGTATGTATTCGTTTGATAAAGTTTTTAGAGTTAAATCTCAAAGCCCACTGCTGAAATCCCTCTAAATTGCTTTTGCTTTCGAGGATTATTTGATTGTTGCATCGTATTAGTGTTCGGCCTCAACAAACAGGTGCCCGCAAAGAAAACGAATTTGGTTAATTTAACGAAGGGATGTTCCAAATGGCAAGCTAGAAATGGCTTTAGCTTACAAGTTATTTCAAAGTTGACAGTAAATTCACTATTAAATAAACAAATGTGTAGTTGTGAGTAGAGAATATGACATAAAATTGTTGCAAATGTTTACTTCTAATTTTGTTTGAATTGTTAGAAATAAATTATTACTATTAAGTTTTTATTTAAAATTATATCAATGCCCATCTATTTCTATAAATAATTATAATTGGTATATGATTTTAATCATAAACATAATAAAATATGAATAATTCATTTTCATATAGAGATACAATTTTAACGTTATTAAATTATTACATATATCTGACAATTAAAATAGTTCATAGATATTTATGCCACTTTTAATTCTAGGCGCCATATTTATAACCAGGCACCTATTTTCCATTGGAATAAATTGTAACGAATGATAATTTAAATTATTTATTGAAGGAAATATAATTTAAAAATTCTTCTCAATAGTATTTTTCTCAATATCATATTCAATTTAACATGAAAGAAATAAATTACTTGAGTTGAAAATATCATTTCTATTTATTTATATAATATAATTAAAATGAACAAAATAAACAAAATAAGGTAAATATGATAAATAAGATAAATAAAATAAATGATAAAAAATATGAGGATAAGTAAGATAAACAAATTAAATGAGATAAATAATATATTATATAAGATAACTGATTGTGAGGTAAATGAGACAAATTAGATAATTGAGACAAATTAGACAAATAAGACAAATGAGATGATTGAGTTAAATGAGATAAAAGAGAATCAGGTAAATATTATACTTTCGGGACTCAAAACGTCTATTTTCATCGTAATCTGGAACTTGATTTTTCTAACAACGCAATACTTTTATCTATAGATAGATGAGAAATAAAATCTACACACCTTCTTTGATACCTGTGTGAATCCATGCTTAAGTAAGGGTTGAAAATTAATGGTCGATATATCACAAATTCTCTTTAATGTGCCATCAGCTTTATATATGTATATGCATTACATAACTTCATGGTCGAACGGTAAGGACACTTGCCTCTCTCACCGGAGTCCTCTGTTCGACCTTCTGTCGAAAAACTAGGATTTTTTTTAAAGCAGAAATTAATCCTAGCATACCCGGATGTTTTGTGTGTGTCCGCTGTCTCTAAATATGTAGTCCTATGTCTCACAAAGTATCTTGAGGTTCTTTTAAGGTATAGGGGGGTTGTGTGACCTGTGGTATTTAATAATAACTAATAACATATTTATATTTAGAAATTAATAGTTCATTTTAAATTTGCATTAAAATTTTTTTTAATTTCAAAATACGAATTTGAATAGAATAGTAGTGACATAATTTTTGATTAAAATTTATATATCCTCAAGAAACTGTTCGAACGTCACTCGCTATAAACTCTTGCGCCCGGTTGCATCCCCTTTACTGACGCTAATCGAGATTACCTACATTTCAGAGGGTTACTTCAGTGACTTGGAAGGTGGTTAACAAACAAACAATGCATAAAATTAAAATAATATTGGTTCACTAACATGCTTTGGAAAGTATTCTTAATAATTTACTTTTTATCTTTTACGGAGTAGACTTCACGAAACTTTTGTTCTTACGTCGTAAAATATGTACGTACACACTCAAACAACAATTTCAGAGATACGGCACGTATACTATACACAATTTTCATTATCTGTCAAAAGTGTATGAAGTTAGTAAAAAGTTTTATACAACGAACTATAACAAATAGCCTCGAGAAATTTATCAAGGTTTCGTTGATTGGAGTTATCTCGTTGTTTCTGAATTATAGGTTAATTGTCTGACATTTTACCTCTAAAATCTTAGATTTATGTTTAGGTAAATATCCCATGTACACATAAATTGTGTTAAGAATATTAGAAGCTACTTTTTAAGAACTTATACAAACAGGTCGGCCGGTAATATAATAATAATAATAATAGCAATAATAATAATAATAAAAATAATAAAAAAATAAGGGGTGCAAAGGACCGGCAACCCCCGCGCGGTGCACCCTGGACAGGCAAAGGGAATTCTGCCGGACAAATGCCGGCCGGGGGTACCAGGGCTAACCACCTTGGTACCCTGATACTCTAGTTCCAGCGACACTCAGAGGAAGGGCTCCTCACGATCGACCCCAATCGGCTGGGGACCAGAGACAGGTTGGAGGAGCCCCACCGGAAGGTCTCAATTTTGACAACAATTGTAATTAACACGGACGTTTTAAGTGGACGAGGGAACTAAGGAATGACTTGCTGACGTGCTACGAGAGCAGCGAACCTGAGCGCAGGGGATACATGGCGCGGTTACATGATGCCTGGTGTACCATATACCCTGAACATCGCGCCTTCTCTTAGCAACATCTGAGAAATCAAGTATCCTCTTTGCTCAAGACAGGTTACGTACGGGCACCCCGTCAGCTGGAAGAACTATCAGCCGCAATCCCACCGGGGAAATTAGCAGCTGATGGGAAACATCTTGTAGAGTTCACCGGTGTAGACTTAGGGACGAGGGTTAGCCTTAACATCAGGGCTAACCTAAAGCCACAAGACTTGGCTAGAATAGACGCGGACATCGATGAGAAACTGCCAGAAGATGCAGACATCTGGCAAATCAATTGTGCCGTACACAATGCCGCGAAGCAACTCGTCCTCCGTGGGAGGTCAATCAATCACGGGGTCGAAAAAGCCAAGCATCGTGTACAAAAAAGTCCAGGGCAAGATACAGACAACACGCTTCTCGGATTCAGAGTGTGGTGGGATACAAGACGAGTGGTATAGTTTTTACTCCCAGAATCCGGCGCATAGCAGCCGGATTAAGGTATCAATACCATACTCTAAATCTGACAGTGATGCTTACCATCAAGCAACACTGTCTAGATAGGATCCGAGCGCTCATGACTATAAAGAAAACGTTGAAGATGCGAGTTAGGAGTATGTAGCAAAACAATTTGTTCCTTACGAATTCTTCCTGCCTCTTTCAAAAGAGGCGTGTTGTAGATAATCCGCCGACTGTAGAAAATGTCGAGACCTTCTGGAAAGGAATCTACGAAACGAGGCGTCCATTCAATAGCGACACCCCAGCAATTGCACGCTTCGAGGCTCTGTGCCACAGACATCTTGAAGAGCCAGAACGAGTGTGTCCGGCAATCAATACGGAAGAAGTCCAACAAGCGCTTGATGGTACCAAGAACTTTGCTGCTCCGGGCGCAGACGGCATTAAAAACTGGTGGTGGTAAAAATTTCCTTCCACGCACCGCCGTCTGGCGTGAGTTTTCAACTCACGATTGAACGAGGGGCAGCAGATTCCGGACGCGTTCGTCTATGAACGTACTCTTCTTATCCCCAAAAAGGGGGATCTTTCCAACCCGAAGAATTATGGGCCGATCATTTGCCTCAAGTCCTGCTACAAGATATTCACACGTATCTTGTATGCTAGGACACTGAGGTCTGTTGATCTGGTCTTCCAGCAGATACACGAACAGCGTGGTGCCAAGAAGGTCATGGCAGGTTGCAAGGACAACCTGCTGATAGACCGCTGTATTATTCTGTGCAATATAAGCGGAATCTATCGATTGCCTGGATTGATTAGCGCAAGACATATAACATCGCATGAGCTATTGTTGCACTTGCTCGAATGTCTTGCGGTACCAGCACCACTAGTGAGATGCATAGAACAGCTGCTGCCGCTCTGGAAGACTCTCTTTACCAATATTATTAGGTGTACAGCGGGTCACGACAGAGCAGGTGGCATTTAAGAGAAGAGTTTTCCAGGGTGACTCCCTGAGTCATCTCCTCTTCTGCATCTCACTACTACCGTTGTCTGTTGGGCTCCTCCAAACCCGTGGATATCAATATCGACCACCCAGCGACCGGAGGCATAAGGTCACTTATCTATTTTATATGGATGACCTTAAACTTTATGCCTCCGGAGAGCGCGAACTACAAAATGTGCTTATGGCGGTCGAGGAATACACGCGGGCCATTGGTATGGATTTCGGGTTGGAAAAATGTGCAGTCGTCCACCTCAAGAGAGGACGATGCTGGGAATTTTCTGATGATGCGCAGCTCGCAGATGGAAGCATCCTAAGATATCTGGATGCCGGAGAGACTTATACATATCTGGGTGTGCAACAAAGGCACACCCAGGATGTAATACAAATAAAAGATTCTCACCGCGGCAAGTACAGACACCGTCTCCGAAAGATTTGGTCTTCCTAACTTTCGGGGAAGAACAAAGTGTCTGCAACTAATATGCTTGCCATTCCGGTGCTGCTCCACTCCTTCGGAGTAGTAAAGTGGGCGGTACATGAGCTGCTCCAATTAGACAGAGATACCCGCAAGATGATGAATATTCACAGAAGTATTCATCCTAGATCGTCCGCTCCTCGAGTGTACCACCCACGTCAATGGCGGGGGGAAGGACTCTTGAGCCTGGAGTGTATGCATGGCAAAGTAGTACTGAGTATGACATGTAACATCCTCAGGAGCTCAGATCCTCTCTCTTGTAAAATATCACGAAACTGTTGGAGTGGGAGCAGGATTGTTTAAAGCAGCAAAAAGAGCAGCAGATGAACTCGGTCTCGCATTCTACACTAGGCGAGGTGGCTTACGAGGTGCTGATGTAGAATCTGTTACTGACCTTCAGCCAAATTGCCTGAAAGCCCGAATTAGAGCTGCCGAACAGGAAAATCTGTTTCTGCAGCACGTCGTTAAACCCCAGCATGATGTCTTCTATAAGAACATAGAAACACTGGGTTTATCGATCAGGCTGACATTCGCATTTCTAAGGTCAGCTGGGCTTAAGTCGGAGACCGAGGGATTTATTATGGCCTGCCAAGATGGTGTTATCAACACCTTGGTCTACCGCAGCCGCGTGTGGCGTGTAGAGTTTCCTGACATCAACTGCAGGACCTGCCGTCAGGCACCAGAATTGCTCATGCACATACTATCTGCATGCCTCGTATACGCGATTTCGGCCTACATCCACCGACATAACGTGGCGTTACGAAGTTATACTACCATAGAAGGCACTCATACGGGGTAGACAAGACACCAGTGCTGCCTTACGTCCCCGGAGATATTGATTACGTTGTCGAGAACGAGAAATGCCGTATTTACTGGAACTACTCGTTCCCGACCGTCAGGTTAATCCAAGCCAACAAGCCTGACATAGCCTTCCTCGGTCATCAACTCAACGTGATGTATGTTATGTCATCGAGTTCTCGGCACCTGCGGAGAAAAACATCACCTTGAAGGACGAGGAGAAACGGACCGAATGTCGTGATCTCCGGTACGAGCTCCAAGTGCTGTATCCAGCCTACGCTGCTCTCGGACCTGAAGATCATACCGGTCTGCCAAAAATCAGCCAAGTGGCTAGCAGGCCAAATGTAGAAAGCGGTCATTCTGGGTTCTCTCTACAGTCACTAACCCTGCGGGATGTGGGGAGTGGCTGTAGTTAATGCACCGGCGCGATTCCTGTGAGTCGTCGGAGGCCACGGGAGGACTGTCCGAAATTGGATATTCCGGAAAAAAAAATAAAAATAATAAAAGATCTTGTGGTGTGTTTTCTATAAGAACACTGGGTTTTTCGACCAGAATGATATTTGTCTTTTTAAGGCCAGCCGGGCATTTAAGTCAGAGAACGAGGGATTCATTATGGCCTGCCAGGATGGTGTTTTCAAAACCTTGGTCTACCGTAGACACGTGTGGCGTGTAGGCTGTTAGGCTAATCCAAGCTAATAAACCTGACATAGTCCTCCTCGACCATCAAGCCAGGGTGATGTATGTCATCAAATTTCATTAAATATAGCGCTCACCAATACCATCTGCAGGTGCTGTACCCAGGCTACTCAGTCAAGATGGTCGTCTTAACAATCGATGTACTCAGAGAGATAAAACCTACGCTGCTCTCAGAATTGACCATACCGGCCTGCCAAAAATCAGCCAAGTGACTGGCAGGCCAAAATGCAGAAGAAGGTCGTTCTGGTTTCTCTCCGTCTGCTTAGGGCACATGATTCTGGGCTCTACAGACACTAACCCTGCAGAATATAGGCAGTGGCTGTAGGTAATTTGCTGGCACTCTCCTCGTTAGATTCAGAGGCCATAGGTGGACTGTCCAGAGTCGGACAACCGAAAAAGAAAAAGATCAAATACAAGATACAGTCAGCCAAAAGTCTGGTGAATTATGTAGAAATGGGCAAATATTTTACTCCAAGGATTCCGGCCTATAGTAGCTAGACTAAGACGCTAACACCACACTCTAAATCTAACAATACTGTACGCCATCAAGCAATAATGCCTAGATATGATTCGAGCAATTATGACTATAGAAAATCACTGAAAAGATGGATTAGGTGCATGGAACAAAACGCTTTGTTCTATAAGAATCCATACCACCTGTTTCATGAGCCATAGCGTGTTGTCGATAATCCGCTAACTATAGCTGATGTCGAAACCTTCTGGAAGGAAATCTACGCATACATTCAACAGCGACACTCCAGCAACTGCACATTTCAAGTCCTTCTATCTTGAAGAGCAGGTGTGTCCGACAATCAGGATGGAAAAAGTGCAACAAGCTCTTATTGGCATTAAGAACTTCGCTGTCTCAGGTCCAGACAGCAGAAAACAGTCAAAAAACAGGTTAAAGGTATTCAAAAGTTTCTTACAGATTCGTAATCTATGAAAAAATTGATACATTTGCAATTGAAACATTAAAATATGATAACAATGAATGAAATAAAGGGCAGAATAGTTTTAGAGGGATCACTCTATACATACAGAAAAATTTAAAGTTGGTATAATTTTCTTAGAAATAGAACGTCCAGAAGTTTTGGATGAAAGCTATCCTTAAATAAAAATTTTAAAAAGTTACATTAGTTACGATTTTATATATACTCTTACGCACAATTACTTTAAATATTCGTGGAGCATTTGCTAGGTTGGGAATAAAAAAACACTTAAAGAATGGTTCGCCTCGAATCTAGCATATTGTAATTTGGTGTAATCCTATATCTTCCCCATAAAATTGTCGTCCCCAGGCAAATTGCAGTTAGTGCTCTTTCTTACAGTTCCGTTTTTGAATGTAATAAGCTTTAAAACATTAATGAGCTTTACAACAATCATAAAATAAAATTAGTCAGAACAGTGTATAGGAACACGTTAAATGTCTTGTAATAAAATTTTGTGTTGTTTTAATGATTTATTATTTACGGTACATACTAAAATGTGAAATACTCCTTCTAGTAATTATATTAGGGCCTCTTTTACCTTTTAATTTCTTCACTAAAAAAAAAACTAAATTAAAATGACATGTTTCAATTTAAATTTGTGGGTATAAGAATTGATATAATTGACAAGAAAATGGCTTTTCTAATCTACCGATGTTATGCGAATTACTATAGCCATTTCTATAGTATTAGGATACAAAAAAAATAGAATAAATGGTTATTCATGCAACTGTAAAAAGTGAAATAAACACTCACTTTTGCACGTGATGTAAAAATTTTCAGCCTAATGGACGTTGGACAAGAGGTTAAGCGCAGTAACACTTTTTCTGAGTTTGCCATACACTACTTTTTCTCCGCTCACATAAATAGCGAAAAATATGCTGTAAATTAATGACAGGTTAAATAAAACATTGATAAAAATAACATCCAGTATCATTCTTAAATTATGTGCCTTCTATCAAGGAAACAGTACAAATTTTTTTTATTTTTGTTACGCCACTGGACTGTAAAGACTGAATACATGGAACTAGAATTGTACGAGAACAGCCAGAAATGGTCAGGAATGTTTTGGATCATGCATGAATGTATAAATAAGGTACTCAGTGGGTCCACGAGTCAGTCTTAACTTGAAATCGAACGAGTGAAGAAGAAATAAGTTATATATTACAGTAGTGATTTATAAATGTGAATTGTGATTATAGTGAAGTCCTTCATTAAGTTATTCTTAATTGTTAATTAGTAAATAAAGTAGTAAGAGTTACCTGGACTTTCAATCAGCGAATCTACGATTTGACGTGTTTGTGGGGATTGCAAACACGTAACAGTACTATTGCAATAAATTGTCATATTTTATTCTGACACTTAGTAAATAATTGTCTTCTTTTTTGCATAGAAAAACGAACTTGAACATTTGTTTTTCTGCAATTATGCAAAAAGAAGGCCATTATTTATTTATTTTCAATATAAAAAGTGACTTTTTATTGCATTAGTGTGGTAAAATTTTTGTCACTCACTTTAAAAAACTTTAAAATATCTACCGAGTGTCAACTGGTGAGTACCTTGTGTTTTATTTATTTTTGGTTTTACTAGACAGAATAGTTGAAATTAAAAATAACATTATTGAGTCAGTTGTACTGAACATAATGTGCATATTATCTTTTTTGTAATCCAAGTTTCAGCGTTTTGGCAAATAGCCGGGAAAATAATTGTTTAAAAAGATATATGTTATACTTATCTGTGATAAGATTTGTAAAAAAGTTAGTAAATAGTAATTAGCAAAAAATTTTCAGTTAATATTATTTTTCATTCCACTCTATATTTTAACTTTTTACCAAGAAGAGGAACTTAATTTATACTGATAAATAAAGAATACAGTAAATTACAAAACATCAAGGTGCAAAACAGAGTTTTTAATTACACTTTCATTGCAGAAAATTATATCAACACATTCTTCGATATTAGCATAGTTGACATACATTTGGTGTATGGGGAGGCCAAGAGAATATTAGTTCTTGGTATGTGTGAAATAAATAAGTTGTTATGGCGAGCAGAAATTCTAGGTATTTTATAATTTATTTGATTTAAAAGGTTAATACAATCCAGACGATTAACAATTTTATGTAGAAAAATTATTGATTGAATATTCTTCGTTTGGTGAGACTTGGAAAGTTAAATTTTTGTAACAGTATATTTTGTGGAAATCTAATAGGTGGATATGTGCCCTCAAGAGTGTACACTGCAAATTTTAAAAAAATTACGTTGAATAGTCTCTAATTGTAATATATTAACATTATAAATTGGGGTCCACACAACTTAAGCATATTCTAGGCGAGATCTAATAAATGTTACATAGAGTAAAGGATAAGTGTTGACATTTTTAAAATGTTTGCAGTTTCTGATTACAAAGCCAAGAAGTAGAAGTAGTTACCATTTCGACGTGCTTATTGAATGACAATTTAGGATCAAAATACACGCCAAGGTCTTTAATAATATCAGGTCTTTGTAAAACAACATTTACGATATTGTAATTGTACACGTACAGATTATTCTTCCGGCCAAATTACATGACATTACACTTGCTAGCATTCAGGGGTAGATAGAAGTTAACGCACCAGGAATTGATGCTATCTAAAGTTCTTTGCAGAATTTGACAATCATGGACATTATCAATAAATCGGTACAGTTTTAGGTCGTCTGCATACAAGAGGAACTGGACATTAGTACCCAAGCTTTCAAAAATATCATTAATGTACATTACAAAGAAGGTCAGTCCGAGTATCGACCTCTGTGGCACACCAGATTTTTGCAAGAAACTATTCGATTTATGACCACGGTACTGAACAAATTGATATCGATTCTCTAGATATGACTGTATTAAAATAAATAACGATTTTGAGAGACCAAATTTGTCAAGTTTATAAATCAAACCACCGTGGTCAATCCTGTCAAAAGCCTTAAAAAAGTTTGTGTAGATAGTATTTACCTGACCCCCTCGATCAAGACCTTCACAAAAAAATTGCGTCTTGCACACAGGGGTCGTTACTTTAGATAAACCCTTCATAAAGCCATGCTAATCAATAGATATTAAGCCAGATATGTGAGTGTACATAGAATCGTGAAGAAAAATTTCAAAAATTTTCCCGAAGTTACAAATCGTTGGTACAAAGCCAAAACAGCGAATATGCATTTTTATAATTTTTCAGAAGAAGGGAAATAAAGTACAATTTGTAGTTAAAAAACCAAAGGTATTTTTATTTACATGTTTTCAGTAAAAATATTTCAAAAATATTCAATATTTACATTTACGGTTTTTGGCATTACAATCTCTGGAAAAAAAAATTCTCCAACACAAAAGCCGAAACCGGCAAATTTGCACATTTGCTGTTTTGGCATTGTACTGACGAAATAATAATGATGGGCCTATAGTTCGATATGTCACTCTTTTTCCCCTTTTTGTACACTGGACACACGCCTGGATTTTTCCACTTTTGAGGAAATCTCGAAGTACTGAGAATTAAGCTGAAAATTATTAGAAGGGCTTTAGCGAATACAGTTGAATAATCTTTAGTTAGAAATGAAATTAGATTAGAGGCCCATGGTTATTGTGACTTTAATATTCTTATATAGATTGGTATATTTCCTCCTCAATGATGACAGATAAGTTTAAGGTGTTTAAATTCAGACTAATTATTTCGTCAAATTTGCGTGTAGGGGACGTAAAGGATTTAGAGAAATAGTCCGCAAATCTATCAATTAATACATGGAGGTGTTCAATCATTTAATTCTCGTAAATTAGCCATCACGGAATGGATGAAGAATTGTTTTTTGAATTAATAAAACTACAAAAATTGTTACGATTGAATTGTATGATATTTTCAATGTTGTCTAAATATAACTAACTATCGATGTCGGATTTAATTTTTGTTCTCAATATTTTAAATTTATATTTAGTATTACCAGATTTTTTATATTTGTTTAATATTTTTTCCTTCTGTTTAATATCATGGATTACCTGTCTATTAAACCATGTGGGATATATCCCACAACTTTTTTGTTGTTTAGGTACATATGTATAAAAAATATCATGTAATTTTAAATAAAGTGCATCCACTACTGTATCTACATTATTAAAATGTTCCAGGAAAGTCCATTCTATGAGCCAAAGCTGGTTATACAGTTATACAAAATTAGCATTTTTGAAATTAATCTCAAAATTATTTTTATGCGGAAAATTATTGTCTGTAAAAAGTTTGATGGAAATTTTTTTTGCTTTATGTATTATTAGGCAATAATGATCTATTTATAAAACATGTTTACAAATGATCATATTTAATAAAAAAATTTTGTGTGAATTTTTTAATAATCCAAAAGTGAATACTTCTGTAACTCGAAACGTAAGTCGAAATTCTATAACTCGGAATATATGTAACCTCATCACAGGTTACTAGCGAATTAATTGACAGTGTTATCATATCTATTATTTGTCTATGAGTCTAGGAATTAAACTAGGCTAATTTCATAACACCGTGATGACCAACTTAACATATGCATCCTGTAATAAAGCCGGCGAGGATCATAAAATAGTCACGTGCTGCTTATGTAGCAAACATCATTATTATTCTTGCGTCGACTTATTCTGAAGTTAGATCAATTAAATCTAAAAAAAGAAATATTAGATTAACATATCAAAATTGTGCTAAAATTGGAGATAGCATTAATGATCTGAAAGCCATTGTAGTTGCTCTACAGAAAGAACTTGAATTTCTTAAGGCAATTAAAGTAGATCTTCTAAGGAAGAGCTGTAACCTAGAGTTTGAGGAAATTATTTAAGAGATAACTGATAAAAATGTAAGGAAACACAATCTTATTATATTCGGCATACTGGAAAACATTAACTTATCCCCTGCAGAGAAGAAAACTCATAATTTGAATACTGTAACTAATGTTCTTCAATATTTGTCGCCTAATGTTGACACAAGTAATATGAATTAATTCCGACTTGGAAAATTTGATGCTATACGAACGTCTTCCAGACTTATTAAATTGAGTTTAATGATGAGCAAGTCGTTTATGAATTCGTAAGAAACGCAATGAAATTGGAGAACTATCATTAATATCGTGGTATTCACATATCCTTAGATCGCACATCTAATCAAATAGAGTATTACCGCTCGTTAAAAACTGAAATGAGTGAATCAAATTTAAGAATTAAATATATACGAGGAATACCTAAAATTATTTCGTTAAACCAAATGCGCCCAACAAAAATAGTGACTACCAACTCTATTATTAAAATGTAAGAGGTTTGAATATAAAAATAAATTATTTTTACTCTTCAGTAATGGTTACTGATTACGATTTCATAGCTTTAGCTGAAACATGGTTTTCTAGTGAGGTTAAAAGCTCTGAACTGTTTCCTGATACTTATGGTGTAATAAGATGTGACCGAAACTTTGCTGAAACTAACACATCGTAGTGGAGAAGTTCTGTATGCATTTAAGATAAACTTTACTGTTGAAACGCTTGATCTGTCTGAATTAAAGAATGTTACTCCCATAATTGATATACTAGTCTGTAAATGTACTTGTAAGTGTAACCAGTCATCTCTGTTTATATACATTTTATATATTCCTCCTCATGTAACAAATTTAGATTTACGAAAAATTATTGAGAATTTTGAACAACTTGTTATTAATCAGAAAAACATACTTATTTTGGGAGATTTTAACGTCAGTCATTTTACAACGTAGATATAACTGATTTCAAATCGCAATTATTTAATAATTTTTGGCAATTTACTGGCCTGAAACAAGAAAGTCACATACGCAATATGTATGGTAGATTATTGGACTTAATAGTAACAGATATCCATTGTGTTGCATCTCACGAAAATTTGCCCCTAGTTAATGAAGATAATTATCATCCGGCATTATTAATCAATTTTAAGAACATTATAGACATAAATGACGACTTTCCTAGTAGTTTAGTCAACAAATCATATAATTTTTAAAGAGTAAATTTTCACGGTTTGTATGACTCTTTCCTCTATACTGATTGGACATTTTTAAATGACTATTCTAATGTCGACAATATGTGTGATGAATTCTATAAAAAAATTTACTCTATAGTGGATTTACATGTTCCGTTATATAAAAATCGTAAAAGAAATTATCCCATTTGGTACACCTCTGATATTATACATAACATTCAGCTAAGCAAAAAATATAAAAACTCTTATGATCACTATTATTATCTAGAAGTTTTAAGAATGTGAGTTCTTATTAAAAGCCAAGTAAAGATAGCCTATAATAACTATCTTTGCAATGTGGAAAATCGCATATCAAATGATCCAAAAAAATTTCTGGTCATATGTTCAAAATAATAAAAGGGTCTTCAAGAATGCCTATTAATTTATATTTCAATAATGCAAATTTTGAGAATCAGACTGCTATAGTGAACGGCTTTACCAATTATTTTAGTAGTGTTTATCTTCCCAAGTTTGAAGTTCCAGCTGGAAATGAATATCTATTTCATACAAATTATCCCTGTATTAACGTAGATTTATTTACCGAAAATAATATTAGAGATGCTATAAAAATAATACCAAACAAAATGACCTCAGGCCACGATCTCATTCCAAACTTTGTTATAAAAGATTGTGCGTCTACTTTTGTTCCTCCCTTACTAATTATATCCAATCTAATCCTCAAGGAGGAAATTTTAAAATGCGATTCCCCAGACAATATTGAACACTATCGACCTATCTCTATATTATGTAACTTCGCCAAAGTTCTTGATATATCACTATACGTTGAAGTCTATCCAGAGTTCAAACCATTTATATCACCCAGGCAACACGGCTTTCTTGAAACAACGCTCAACAATTTCAAATCTTGCGATAGTTAATCAGTATATCTCAGAATCTCTGGATCAGAGAGGCTAAGTAGATATAATTTACACAGACTTTTCGAAAGCCTTTGATCGAATTGCACATTACATTTTGCTAAATAATTTCCATAGTTATGGATATAGTAACACACTGTGTCTCGTATTTACTTCTTATCTAAACGAAAGAGCCTATAACGGGTATGATTCTGATATTTACCTTGCAACGTCTGGTGTGCCGCGGGGATCAAACCTAGGATCATTCTTATTTATCGTATTCATTAATGATCTTACGGAAATCTTAAACTGTAATAGTCTCCTTTTTGCTGATGATTTGAAATTATATGCCACCGTGCAAACTCTATGTAAACTTATACTTACAAATTAATACGGTAGAAGAATGGTGCAAGGTAAATAAACTACAAATGAATATCTCCAAATGCAAAGTATGTTCATATACACGTAACAGCGAGCAGGTAACTTTCAATTACACATACAATAGTCTAACCCTCTCTCTCTCTTTCTCTGTGTTTTAATAAGAGACCTTGGAATCCTTTTTGACGACAAACTATCTTTTGCAAGTCATACTCAACAAATTACTTCTTCAGCGTTGAAAATGCTAGGTTTTATCATAAGGAATTGTAGTTGTTTTTCTAACACGTCTGCACTAAAAGTACTTTATTTTACGTTAGTTCACTCTAAAGTTGAATACGGATCACTGATATGGTATCTTTATTATAATTTACACAAGAATTCTCTTGAAAGTATCCAAAGGCGTTTCTTAACATTCTTAACTTTCAAAACTGACGGTATCTATCCTGATAGAGGATATAATAATCTGGATTTGCTCTCCAGATTTGATGTTCCATCTCTGGAACACAGAAGAGTTATTTCTAGTCTTTTATTTTTAGATAAACTATTACACAATTTAATTGATTCACCCGAATTTCTTTCTAGAGTGAACTTCCTGGCTCCTAGACTTAACTTGCGGCAAGTCCACACGTTTTACTTCGCTAGTAATAGAACGAATTTCATCTGAGCAGTATACTCGTACTTTATTAATATATATATATATATATATATATATATATATATATATATATATATATATATATATATATATATATATATATATATATATATATATATATATATATATATATATATATATATATATATATATATATATATATATATATATTTATTCTTAACTTAGACAGTCGTCTAATTTGTCTCTGTATATATATATATATATATATATATATATATA
Source organism: Rhamnusium bicolor (assembly GCA_029963845.1). Classification (NCBI taxonomy): domain Eukaryota; kingdom Metazoa; phylum Arthropoda; class Insecta; order Coleoptera; family Cerambycidae; genus Rhamnusium; species Rhamnusium bicolor. Next base: position 473,594 of record JANEYF010002960.1, read on the forward strand.
TATATATATATATATATATGTTATAGGAAGAAAAGGATAATGGGTATTGCCAGCAAAAAAGGACGAATCCGTCGACACGTGTTTCTGAGTCATTACTCGTAATCATGACGGCTATAAGTTGTAAGGATAGGTACAACTTAGGTTCAACAACACAAAAGGAAACCACTGCCAGTGGTTTCCTTTTGTTGTGTTTTCCAAGTCGTACGTCTTTACGTAGATATATTCCAGCTGTTCGTGAAGACATTGTTAATAGGATTAAATGTGGATTAAAAAATACACGGCTCTGGTTATGTATTGACGAGACGACAGATTGTAAAAAAAATTCTATTTTAAATATTATAGTACGTGTACTGGACCCTTTTAAACCAACATCTCCACTTTTACTAGCTAGTAAAAGACTAATTGCGTGTACTGGCGAAATAATTACGCGTGTGGTGTTGGAAACATTCGAAAAATTTGAACTTTCAACAAGTCAAGTATTGATGTTTATGACCGATGGTGCGGCGACAATGCGCGGCACGTTCTCTTCAAAGAAACAATTGTAGGTTTTTACATGTTACGTGTAAAGTACATGCGTTACATCTTGTGGCAGAAACGATTCGAAAATGTTTTCCAGGGGTAGATGTATTATTAGCAAATACAAAAAAAGTATTTCTCAAATCTCCTAAACGACTTCGAGCATTTCACAGACAGTGTCCTGGTATCCCTGAACCACCAGAGCCGATTCTTACACGTTGGGGAACGTGGTTGAAAGCGGCTTTTTATTATGCTGAATATTTTCAACAAATAAAAGCTGTGATACTACAGTTCAACCCTAACGAGGCTGCAGCTATTAAGGAAAGCCAGACAAGCTTTCAATGTTTCCCTTGAAACAGATTTAAAAACTATTAATAACAATTATAGAGGCCTACACGACGCAATAGAAAAATTGCAAAATAGTTCGTTGTCGTTAGTGGAATCGTTGCAAATAGTGGACGACGTAAATACACAGCTACAGGCTATAAATGACGCAAAAAATAATCACGTTAGTGAAAAATTCGAGAGTGTATTACAGAAAGATCCTGATTTTAGCAAATTAAGACAAATTTGTGATGGTGTATCTACAGGTTCGTTAAGTGAGTTCACAGATTGTTTTACTTATGCCTGTATTACATCCGTAGATGTCGAACGGTCATTTTCAAAATACAAACATATTTTTTCACCAAAGCGAACATCGCTGACGGAGACAGCTGTAGAAACATACCTGATGCTGTTATACTATAGATCTTCCCCATTTTGTGATGACGACAACCAAACTGCTTCATAAATCTGCTTAAAAGGGTGAGTTTTATACAAATTTTTATAAAATGTAACATTATTGTTAAAATTTATTTCCATTTATTGTACTTATTCAAGTATTATGATATGATGTAAACATATGAGTCATATGACGGCTCTGTCGGCCAGGTGACCTCGGCCAGCTTTAGTAATAACCATACAGTACCTGAATTCAGTATAATATACGTAATTGTTACTACACGTGCATACAACAAGGTGAATTTTACACTAATGTCGCAAATTTAGTGACAGTTATGTAATTACTACTATATTAAATTTACAGTGCCAATTCGCGTCACGGATGTCCTGTATTTTAGGACATACGTTGAATAAGCAAAGTGCACTAATTTTTTGATAAACTAGTAGCCTTTAAAGTTTGGCATACTAGTTGTAGATCACCATGTCTTTATATGTATATACCTTTTCTGTTCTCCAGCAACTCAGAGTAGTATATAGTGCGTCATGGAGTGGTTGAAGGTTCCGAATGTAAATTAGAACAAGTTATACGATAAATTGTACTAGAAAGCTACCCACCCACTGCATCCTTGTAAGAATTTATTTAATTTAATGTTGCTTGTGATACGCACTCTCCCACCTTACCTCACCATACCCTATTCATTAAATATTTAATAATAACTGCAGTCTCTCCTGAAAATATATCACAATTTAAATTTTAATTAATTCACCTCGAAAATATGAAAACCTATTAAGGCCTACGAAAAGTAATAAATATAAAATACAATACTCCAATTTATAAATTCAGACTCGCACATTTCATTTTAAATTAAATTGATTCCCATTGGAAAATATCCAAAAGATGTTTTTAATTATTTTTTTCATTATTTTGTTTCGTAGCTGTAATCACAATAACAAAAAATAGAACTTTAATAAGATGAAAATTAAATATTACTCTTATAGTTCTTTTATATACAGGCATATGAATGTACACATTACTATATTTAGACAAATAACTTTAATTTTTTAAGGTTTGATATTGATTTGCCGATAAATATCGTTATTTCTACAATATTTAACCCATGATCGTATTTCTCCTAATTCCTCAGAGTAGATGTATTAGAGAACATAGAATATTATTATCTTTTTATCTGATTGCACAAAAAAATAATGAAATAATAATAAAGTCGGGAAAACTCATTGGTCCCTACGACTTGCTATTATATTTCTGTTGTATGGGAAATATTTACGGAACCCACACTTCTAGTACACCCACATCCGACATAATTGTTGCTATATTAGATATATAGATTAGTTACAATATTAAATTGAAATTTGTATTCCTGATTCCCTGGGATCAGATTCATGATTAACCGGTCTCATTACAAAACATTTTTGCACATCTATGAATTCTCACTTCACTTAAAATTTGACATACTGCACATACAAGACCTCCCTGAACACATTTGATTTCCACAAATGATTTTTTTGTGCGTCCGAAAATTATGAGCAAATATCTGATGTGGCCAGCACATAACTTTTTTATACCAGTATATATCATCCTGATCTAAAAAAATCCTTCTATTTATTTCTTCATTTACCTCGATTAAATTTTAATAGCGTAGCTTGAAATGTTTCATTAAAATTTTTAAATAATTAATTATCAGCGTCATTCGATACTGTCAATAATAATTCATGTCATATATTTTAATAATTTTTTGTTATTGACATTGACATTTTTGTAACTTAATTATACCTTTTAAACGTCAAACTGTTAAATTTATCCTAACCCCATTTTATGAGGCCAAATGTGTAAATATTTAAGTTTACATCAGCTTGATCTAAGTACTTGGAAAATATACCTTATTCGCTTGATATAGTAGACATGATTTATAATCTTTTATCAAGAATGTATTTTTTGTAAAGTCAAATACAAAAAAAGTTTGGGTCCCATGGACTCCCTTTCAGCTGGCCAATTTTGTTCATCACCGAATTTTTCATTGTCTTTGGCCTTTAGAAAAACTGTACCAAATTTGAAAGCTTTATCTCAAAAACTGTGGCTGCTATCGCGATACATGCGATACATACAGATTTTCTTTCATATAGTTATGTTTTTTCATTATAATTCGTCGAGATTCGTTCAGAAATGCAATAAAATTTTTTAAAATTTTTCCCTAAATTGTAACTTTTTTCTTCTTTCATTCATTATGTCTCTTCTGGTGATACCACATTCATTAAATTTAATGTGTCACCTAAAATGTTGTTGACAATCTTAACTGCCAAATTTGGAAAGTCTCCCATTAATACTTTTTGAGTTATCACGGATACACACATACACACACACGCACGCACGCACGCACGCACGCACGCACACACACACACACATCCACACACTCATTCACACACACGCACCGACAGACATCATTCAGAAAATAGTCAGAATGGATTTATAAGGGTTCATAACGTATATATCAATCAAAATCTCGAGGTCGAAAAAAATCACGATTACTATACTTCCTTATATTAGGTATAAGAAAGTAAAAAGAAGGCGATTTTATTAAAAAAATAATGGTACAAGTTCAAGTAACACTTTTTGAAACCATCAATATTAGCGGAGTTACATAAGTTTTCATATTTAATATATTGCCATAACTTTTTTACTAGTGAAGCGATTTTTTTCAAATTTGGCGCTCTTAATATACATAATAAACTGTACCAATATAAAAAGTTTATAAAAACTGGAAAGCCCAAAAGGGCTCAAAGGCCCATTGTTGGCCACAAATTTGACTAGAACTCCTATTTGCAATTTTTTCAAAAATTTAATAATTTCTCATTAAAGGTCTTAAAAAATCTTATAGCTAGGTCCTCTTGTTTCAAACCGTTTTGCGAAATTCCCTAAATCCTGTTAAACCTTAACAAACACGCATAAAAACAGAGGATATGTAACTCTGCTAGTAGTGAGATTCCAAAAAAATTTTATATGAACTGTATGGTTATTTTTATGAGTAGAATCACCCCATGAATTCTTGTTCATAATTTCCGGACACCCTGTATATAAATTAGGTACAGTAAATTTTGATAAACTGGTCAGCGAACATGATAATAACTATAAAAGGATTATCTAGAAGTCGTTTATACACAGCTGGGGAGAGGATGCGCGATTATGTTAATGACGAGATTGGCTATATAATTCGATCGAATAAGCTTTACTCGTTCATTCGAGCGCTCGAGGTCAATTTAGATATTCCATCCGTCGTCTGACCTATATAAAGATGGGATTAAATTTTAAAGGTGGTTTAAACGGATACAAAAAATATTTAATCTTTAAGAGTACATAACATTTAAGCCGCTCTTTAATTACTATTAGAGGAGGTTAATGATTAAATTTATTTTGTAGTACAGTTTTTGCAATTGTCGTAAATGTTACGGTTTATACAGGTATCTAAAAATAGATACCGCAAATGAAGAAATTAGCAAAACGAAATATATTTCTAATAAATCAAGGTTATATTTTATGCTGTTTAAGTGCTTAAAAACAATTTCATTAAGTGACCTTCATCGTCCTCAATCCATTACTGTTGTGGGCTACTTCTAAAATTATGAATCACTCGCTGTAACATCACAACGGGATTTGCCTCTATCTACTCTAGTGCACCGTAAAACGGGGAAAAAGTAGCTTCCTTCTTGAAAAAAAATTTTTTAAGGTACAACCACTTGGGACCTTCACAGCATGATAGCCTAGGTCCTTGGCCATCTGTAATGGCCAATTACAACATTTTTTTGGAGGTCAAACTTTTTTTATTACGAAGAATGTCATAAATTTGTCAAAATTAATTTTTCTTACTTTTTTCACACATCCCTCATGATATCTCCGGAACCAATCGAGATAATTATAGGTATTTTTTTTTAATTGATAAAGGAAATGTGGGCGAAGGTCGCTGCTTTAATTTCGTTTTTATGGAAAATTTAATTTTTTTTGTAAAACTAGGTAAAACTGGAACGTTTACCTTCCTTGCTGCATTTTTTTCGGTAAGCGAAAAACTTTTTTTATTTTAAGGAATTTTGTCATACCATATGCGTATGAAATAAAGCTTACACTTCAAGGAAGTTTTTAAAAAAAAGTCAGTTCTCTACGACTTATAGTTTTCGAGATTTTATTTTTTAAAGTTACGAGTTTTTCGATCCTAGATGCGCCTCACTGCGGCGCCACTCAAGTGTGTAGAGTGTAGACTATTGAATACAAGTAATCTTATATTACACATATATTGTCAGTTAGAAACAAACTTTTCTTTGTGTAATGTGAATGCGAATGAGTATTATTTTTATTGAGTTTTTACATATTATTTAATGCTTAACAATGGAATGTTTATTTTATGTTATCAGAATTAAAATCAGGTAATACAATTCTGGTAAAATCTGTTGATACTGATGTCCTGATTTTGCTTTTACATTATTACTGCGAAACACCAGATATGTCCCAAAGGAATATATTTATACAATTAGGACATAGTAAGAATATACATTTTTTGTCAATTAACAATATTGTGGCAAATTTAGGAGAGGAAATTTGCAAGAAAGTATTAACGATTCATTGCCTAACTGGTTGTGATACAGCTAATGCCATGTATAAAATAGGGAAGAAAACGGCATTCTATGTTTTATATAAAAATTTAAATAATTTAAAAGATTTAGAAAACCTTCCTTTTCTGTCAGAGGATAAAGCGATGGAATTAGGGGTAAAATATACGCTTTATTTATATAAGAATAAAAACAAAGATATAAAATCCCTAAATGAACTGCGATGGGACTTAACAACAAGTACAAATCGGCCAGCTTCTGAGCTGCCTCCTACTGACCATGCTTTTAGACAACATTTAAAAAGGTAATAATTATTTTTCTAGATCGCCCATACCTATTAAAAAAGAAACAAAACACCTACATGTAATTATTCTCTTTTTAGGTATAATAATATAATAATAATAACACCACATGAAATTACAACCCTCTTTGTCCCTGAAGGTCTGGAATGACCTTGTGTGGGAGAGGGCTACACATTTAGAGACAATGGACACACACCCAATGTCCGAGTATACTACGATTAATCTCTCTCACAGAAAAATCCCAGTTCCTCGACCGGGAATCGAACCCGGGACCCCGAAGTTTTGAGGCAAGTACATTACCTCTAGACCACGGAGCCAGGTGTCTGTATCAATTAAAAATTTAGTACAATAGCCATATACAATACATGCAGATGGAAGATCCAACTCGATACGGTTGGACATTTGAAGAAAATGTTTGGAAGGCAACTTTTTCTAGTCAAAAATCTGTGCCCGATATTGTAAGGCAAAGTTTGTCAATAAGATGTTCCGACAGGGTCTGTAACAACAGATGTACCTGTTTTGCTCAAGGTTTGAAATGCTGCAGTGAGTGCAATTATGCAAACTGCTGCAACCAAGGAACTGTCTAGATATTTTTAGATTCCGACGTTGACGATTTTTAAAATATTTTTATAACAAGTTTTAAATTTATGTTTTAAAATAAATAATTAATTCGTATTTTTTTTAATTCAATTTTAGGTTTTAATGTATAAATATAATGGATTTTAAATAATGTGCAATGTAAATAATGATAAGTAAAACCAAAGTGCTTATGAAAATAAAATTTATATTAAAGATATGTCAAAAATAATACTTAATAGTATGCACCCACAACACGCATAGCACACTGATTAAAGCACAGTAGAACCGGGGAAATATCCTGCCCGCAGAAACTTAATTTCAAATAACAATAACTGGAAACGTACAAGTCGTAGAGTATTGCGCTTTTTTTTTAAAAACTTCCTTGATGTGTTAATTTTATTCCGTATGCATATACTGTGGCAAAATTCCTTAAAACAAAAAAGTTTTTCGCTTACTGAAAAAAATACTGCAAGAAAAGTAAATGTTAAAGTATTACCTAATTTTATAAAAAAACTAGGTTTTCCATAAAGACTAAATTAATTCAGTCACCTCCGCTCACGTTTCCTTTATCGACCAAAAAAAAAAAAACTTGATTATCTCAATTGGTTCCGGAGATATCGTGAGGGATGTGTGAAAAAGTACGAAAAAATTAATTTTGACAGATTTGTGACATTTTTCATAATAAAAAAAGTTGGACCTCCCAAAAAATGTTGTAATTGGCCATTTTAGATGGCCAAGGGCCTAATCTATTATTCTGTGAAGGTCCCATGTGGTTGTACCTTAAAAAAAATTTTTTGAAACGTTTTTGTCGGTTTTTCAGTGTACTACTCTGAAATTAAATCTTTAAGGTTTTGAATTATTTGGGGACGTATTTCGAAAACTTTGTGTTTAAGATAGCCCCACAGAATAAAGTTCGGTGCTGTTAGATCGCTAAATCTTGAAATTAATCTGTTTGGGAATATTTTTTGTCGCAAGTTCAAATTCTATCTAGCTGTATGTGCAGTTGCACCATCGTGCTAAAAGTAAATGTTTTCAACCCTAACTTCTGCAATTCTGGGAGAAAAATTGTTTTAACATGAACATATAACAATTAGCATTTACAGTAATCGCTACATTTCTTCCTTCCCAAAAATACGGCCCTATAATTTCACATGACCACACCATATCGTAAATTTTAAATTTTTTTATTCATTTACTTAAGGTCGGCCTATTTCTGCTACCAGGGCCCATCAGCGACGCCATGAAACGGACTACCCTCCCACCCGGACATTTTGCAGAACCTCTTCTCTATCGAAGAGTAGGAATTTTTTATTTGCCAGACATCTAATAGACAAGATTGCTTTGCATCCCCTCCGAAGGATGGTATATCATCTACAAAACCCTCGTCTAAGATTGCATGGCTTCTGAGTATACGTTATTATATAAGCTGTTAGAAGACGGGAGGTCGCAGAGTTTCTACCACAAATAGGCTTTGTTTGTGTTTTTAAAGACCTGTGTTTTTATTTCTCCCTAGCTGTGTTATTACTCTTTTATTAAGTTGTGCGCCACGTGACTTGCTGCCATGAAATAATTTTTTGTTTGGTATTTGATGGTAGGAATGGAATTTTCTCAAGGTCGATTTTGATTATACGGAGAGGTAAGGTAGCCTGTTCTCATCCTCGTTGAAATTTATGTGTGCCTTTAGCTACGCTAGCAGAGCTGCGCAAGACTTCAGCAACTCCTCTTCGGCAGTCCTGGCTTGAGGGACTTGTTTCTACCTCAGAATTTGTACCTGAAGGATTTAATCAAGCGGCGTATGCTTTTTATTTATTTAATAGGACTAAACAATTTTGCACAGGGTGTCCCTGGTAATTTGGCTTTTTCTAGCATGAAAATGATTTTTTTGGAATACTGAAAATATTTTTCAGTCAGCTTTTATGTAAAAATAAAATTGAAAAAAAATACAAAAAATTTAAAAATAAATTTTTCTATGTCCTGGTGGAGTAACAAAAAGATATGGGTGAAATTTATTTTTTGTAAAAATTTTGGCCGATTCTTAAAACAAAAAATTTCAATAAATTCTAAAACTTTTATGGCAACCTAATAAACACCCGGGAAACCTAAAACTAACTAAATTTTGTTGAATAAATGAATCTTAAGTCGAGTGAGGCTTTAATTTTAAAACAAGTTAAATTTTTTAATATAAAAATGAGGTTCGAGAATTTATCTTTGCTCTAGCCTCGTGAAAAAATAATTTTGAAAAATAATTCTAAGTCTCGAATGAAGTAAGTAACTTTCTTACCTTGTCCTCAGAGATCTCAGACGATGATATTGGTATGCAGAAATGTTTAATTTTTTATTGGTAGACAGCCTACGTCCGCAGGAGCCTGCTTGTGGTTTTTAAGTTTAATAAATAAAAAACAACGTAGAGATTTACAGTAAAACTTGATAACGAAAAACTCCTCAAGCTAAAATCCAGGAATGATAAAATCTGTCGAAGAAGTGCTTCTGGTTTTCTGCGGTAAATGTTGTAAAAATATTTTATAGGTTGTGCCTTGTATACCAAAAAATAATCCAGCCTGGTGCGTGGAGAAATTTCTTACTGCCTATCTTACAACTTCTGGGGCCCGTTGAGATCTATTATCTGTGAAATGGTCAACGAAAGAGTGTTGTAAGGGCTGTAGATCAGTTGGTGTTTGATAATAGGGTTCACAACCGGTTTTAAATTAATTATTTATCGTTCACGAAGGGACATCAAATCTGTATTAATTTAGTACCACGATGCTTGCTCGTCAGTGTGGAGTGGTCGAGTTATCTTAACTTGTCTGAAATTTCATATTTATAGGGGTTGTGTCGTCATCTATTGCGATGTTAACATGATGTCACGTTTTTAAAAGCTAGTAATAAGGACAAAAACTGGCCCGTTCTAAGGCTTCCTTCCGATTTGTGGAAACAATACTTGTTACCTGAAATTATTATTATTATTTTGTATTAAACTATTTTACTTTGATATTAGTTGTTATTTATTTAATTGACTTTGTAAAAATTAATTTGTAGGTGTGTGCGACTAGCATCTTTTAAAATTTATATATTGAAATACAGTAATTTAGCTTTTACTATTTTTATGATGGCTTTAGCTTTTGATAATAATTATTTGCTTCTGTCGACCACTGAAATTAAAATTTTGTAGGGCTTCTCGGACTGCAATAAAATCGTTCAGACCGGTTTGTAACCATTACCTATGAACGCCTTTATGAGTTTTGATCATTTTAACGCTTGTAAGTGCATCGCGGCGCCGGCCGTCGCGCTTACGCTGCGGAGCGGTTTTTTAATGAAAATTAATTTTACTATTTCGGCTTTTAAGAATGGGAGAATTGAGATAAAAAATTGCGGTTTGAAGTTTTGAATACGATTTCTTATTCTTTCTCTAATTTGCAAAAAAAAATTGGTGTGACATGTGTGTAATTTCTAATCCGTGTAATTTCGGTCTCGGGCATTTTTTTAAATGTTTCTAGTTGCTGAGGGCCTTCTATGTGATCTGGATGATTTTTTGGTAACACTATTTTTTCGACTTGATTAAATTTTTTGTATAATTTTGCTTCTACAACATTTCAGTTGAGTTACCATCAAATTATTGACTGCAACTACCGTTGCTCAATTTTTCGTATCGAAATACAAGTATGGTTAATGCGGATCTACGAACTTTTGAATTATGAAGCTGCTTTTCATAAATCTGTTGTAATTTGAACAGTAGCGATATTGTTGATTCTTAACACACCTAGTTAGATGAAAGTGTGCTTCGTTCAACATAAGAAACAAATTCAAAACATGTTTATCATTATTTAAAATATCAAAAAATTTTCTAAAGTAACTAATTTTTTCACAATTTGCATTTTGTATGAGTAATAACGCAAATCACTATTTAAAATTATTAAACGACTCCTTTCCGAAATCTGCAACGCCAATGAATGCCCACTGGCTGACCTCAATGGACTTCTTTGAACGGCTTATCTAACACTCTTAATTTGTAAGTGGTCTAACTGTGCGAGTTCCATCAGTAAATTTTGATAAAATAAAATCTGTCATCTATCTTAAAATATTTGCAGGAATCCTTCTATACCTCTGTATGTTGAATTATCGTCGAAAACGAATCTGGGTTTGCATAAACGACTGCGTCAAATTAAAACTGTTCACAGTGAAAACTCGTTAGTTTATAAGATATTTATCCATTATGCATAAAATTGTACATTACATTTTTCAGGATAGTGCTTTTACTATTTTTTTCTTTCTCAAAATTTGTGTAGTAGTAAAATATAGCCTGTGTTCGAATTTATAAACTAAGAAAAATAAATCTCAACAATTCACGTTGTACGCGAAATACGCCTCTGGAATAACACCTTGGTGTCCGAGCACTAATAATGACTGTATCAAAATGTACATAAATCTTCATTAATTGTACACATTAAAATAAAATATTTTACAAAATGTTTAAAAATCCTCTTATCTTATGTTAAGCCGCAAAAATTAACTGCAATTTTTTTTAGTATTTTGACTGACTGGGTTATTTTTATCATCGCTGTTTAACGTTGCAATGGCGTTATGAGTTCGTGTTAGGGTATCCCTAACATACTAACATTCTTTATTGGAATTCGTTACTTATTAATGAATATTAGCTCCTGGTTTCGAATCCCAGCTTTAGTAGTTGACAATATCAGGGGAATGGTTGTATATTCATGTTTTTAACACTACCGCACTGCGTTTGCTCTTGAATTTGGGGATCGTCTAATTTACATAATGTGTTTTATGTTTGTTTTTACTGAAATCCATTCAAAGAAAGAACAAAAAGAAAATATTACAGTAAGATGTTAATAATTATTTTTCACACTTTTATACAAAATATAATAGACATCACAAGTCATAGATGAGTATAAAACATACATATTTTAAAACAACTAATTTCAGGGCTATTTACTATGATAAATATTGAATTATAAAGTAAATAATATGCACATTATGCTCAGTATAATATTAATTATTAACTGTTTAAAATAACCACCGTAGTAAAACAAATGTAATATCACCAGTTTTTATTCATTATATAAGTTCCATATCTTTATCTAAAACTTACATTAACAAAACTTTGACCAGTATAAATGTGGTAAGTAAAATCGATGATTATACTTTAGTTTTATGAAATATGGTGTGTATACGGCCCGGCCGTCGCATTTTGCATAATACGGGTGCTTTGTATAACTACAAGCCCTGGTAATTTATTACTTTCCGCAAAGTTTTCACATCTCAAATTAAATACTTTACATCCAAAGGAGGATATTTAAATCCCCAGACTCTAAACTCATATGCATACCATTGATCTTGTTTTATGGGTAAACGAATATCCAGATTGCTACACTCTATCGCTTGCTCGTCCAGGCACTTTTCCTATTGGAAAATCTAAATGCAAATTTTCCGACGCCATGGCTCTCACTTACACGCTTAATTGTTCCACCAGATTATATTCGCAGTATACCACTAAGCCCATTGGATATCCAAATTTAAATATACCTACTCTACAATCTTGTACAAGGGTATTTGCTAGATTTATAAATAATAAATTTAATTGTACAAGTTTGTTTAAATCGTAAATTTTACTAATCTCCGCATTATCTCAGCTAATTTTATATAAGCTCATTGATTTAGTGTTTTAATTTGCCACCTGCTATGCCTTAAAACTTTATAATGAATTGGTTGGATTGCAATGTACGATATCAAAATATTATTAGAAAAGACAATGTCTTTTCGTATGAAATTGATGTACCTATATCTTTTGTTGAAAGTTTTTAAATCTGTGCTGATACAATCAGTTCAAAATAAGATAAAAACAAAATAAATCAATATTCGCATGTCTTTATGAGGCCCTGTTAAGACATAGTTATTGTTAGAAATATATATATATATATATATATATATATATATATATATATATATATATATATATATATATATATATATATATATATGTATATATGTATATATACATATATATATATAAGAATTCAGTTATTTCGCATGGGTTATGGGGCGGGCTGGAAAGTGTCTTTCCAATGTTTACAACTCGTTTAGAGACAGGTGTTAAATGCCAATAGGCGCGTTCATTATAAGCCTAAATAAAAGCATAATTTCATTTGACGTAGCCTCCGTAACCGTAAAACTACTTAAATTAACTGAAATCTTAGAAAGAATGCACTTACTAATGTTGCAGTCTGAGTGTGCCATCTATCAGACGATGACAAAAGGTGAAATTTATATTTATATTGTTTAGTGAATAAAATATATGTTTTTCGTAAGATTATATGTATATTTATAGGATCATATATATTTGCAAATCTCTATAAATAGTTTAAAATAGTTTTCTTCAATCAGTACCTCATATGTCTTATACAAGTCAAAATCTGCTATTTACAAGTTGATAATTTTATAAGCAGCTTAAAACAAGGCAGGCATTTATTGAAACAATTGTAACTGTCAGTGACATTCCATGTTAGTTTTACAACACGGAATATCACTGATAGTTACAATAATGTTACCATTATCATAAGTTTGGTGAAAGTTTTGTCCAATTATCTCGACATTTATTATAATAATACCACCTCGTCTAACTAGGTTTGACTTAGAGATCATTGCAACCTGCCATCAAAGAAAAAACTGGCGTGGCAAAAGAATTGCGGAAGAAGTTCCAGGGAAGAGATGGCCACTTTTGCATAAATCATCCAGGTAACTGATAAAAACTGGATCAATTCTCGGAAACGTGGATGGCTGTAACTGTTACAAATAACGAAAATTCAACAATATTATATGAACAGTCCTTGTCACAAGAAAATTACACGAGAATTCATTTGTCACAACGTAAATGGCAAATGGATCAGTCGCAGGTTTGTACAAATTATTCAAAAACCATTAGGCATTAAACACTACAAATGGTTGCAAACCCACGCAACTCCACTAAATGCAAAAATACGTCGATTATTACGAGCCTTGCTGCTTTATAGGAAGTTTTCTAATACGAATATTAGTTTTTTAAGATGAAATAGACGTAACAAGACCGGAAAGTGCTTCTTTACTGGACGGGATGGCAATTTTCAGGGCAAACCCTAGTGAGCCCTAAAAGCCAGTGAGCCCAGTTGTTGTAAAACCAAAATTCGACAAAAAAATTTAATTATTTCGAAAAAAAATAATGTTTCCAAAAAATCACCCAGATCACATAGAAGGCCTTCAGCCATTAGAAACTTAAAAAAAAATGCCCCAGAAATTACATGAGTTCAAAATATTACATGTCACACCACTTTTTTTTAGCTAATTAGATAAAGAATAAAAAACCATATTCAAAACTTCAAACTGCAATTTTCTATCTCATTTTTAAAGGCCGAAATAGTAAAATTAATTTTCATTAAAAAAAACTTCTCCGCAGCAAAAGCGTGATGGCAAGCGCCGCGGTGCACTTACAAAGATTAAAATGGCCAACATTCATATAGACATTCATAAGCAATAGTTACAAACCGGTCTAAACGATTCTACTGCAACCTGAGAGGCCCCACAAAATTTTAATTTCAGTGGTCGACAAAAGCAAATAATTATCAGAGGCCAAAGCGACCATAAAATAGTAAAAGCTAAATTTCTGCATTTCTATCATATAAATTTTAAAAGATGCTAGTCGTACACACCTAAAAATTAATTTTTTGCAGTCAATTAAATAAATAACAAATAATATCAAAGTAAAATAGTGTAAGACAAAATATTAACAATATTTCCAGGCAACAATCATTGTTTCCACAGCATCGCATTAACCGCTAGATTTATTTATATTAAACTTAAACTTGCAAAATTGGAGTTTAGTACACCGTGTAGCGGACCAGCCAGGCAGACAGCCGTATCGGGAGCTTTTGCCAAATCGGAAGCTCTCGAGTGGGGTAGATTTTATTTTTACTACGCACTTTCAAAAACATGATATCATGTTAACATCGTAATAGATGACGACACAACCCCTATAAGTACAAAATTTCAGACAAGTTAAGAAAATTCTACCACTCGGCTTCACCGAGAGAACGTCGTGGTACTAAATTCATTTTATAAGTTTTACATTAATTTTTCAAAGTATAAGCAAACATCGTAGTACTAAATTCATTTTTTAAGTATAAATTTTTCACTTTTTACATGTCATACAGACTGGATGTCCCTCTGCAAACGAGAAATAATTAACTTAAAACCGGGTGTGAACTCCATTATTGAACACCAACTGATCTAGAGCCCCTGGGACAGTCCCTTGTTGACGGTTTTACAGGTAATAGATCACACACGGGCCCCAGAAGTCGTAAACTAGGCACTAAGAAATTTCTCAAAGCACAGGGCTGGGTTATTTTTTAGATCCAAGACAAGAAAACGGCGTCCACCACTTATAAAGTGATTTTAAAACATACATCGCATAGAACCAGAAGTAATTCTTCGACAGCTTTTATTATCCGTGGATTTTGGCTTGAGGAGTCTTCTGTCATCAGATTTTACTGTAAAAATCTACATTGTTTTTTTTTATTAAACTTAAAAAACCACAAGCAGGCTCTTACGGACGTAGATTGTCTAACAATAAAAATTAAATGTTTTTGCAAAAGAACATCATCGTCTGAGATCTCCGAGGACAAGGCAAGGAAGTGACTTACATACTCAGAGACTTAGAATTATTTTTCAAAATTATTTTTCGTGAGGCTAGGTTTGTTAAGATAAATTCTCGAACCTGAGTTTTATATTAGAAAATTTAACTTGTTTTAAAATTAAAGCTTCACTTAATTTAAAATTCATTTATTCAACAAAATTTGGCTAGTTCTAGGTTTTCCGGGTGTTTACTAAAAGTCATAAATGTTTCAGAATTTATTGAAATTATTCGATTTTTTTGGATCTACATCAAAATTTAAAATAAAAATAAATTTCATCTAAATCATTTTGTCAGTCCACCAGGACATAAGAAAAAATTATTTTTAAATTTTCAATAACTTTTGACTTAGTCGTTTGAACATAAATTTTCAAATTTATTTTCATTTTAGTAAAATAACATTAAGTATAAAACGATTCACTGCTCGACCAATTTCTTTTTTGTATCATACGGAAAAATTTTTAATAAAATTTTTATTTGGTATTACAAATCGTTTATTATTAAGAAAACTTGTGAAGTCTTGCATGACCTTTTAGGCAGGCTAGTAGTATTCGAGTTGTAGGTCAACTTGCTGTCCAGTCTGCTGAATTTCAACATTTTTTAATATTTTGTGACTGAATTTTACGTTCATCTAAAGGACTCTTTGTCTAATTTTATTTTTGGTCTTGACAACTTAGTCCAATAAATTTTACACTTTCACAAATCATCTGATCTCACTAGCAAAATTCAATTTTGTAAGGAACCCTCTGTTCAAATTATCATTTAGCCTTCAGCGACTTTAATTTTTCATAAAAGCTGACAGAAAAAATATTTTCAGTATTCCTTAAAGTCATTTTCAGGCTAGAAAAAAGCCAAATTGCCAGGGACTCCCTATGCAAATTTCTTTAAGCCCTAATAAATAAATAAGCATAAGCCGCTTGATTAAATCCTTTAGCTACAAAGTCTGAAGTAGAAACAAGTCCATCAAGCCAGGACCGCCGAAGAGGAGTTGCTGAAGTCTTGCTCAGCTCTGTTAACATAGCCAAAGGCACACAGAAAATTCAGCGAGTCTAAGAACAGGCTACCCTTACCTCTCCGTACCTTGAGAAAATTCCATTCCTGTGATCAAATACAAAGGCAACAAAACAAAAAAATATTTTCGTGACAGCAAGTCACATAGCGCCCAACTTAATAGAAAAAGATAATAACCCAGCGAGGGAAAAATCGATAAACAAGTATTTCCAAAAAAAATTCTCACAAAGCCTTGTCCTATTTGTGACACAGTACAGACACTTTACAGGTGTGTTGCATGCAATATTTTTTCTGCAACCGTTCTTATTAATCCCAAAATACTTTTTAACTTTGACAAAATTCATAAAATTCAACTAATAATAATAATATTTAACAAAACTACTTCATTGGTGTTCTTTTACTTTTTCTAAATTTTGACGAATGCGTGAATGTTGCTCAATTTTGGTCGTTATTTTTTAAAAATCAACCAGAAATTTATTTTCTCTACTCTAAGAAGAAAGGCAAGTGTTACTAAAAGTGGCATGAACCATTTTATATATTTCCGTTACAATTTCTCAACTGCCAACTTATGTGTGGCAACGTTTTTTCAGGAAAGTATTTTTCAGGTATTATCTTTTATAAAATATGCTTTTCAAAATATGTTATATACGTTTTACTTTCTCATCTATCTATAGTGATAAATTATTGAAGTCGTGAAAAAAATCAAATTAAAGATTATGATGAAAATGGATGTTTTGAGAACACAAAAATAGAAAATTTATCCAAATCGGCATGCTGAAATCGGCCACCGTTGGGCAACTCTAAGAATTACATATAAACTTTTATTTCGTTCAAAGTATATATACATCTGTCACAAATTATCCACTAGTTTGTAATTTTCCTTTATATTAAATATATCGAGACAGGGTTTTATACCCTATCAGTTAGGCAATTTCTAACTCGCGCAAGTAAATAACTATAGCGCAAGAATTTTAATGAATACCTCTATACTAGTTGGCGCGGAGAAAAAAGCCGCGAAAAAAGAAAGATCGTGAAAGTTGAGGTGAACTCGGCAGGACGGTTGAGGTAAGTTGTCTGGACATAAGCACGAGTGTGACGATTTATCTTGTATCTGAACTGTTTTACCTTGTACCGAATATTTGATTAATGTAAGTTGAATATTGTTTAATAATATTTTGTGTGAATTACCAAGACACACTAAATAAAATTAGGAATCTTTGGTTATTGGTGCCACGCATGCAAAATTTGTCTTCTATGGAGAGGTTTAAGGTGCATATATGCGCTTGTAAGTACAGCCATTTTTTATCTCAGTGCCGATGATTCCAATGAAGGAGCTACTAGTCGCAAATTACGCGTAACCTCACGTTTGATTGGGGATGTAAGCTTCTGAGTTATTAGCACTACTATAAATGCAGACAATAGTGCATTATGTGCTTTTTCTTATCTGTGGAGGCATTTTTATCTGTTTTGTATCGGTGTTGCTACCTGTTCTGTAGCAGTATGCGTTTAACACAGAAATTAATGTGAAACTTAAACAAACTCAACAAAGCATGAGTGATTATTAAGTAGCCTTAATATAGTACATAGAAATTTGAATGGAACGCTACGTATAAGATAAGCTCTTTTAGTTTGAAACAAGCCCCGTCACTTTTCCAGTTTTTACAACAAACACAAACTAGTGGCGCTTAACTAAAAAAAAAAAAAAAAATATTTAATTCTGAAAACCACCTGCCCACCCCTAAAGATTTTATGTTTGCCATCAGAGAGAGTTGGGGCAATCTTTTAAATAACTATAAAGTTTCTACAAATTAGATAATTTGAATTTTGTAGAGAAACAAGGGAGTTATAAATTTTAGATCTCTTCAGAAAAGAGGGCATTTCCGAAATATAACCATTTTAGTTCTTTTTTGTGTAACATATTTTTCATCTAACCGCAGTCTATTTAAAGAGTTACTCATTGCTATAGGTAATTCTTAGTTATCTATATTTCATAATAAAATTATTACTATAGTTTAGGAATATGCAAGTTTTCTTTTCATGTTTGAGAAAATTTTGTGTAAGCAACCGTATAATAGGATATAACACGATATGGAAGCAACCAAAAATTAAACTACATATTATCTAACGTAAGCTGCATGCACTATATATTTTGATCTATCTCGTTTAAAAATATTTTATTTTGAATGCCTCTCTATGGTTATAACGTAAGTATCTATATTAGATACTAAAAAAGTTATATCATAAACAACAGAAGGAAAACTCGTTGTTGTAATTGTCCATTATCCATTATCCATAGGCTGTCAAATACGGTTGGCTAACTTTATCTATCTTAATCCTCCTGTGTGGCTCGAAAGTCTTATCTGACTACCGTCCCTGCCTGAGATAAGCTTTGAAAGATGACCGCAGGGGGTACTCTTCGACATTTTACTCTTAAACAACTTTTTGCCGTTTGCTTTCTATGTGTGTGTGTATATGTGTTGTGTATATACATTATATTTTCATTGTATCTAAACCAATGCAATGTATTTTATTTATCTGAACTTTTTTATACAGTACCTAGATAGCAAGAATAATTTCATGTTTATAAAACATAGTTAAAATAAAAAGCAGAAGTAAATTTATATTTGGCTTTGCATGTTGTCAAGCATAAATTAAATTTATTTAAATGTAACTAATTTTAAATTCTCAATTAAATAACGCAAATGTTATTTATTAAAATTATGCATAAGGATGCATAAAGGTATTTAAAATTCAAAATAATGATCCATTAGCGTGTTTTAAAAATTCATCATAGTTTTGACCGATTTTTTTCTACTTCTAACCAAATTTGTTGTTTGTTAACAATTTTAAAGCACGTTCAAATTTTGATAAGGAATTATTTTCAATAAATTATAAGTACTCAATCAATAGAAGTAATAATTAATTAAATTACCTCTAAATATTTCAATAATTTTAGGTATCTACTTAGAAATTAACATATCAATGATTTCTTAAATTGAAACTAATATCACCATTACCACAATATTTAAATATGGGATATAATTAAATATTTCGTCTGAAAATCTATGTGAGCAAGTATAAAATATAACTTGGCATTTGGGCAATCTTTCTTCTACAGTCCCTAAAATATTTTCTCTGGAATTGAGACTATTTGTACATAGCGCTGTATTCTTACAGTTATACTGTGAGATATTAATTTATATTTAATCATTATGATTTAAATTAAACTACCTCTATATATTTAGCTGCTTACAAAATTCAAATATCATTATTAATTCTCTAAATATACCATGTGTTTCTTTCACTTCGAGTGTGCCAAATACAAAGAGATAATAGAGAAAGGTATTCTAAGCAAAAAAGTTCATTTAAATCAATCAGGGACATAGCCAGAGGGGACGAGTTGTAACGGTCCATTTTTTGGCATAAAAATTTAAGAATTTAAGATTACACAGCCCCACAAAAAAAAAAAAATTGCTGACCTAGCAATGAGACGAGTATATCCTTATGTATTTTTGATCGCTGATTCCGAATCTGGGGTCAAAAAAAGTCGTACACCCCCCAAAAAAAATTTTAGAGCCAAAAAAACACCCCCTGAATCGTTTTGTTTAATATTTTCGGGAAAAATTTAATGTATTACGATAAAAATAAAGGTAAATTGCAGCGTTCACCCTATCGGTATGAAACGCACCCCCATAGAGGGTGAGAACCACCCTCATCTGCCATCAAACCCATTGATAACGACAATGACTTAAAAACATCTAAAAATGTTTAAGTTTCGTTGGGTTTACAATAAACTGACGTAGAATTCACGTAATACCCCAAAACTACCCCTATAGCGTTATGAAAAACAACCCTTAACTTCAATTACAGAAACAAGAAAGGAAAAAACATAAAATTTGATAACGATTTCATTATATGGATGTTCTTATTTGCAGAGATCCTTATGGCTAGGATATTAGCAGTCATTTGTCACCAATCTTAACACCATTTGGGTATAAAACGCATCCCTGAAGGGGGTGAGAAGTACTTTTACGTCAGTAGCTTTTAATTCTTCTTTTTTTAATCTTTTTTTTTATGGTATCTTTTAACTTTATTTTCAAACGATCTTCTTACTAACTGTCGTTTGTGTTGTTCTTTCGTGTCTCTTTTAGAGACCAACAGTAGTCTGCTATCATGTGTTCGTCCCATCTTTCTTGATATCGTTTTTCCATTTCGGCTATGTCCTGGTGGACACGTTCCCCTTGTTCTTCACTATAGTCACCTAAATTTTCCGGGAAATAATCAAGATGGGAATCAAGAAAATGAATTTTCAAACTCATATTACACCCTAGATTCTTGAAATTTTTTATCATTTCTTCGACAAATTCTTTGTACTTTTCAGCTTTTTTATTTCCCAGAAAATTTTCCGTTACTTTCTTAAAACTTAGCCATGCTTTTTTCTCTTTTGGTTTCATTTTAGTTATGAAAACATCATCCTTCATGATTTCATAACGCTATAGGGGTAGTTTTGGGGTATTACGTGAATTCTACGTCAGTTTATTGCAAACCTAACGAAATTTAAACATTTTTAAATGTTTTTCAGTCATTGTCGTTATCAATTGGTTTGGTTGCAGATGAGGGTGGTTCTCACCCTCTATGGGGGTGCGTTTCATACCAATAGGGTGAACGCTGTAATTTACCTTTATTTTTATCGTAATACATTCAATTTTTCCCGAAAATATTAAACAAAACGATTGATTAAAATGATAACACATTTTCAGAGCGTTATCTCTGTTTTTTGGCTCTAAAATTTTTTTTGGGGGTGTACGGCTTTTTTTGACCCCGGATTCGGAATCAGCGATCAAAAATACATAAGGATATAGTCGTCTCGTTGCTAGGTCAGAAAACTTTTTTTTTTGTGGGGCTGTGTTATTTATGACGCTGCTAGTTATATAATTTCTAACCAACACAATTCAAATGTAGGTTATCTATAGCTCTATGGTTTGAAGGAATACCTCTATAGCCAGGGGGGCGCGAAAGAGCCGGAAGTGGCGAGATGGATTGAGTAAAGAAGAACTCGGCGAGAGGTTGTCGAAGGAGGTGGTTAATTATAAAAGCACAATTATGCTGACTTTTGTACCTGAAAAGGATTGATTTATTAATTAATGTAAAATCAATATTGTTTAGTTGTATAATGTGTGACTTGGTACGCTCAGTGCAGTGCTCTTGCATATGTGGCGGCGTGTTTTTCTAATTTGTACCGCTACCAAGAGATGACTCTTGGTAGCGGTATTTCATCTAGAGATTAAAACATTTATCTTGATTTGCTTAACATCACTCGTCTAGTTTAATAATTAGTGCAGTCTATAGTGTTTAACTTTTGGTTAGTTTTAATCATAACAGAATAGAAATTTATATGAAACTTAAAATAAGCATCAGTAATAATTATGTAGCCTACTTTTAGTACGTTGAAATTTATTTGGAATGCGACGAATTATATAGACTTTTCAGTTTAAAACCAATTCCATCGCTTTTCCAGTTTTAGCAGGGGACATACATACGTTAGAGTTTTTGCAGATAGTATCAATTTATTATTATTTTGTTTAAACCAATAAAACTGGTGGTGCCCCACAAAAACAAATAGAAAATAAATTTAATTCTGATTCAACCGCTCACATTCTAGAGATTTTATGTTTACTTTTAGAGTTAATTGGGGCATCCTTTTGAATAACTATCAAATTTCTACAAATTAAAGAGTTTCAATTTTGTAAAAAAACAGAAGTTATATAGTGATACCATTTTTACACAAAATTATGGTACGCCCATGACCACATGGAGGAAAATTAGAATTTTCAATACTACATTTAATTAAAAAAAAGATAGCTTGCATTTTCTTGTACGGAGTATCGTTTTCCATACACTGGTATTGTAATATATTTACTGTACCTATTGTTTATATAGTTAGATTAACATTAGAATATTAATTAAATTTTATAAAGTAGCGGTGAAATACTGATGTGTAAATTTCTTATTTAATTAGTTTTCCACATAATAATCAACTATTAACAAATACTTATTAAGGTTTTACAAAGAATATAATGGCCCCATTTACTGTACAAGATTTTAGCAAAGGACTTTATTTAGAATTGTAATTAAAATCCAATCTATATCGCCGGTCAATGAAACAGAAACTATTATAATATACTATTCAATCAAATATTAATTTATAACACATCATCTATATCTCCTAGTGTTTTGCTGTTTTTTCCTCTTGATCAAGCACTTCCTCATATTTCTCTGAGTTAAAAATCAACCAGTATCTCCTTCTCTAATAAACAGAGTGACTTCGTCTCTTATAATGAAATGTTAGAAGTTATTTCATTTTCTAAAAGTGAAATTGTGTAAATACATATCAATAATCCAGGAAGGGATTTCATGAAACGGTATTTCAAATTGTTTCATGAAAAAAGTTCATATGAACATGTGTCCAAAAACACACTATTTCCGAGATTACTGTGTTACTGAGTTATCCATGAAACAGCATTTTTCTGAATATTCACTCTCCACGAGGAGATGGTGAGATGAACTTCTGAACACTTATTGAATTTTGAATTAAATTTATTTTAATTATTAAAAATTTAGAGTAGCATTACAAGTGACATGCGTACGGAATTTGAGCTACAAATTTCATTCAAAATATTCATGATACAAAGCTTTTTTGTGATATCGAGCCCATTTTATGAAAAACAACTCACTCTATTTTAACTAAAATAACCTCATCTTCTGTATCGATAAAATGTATCTAGTTCGAGGAATACGAGAAAAAAGTTAGATCCATAGGATCTAGACTAAGTTTATTTGTAAATCAACAACAACAACAAAAAAATAATGTTCACAAAGACAGCTCAAAAATAACTTCCCCCAGTCATGATACATAAACCTTTCTCTTCATAGATAAGTGAAAACATCTAAAAGTACTTGGAACGTTTTCACGATGTAGTATAAACTAATGATTTGACATGTCTCCAAAGAAAAAGTTAAGAATATTCAAATTTGGTGATCGAAGAGGCTATGCTATAACTTCACTTATTCAAACAACACTGACGTAATTTTCCACGAAACACCAAAATACCATATACTGCACTCGACGCTCGTTTCGCCAACCCAGTTGGCATCATCTGGAAATGATTAAAACAAGTCCTAAGCTAATTATCCTATTTATAGTTAAACTATTGTCAGCGTGACCCACTAACCAATAAAGCGGACTATTTGTGATTGACCCTCTCTCGTTATTCATACTATTTTTATACTTTGTGATTTCCAAGCATTCAAATGCATTCAGCTGTCTAGTATTATATTATATTCCTAATTAATCTTAAATTGGTAATATACATTTTATGGTTATTCTCAAACGCATGTTGGGCAACACTAGACTTCTCTTTTCTACCGTATTTGAGATGGGCCATATGCTCTTTGAATTAAGAATCAATTGTTCGTCTAATTTACCCAACATAGGTACTTTTGATTACATTCCTTACTGCTAATTTTGTGAATCCCCGACTTTCCGTTTGCTTCAATTTTGTCTTTTGGATTTATTAAAAGTTGTTGTAGTTTATTTCCCGATGAATGAATCACTGTCATACCTATTTAAAAATCTTCCCAATACCACGGGTGAATAGAGGATCGAATGGAATCGATACAAATTTCGGATTTTCTCTTTCATTTTGAAATGTCGAGGAATTTCGAAGTGATTCTTTGCTTTAATTCTTTTCACTTTAAAGAACCTAGGACATTATTAAAAAAGGATTTTTCATTTTGCCATAAAAAAAATTTTGCGTTTTGAATATCTTTACGAAATTTTGTATTTGGCCTTATCTTGGAGCACTAATACTTTTTTATTTGGCTCAAAATGCGCAGACACATTGTATATTACCCAATTTTACTACTTTATATGTTTTATAGGTATATTATATAATAAATACATAATTTCAAGGTAAAATATTAATACAGCTTTAATATTTAGTTTTTAAACTTCTTACTGGATTATTTTTAGATTTACAGACAGAAATCAGGTACATAAAATAATACTTGCTGATTTTTTAACGAAATTTAGCAGAAACCTTGGACTGAGCTTTCTACGACTGAATGCATTTATCCCTCGGTAGAAAATGGCTTGGGAATATTAACAGAAAAACACGACTTTTCCTTGTAGGTAGCCATTTCTGAAGCGGCAACTAATTACCCCTGAGGCTCTTGTAACTGCAAATGTTATCAATCAATAATGCTTTATTGCACCAGGATAATACGTGGTGATTTTATTGTTTGTGAAATAAAAATTGTTAAGTATTAAATATTACCAACTGCAATACAAAAATTTCTGTTAAGGGAGCGTTAAATTAAAATTGATTTGAGCATGTCATTTCCACATAGTTTTATATATTATAGTTTTTTTCACTACAAATCATCGTGCTTAGTTTTTCATCGATAAATACATTACATACAATTGTTTTTTATACCTAGATCTTTTATTTTGTACCCTAAAATATATTTAGAGTATATTATTTAATTATTGATAATAAAATATTTCGCCTATTGCGTATTTTGTTTCGTTTATCTACAGAATCTACAAGTTTTTTATTTTAAAAATGTAAAATGTCAAAAAATAAAACATATACACCTGGCTGCACAAATATCAGAGGATAATATAGAAGGTTTATTAATGATGTAATTGTACAAACAGCTGTTAATGGACGTATTATAGCAGGTATGTCTTTGTAAGTTATACCATGTAACGGTCCATCTTTAGATATAATTAACTTGCGTTTTATTTAATGCTAATTGCCTAATTTGATTTGAGGTCAACCTTAAAAATTCCAGAACCGACTTAACTAAATTGTAAATCTTTGATAATTTAAGCGACCACTGGACCTTTAGTGCACCAGCGCGAACACTGCGGTGTGGGGACAAGGGGGAACGCTGGTACGAGGATTTGTTAGGTTTCGCCGGCAGACAAGACTGGGGCTTGAAGTGAGTTAGTTGTGTGCGTTGCTGGCATTACGTTCGAGATTTGGTCTGGCTGAAAGTTATGGTTTTGAAGTTATTAAGTATGTAGCCTAAGAAAGATATTCTATGAGCTGGTAAGGTTATTTTACTTCTAATTATTGTCACATAGGTACCTATTAAATAGTAAATAGCCAGCTTCCGCTCCAAGTGAGAGCTGGAAATTTGAAAACTAAAATTTGCATCATCAGGCTGCTTTGCCGATCTATCTAGAGGTGGAGAAAGCCCCCTAGAGTTTTAATTTTGCTCTTGAACTGTGCGAGATAATGTTATGAAAAGTAACCGTTCTTTCCCCCTTTCAACGGCACTAGTGCGTGTAGTTTTTAGACGTTTAAAATATGTAATTTTTTAGATTTGCATAATTACAAAAACGAAAAAAAGAAAGGCGGGTGGCGCCCTACACAAACTCCTTCAGTGAATTTAAAATAGGATTTTTTGTGGTTTTTAGTATTAAGTTGTTGAAGGGTTTATTACTTGTTGACCACGCCCTGAATGAGCCTTTTTTTTGTATGATAACTTATGAATATATGTATTTTTTTATCTTGTTGTTTCATTTGAGAACTACAGTAAAGTTAATTAAAATAGCGAGGGCAAAACCCCTCGTTATAACCATGCTCCTCAATGCTAGTCAATATCTTAAAACGGGCCGGCTTTAGACTAGAACCGCAGCAAAAATTTTGCTTTTCATATCTTAATGTTCAATCCTCTATACAATGTGTTTGGTTTCTACTTACTTCTCACTCGCTAGTCTTAGAATGATTAATTTAAATTTCTTGCTATAAATTATTAATTATTACTTGCTTAATGATTTAATGATAACAAAATTAATAAAAAAATACACTGAGGGTTACTATTTATAATTTTAAAATTTCATACAATTAAAAAACAATACAATATAAGAAATAATTATCAGCTATTATGAACCAAAGGCAATGATAATTACGCGATAATTTTTTCTAGTAATGAGCCGATAGCTTGTTGCTTAGTTACTTCAAGCAACAAGTTTAAGGGTCATTATTTGAAAAAAATTATAAGGATTTATCATTGCACGTGGTTCACTAGGTGAGAAAATTTTTTGCAATTATAATAGTTAATATGTTAAATCCATATTGTAAATTAAAAGTACATAAATTTTTATCAAAAAAAAACAATTATTTTTGAAAGGAAGAAAAATTTATTTATATAATATTATTAAAAGTACAATTATTAAAACAACAATTTGTAAACGAACGAGCAGATGAAGTATTTGTTGACATAACATTATGATACAAGTGTTAACTACCCATGGGTTACTTTTAGTTAAATGTTACTATGATTGGTTATTTTCGCACATGTGACTAGAAATGTACGGGTTTTTATTGGATTTCTATTCAGAAAAAAAATTTCTGGAAAATTTCACTCCATACAATTTAAATTAATTTTTAGGGATTTACCCAACCCATGCATATTTCACATGTTCATTGTGGAACGTTTAATTTGTGGCTTTATTTATATAGGCAGAAAAACGTTTTTCAGATCAGAATATACCGTTACAATAATTATAATTAATCCGTTCAGCATTTAAAAGATCCTTTTACTTTTTCAGTGAATGTGATATATGCAAAAATAAAACATTACATTTTGAGATTTTGCTCAGCAATAAATCAAAGGATAGCAAATGCCCAGATTTGTGTACATTTCATTTGGGTGTAAATCAAACTAAACTAAGCACATTCCATCACACTGCAGAACAACTCATCTGCGTATAGATTGAAAAGAATACAGATTGGATTTTCATCGCAAAAATTCTATACGAAATGAAATAAAAAATTAAATATTTAATTTTTTATTTCATTTGGTATATAACTTTTGATGTTGAATAATTTATGGAAAACATTTTATAATATAATTATTCTTCTAGGGTGAGGCAATTAATACTTATGTAAATGTAATTAACTCTTTGCAAGAAATATTTTTTATATACTGGGTGTCACTAAGATATAGTTCACCCTCTTTTGTTTTGTTTGATTTTTAATTTGCAAAAAATGGTATTATATAAGTATAGTCAATAAATAAATAAAAATACATTATTTAACATAAAATAAGGTTTTTACCACTTCCGGTTTCAACGGAAATGATAGCAACTTTCTATTTTTTTAACATGACCCTCTATACATTTTTACAGTTTTAGATAGAGCATTGAATTCTGAGTTCGGAAATGTGCCATACTTGAGTATTTGGCTTCTGTTATTCGTTATTATTAGCGATATATTATTAAATGCAAAAACGCAGTAGACATGAAAATTTGATTTGGTTGTTTCAACTGAAGTTCTATTGTTTCCTTAAAGACTATATATAAGATATTAAGTAAAGTGGGTTAATATTAGTTGTCTTTTCTCTGTTTCTATGAAATAACTTTTTTTAAGGGTTCTGTAATTTAAAATTAGAAATAATTCTGATATTTCGCATATAAACCTAGGTTCAATTTTAAGTATATAATATAAAATTATAACTATAATAGTTGTGGAGAAGTCGCATATACGGGTAAAAACAACACGTGTACTGGACTCATCCCGGCCTAAGTTATTCTGTACATAACAATATATAATCGAAATTGAAATAAATTACTAACTATTGTATAATTGTTTTATCTAAGTACCCATTATTTACTTGAAGATTATTTCGCATATTTTTACTCGAAAGGGCCCTTTTGCAGAACATTTGTGTCTAATATTAATATGAATACACCTGAACCTACCTGAAACCATGGACGAAGTTCACAATATCTTGTCACCTGTGACAAACCATTGAGAGTAGGTTCTTTTCTCTCTATATAAATATTATTCAGTGAAGGTTTGTCTTAAAATTTTAGTTAAGGAGAACTTTTTTGACACGTTTTTAAGGAATACATTTAAGAAGAACCTATACCATTCACCGTAGGTCTGTCTTGCCTATTAAAAATAAATATAGTTTAAAAAAACTAAAAAACACGCTTTTAAAGCACATTAAACTAAAAAGTGAAAAATAATTATTAATATAAACTAAAGACAATAATGAACGAAAAATACTAGTATTATTGTGAAAAAGCGATATACGAAAAATATGGCACAAAGCGCCCCACGCTTTTTTCACAATAATACTAGTATTTTTCGTTCATTATTGTTTTCAGTTTATATTAATAATTATTTTTCCCTTTTTAGTTTGATGTGCTTTAAAAGAGTGTTTTTTAGTTTTTTTAAACTATATTTATTTTTCACTTTTTTAGTTTGATGTGCTATGAAAGCGTGATTTGTAGTTTTTTTTAAACTATATTTATATTGCTTATTGATGATTGATTATTATAACATATTACGATCCAACAGATATTTCTGAAAAAAAAAATATTTTTTTATTTCAGCCATGGGATTTGAACTCACGCCCGAGGAGTCCGTCGTTTCGCTTCGACTAAGACTTGCCCGCTCGGCCAACGACCAAACTGAGAATCACGTAATATACTTACAATATTAAGCCTCTTGCTCTCACGCAGAGGATACGTGAGGAAAGGACTGGCGATCCTGATCAGGATAATGATATAAACTTATCAAATTATTGTATTGTTACCGGTTCTTCGTAAGTGTACAAAGTTTCAATTAAATCTGTCCGTTTAAAGTGGGTCAAAATCGAGTCCAAAGAGTCGGTTACAAACAAACAAACAAACATACAGGTGAAGCTAATAAAAGCGTGTTAAAAACAGACTATTTATTATAGCAATTACATTTATACTAAAAAATTTAGAGACTTTTTAAATTTAAATACTTTGGTATCAGTTACCTCGATGAATTTCTTATGAGAAACCCTCAAAAAGTATCACCAATACCTATGTATCGAAAATTATGTAAATACACAGAAATTTTATTATAATTATTGTATTCATAATCCCAACATTCCTAACAAAATAAAGTATGTATTTAGTTCTTGTACTAGGAGATAGTAAATGTTCGTTTAGTATTATATTACTTCCTTATTGAAACCAACAATTTGGAAGACTAGTCTCTGTATAAACAAGTGTATAATAAATCAAGAGCTCATGCCGAGGGCAATTACGCTCAACTATTTGTCATCAAACGTTAACAATCCAAAGCATTTCATGCTATTCGAGTACATTTGGAGTTTTGTTTACTTCCTCTTGTATTTGTACAAACATAAAATACTAGTAATTTCTGTGGCATTCTGCCTATATCTATTGTTGATTGCAATTTAATACAAACTTCCGTACAACTCGTTTTACCTTCAATTAGATATTTGAAATGTATTCACTGAAATTTGCTCTAGTATATTAAAACAAATATGTAAATTTAAATATATATGTTCTATTATTTTAATATTTCATTCAATTTGAAAACACAGCTTCTGCGAAGTATTATATTATCTTTATTGATTGAACAGGTAATTCATAATATGTATACATACGATGAACGGTAGTTGTGAATATAACATTTTATAATACATAATAAAAATAAAAAGAAAAAAAAAGACAAAGTATAACTAGGTAACATTGTTAAACAAAAAATGTATACCATATGTAAATTATTTCTGATAAAGATATATGAACCTATAAAAATAACTAAATCTCTTAAATAAAACCGACCTAATGTATAACAATCTACTAAATCACCTTGACCTAATGTACTTACTAATTTTAGATTTAAATTCCTGAAGAGTTACTGAATTTTTTACAGAGATAGGAAATTTATTATAATCATCTAAACCTTTATAAAACAACATCTTTGTAGTATTAGCAAAATAAGCTCTAGGTACATATAAGTTGTTTCTATTTCTTGTTGAATAGTCATGTATTTGGAAATTAAAGGTAATAAATTCTTGTCAATAATTTGGAGTCAAATTATTTAATACTTTGAAGATACAAGTCATAGATACACAAAATAATCTACCACGCACTGACATCCACTGTAATGTGTTTAACATAAGCCACATATTAGTATATATACTGCATTTTAAAATTATCCTCATGCAACGATTTTGCAATTTTTGAAGGGCTGATATTTTATTTTCATTAAAGGAGTACATTAGACTAGCACAATAATCAAAGTGAAGTTGTATGATTGTGTTATAAACAGTAACAGTAGAGCAGGGAGATAAATCACAGGATACTCTAGTAAAAAAGTATAATTTTGTCTATATTTTTTTTGTATACATAATTATAATGAGCATTAAATGATAAGTAATTATCTAGCATAAAACCAAGATACTTGAATTCAGTTACAAATTCAACTGTATTAGTATTTATTCTAATTTTATTATTTTGAAAATCAATGGTATTATATTTTAAAGAAGTTGTTAATATCATTGCCTTAGTCTTTGCTACATTTAGCTTCAGCTTATTAGTATTTAAACATTTTTGAATTAGATCAGAGATTTATTCATTTTGTTTATTGCCATACTTAAATCCTTACTGGATACTGATAAGAGAGTGTCATCTGTAAAAAGATGTATAAAGTTACATTCATGGTGTGTCTTTATATCATTCATGTAAATTAAAAATAATAAAGATCCTAGCACACTGCCCTGTGGTATACCGAAGTCATTAACTTTAGTTTCAGATAATTTATCATTTATTTTAGTTATTTGCTTCCTGTCTGTTAAGTAATCTCCTATCCACGATAGAACTGTATCTTGATTACCATATCTCTAGCTTTTTTAATAATAACGAGCAATCTATGGTTTCAAATGCCTAAAAAAACAGCAACGACATAATCACCTTTGTCAACGTCTTGTTTCCATTTAGTTATAGTTAGCTGTAATGCCGTTTCACATGAATGTTTTTTGCGGAAACCAGATTGATTAACCATTAATAAGTTATTATTAGTAAGATATTCTGTAAGCTGCTGGTACACTACAAGCTCTAAAACCTTTTCAATACATGGCAATGTATTAATCGGGCGAGATTCCCATGATTTATTAATATTTGAGACTTTTTGAATTAGTTTTAGTATGCTAGTTTTTAAATCATTGGGAAATATTCCTGTTTCCAGAGATGTATTAATGAAGTAATATGTGACCAATTTTAACAAATGTTTCTTTCAAGCATTTACCGTTTAAAGTTTCGTGAACTGAGCATGTTCCATCTAAACTATTTACAATAATACCTAATTCTTTTAAATCAATTTTTCTAAATTCAGAAAAGCTAGTTAAAACATCGTTATTATTATTCCATTCCACGCCAGTATCAATCGTATCAATTATATCTTTTATACTATCTATAAAATATTCATTAAATTGTTCAGCTATATTAATATCAATAGGTAACTAATAAATTATCATATAGCAGATTTACATTAGTGCAATAAAGTAGAAATTGGGAAGATATCAATTCAAGATTTATCTTATACATATTTAACTCATTAAGGATTCTAAACGATTTAATAATCTCCATATCTGTTC
This sequence comes from Rhamnusium bicolor, assembly GCA_029963845.1. Taxonomy (NCBI): domain Eukaryota; kingdom Metazoa; phylum Arthropoda; class Insecta; order Coleoptera; family Cerambycidae; genus Rhamnusium; species Rhamnusium bicolor. The sequence continues at coordinate 505,472 of JANEYF010002960.1, forward strand.
CAACTTTACCACTAAATAGATTTACAGAAATAACCGAATGGTTAGTTATTTTTGGAATATCATGGATGCTTATATGGACATTGTCAAAATTAGTGAGTACATAATCCACTATAGTTGAGCTAATATTTGTACATCTAGTGAATTCTGTGACATGTTGTTTAATACCAAATGAATTTAACATATTTCTTAACTTTACACAGTAATAATCATGACTTAAATAATTTAAATTGAAGTCACCTATAATAATACTTCGAGTTTTGCTACTAAATATTTCATCACAGATAGTTTCAAAATAATTGCAGAAATCTGCATGACTTGCACTCGGTGAATGATATAAGCTTCCTATCAATAATTTCGTATCCCCATAATTTATTTTAGCAACCTTACACCAATAATTACATTCCAATACATATGTTTTAAACTCAACAAAATTTATATCAATATATTACAAATAACAACTTGCATTTTATTCAACAAGGTACTCCAAGCTGTTTTACTTCTTTTAGGAGGGAAATTACCTACATATAAAACAGATAATAGACATGCTTTGACAAAAATTACAATTCATTATTATATTTATTAGATTTCAATCTAATGTAAAAGTATTTTTGCGGTGCGTCTCTTAATTAAACTTCTAAATGCGTTCAATTCGAAAACAATCTCTTAAAAATACTTATTTTAAAGGGGAGTATGTATTTGAATGTAATTCGTATTCTGTAAACGTAAAAAATTTTGCTGTTAAAAATGTAATACACACCCCACAAGAATTGTCGCATCACAATAATTTGACAATAACTTTGATGTTGATTTTCTTCTGAATCGTTTGTTCGATTTGGATGATCTTTTTAAGATAGGTTGACTCTCAGAAATGTTACTGTCTACTGATTTTTAAATAAAAATTCATTTTTAAACAAATACCGGGTGTTACGATGATTTATTTTATTTATTTATTTTATTTTATTTATTTCATACACTGCCCAACAGGTACAAGACCCAACTACAGGGCAGGGGGGATTCTGACAAAGTTTAATATAAACAGAAATTGTAAATACAAAAAAAAGTTATAACAAAAATACAAAAGAGTTAAAGCTTAAAATTAAGAACACATGTATGTAAACATTATTCGCACACTATAAACCTTAGTTTAAAATAAACACGTACAGTAATGAGAAATAAAGAACATTTTTTAATAGCTAAGATATATGATAAAACAAAGAAAAACAGGGAAAAGCAAAGAAAAACAAAGACAGCATATTAGCATGCATCATAGTAGCTTTTCAGATCACTAAGGCTGCAATTAAATATGTCGATATCTGTACAGATGGAGTTATGATTTTCGCAGATTATGTGAATCGGAGAGAATTTTAAAGCAGTTGACCGAGGTGTCGCTAGGTAAAATACATTACTGTGACGTGAAGTTGTTCTTGGGATGTAAAAATATAATTTAGACACTAGTTCCTGTGCATCGATATTGTTGTTAATGAGCTTATATAAAAATATTTGAGATATACACTCACGCCTACGACGTAAACTATTGAAGGAATACTTATCAAGCAGCTCTTGCTGTGGAAAGCCAATCTCTGGATACTTGCCCTCTCTTTTGAAATACAGAAATTTCAAAAATTTACGTTGAACTTGTTCTATATACATTGTACTGAGGGGACCAGACAACTGAGGCATATTCAAGCTTCGATCTAACATAACAACCGTAAAGCATCTTGAGTGTGTCAATGTTCGAAAAATCACGCGAATTTCTAACTATAAATCCGTACGATCTGCTAGCTTCAGACACAACGGTGTTAATATGAAAGTTGAATGTAAGTGATTTGTCAAAAATAACACCTAAGTCCCGGAGCGTGTCAGGCCTATTAAGTACATCATCATTAATGCTATACTCGTATGATATTGAGGATAATTTGCGTGTATAAGACATAACATAGCATTTTTGGGTGTTTAAAGGAAGGACGGTGGGTATTTCTTTATTCGTCAATTTATTGAAAATAATCTGTGAATCTGTGAAAATCGTGGGCGTACCCAAAAGTGACCGTCTTTCTTTTAATAGGAGCAAATATTATCTTAACTATACTGAATATCAATTTACGGGACCAGAAAAATGCTTTTGTATATATACGTCACTCGCCCTTGGAGAGCCGTTCCGAAAAACGTATAGATACGACACTCGTAGCGAAAAGGTTAATATCTAACTTTAGCCTCATATTTTCGTAACAGTCCCTTTTGATTCATCTTTTTATCTCTGTTATTAGAGGACATATACAGGATTAACAAGAAAGCAGCAATATAAACAATTTTCATTAAATTTTTACAAAAATAAACAACAAACAACAACAAACCAAATTTAGGGTGCAATAATTTTTAATAATATTTATTCCCCCCTCCTCTCGCTCTAATTACAGTTTGTATTCGTCTTGGTAGCCCTTCAATGAGTTTGTGTATATATTCCTTATCCATATTGCTCCAAATCACATCCAACTTATTTTGGAGTTAATTCAGTATTCTACATGGAACCCGATCTTGATGAATTGCCCATTCTAAATGATCCCATACATGCTGTATCGGATTCATAGCTAGGCTGCGAGATGGCCAATTCATTATAGTGACATTAACTTCATCTAGATACTCGGTTACTACCCTGGCTGCGTGTGGCCGTGCATTATCGTGGATTAGGATAAAATTATCGCCTATGAAGGGGCCATATGAGATCACATGAGGTTCTAGATTATCCCTTATGTATCGATCGGCCGTCATCCTTCCATCATTGACTGCCACTAACTTCATGCGTCCATGAAACGAAATCCCGCCCCATACCATAATTGACCCACCTCCAAATCTTTCCGTTTGATAAAAGTTGCATTGAAGATGACGTCCACCTGGCCTACTCTATACTGGCATAAGTCAATTTGAGTAGTATAGGAAAAATCTCGGTTCATCCGTACACAGTACATTGGACCATTCTTCAAGACCCCAGTCCACGTGCTCCGTAGCAAATTGTAACCGGTCAACCCGGTGTGCGCTAATAAGCCGTGGGCCTGTTGTTGGAACCATTGATCATATACTGTGTTCACGAAGACGATTTTTTACAGTTTATAAAGAAATGTTTAAATTTCTAACTGCTACGAGTTTAGTTTGAGGCATTCGGGCAGTGCAATGTCGAGTCCTAAGGCTGTCACTCGTAAATAACGATCAACTACAGCTGTAGTAACTCTCCGATAATACTGTTACTTAATAGTAAATTTTTTTTGTAGTTTTCAAATTCGCTAAGTGAAGCATTGTTATTTTTTGTATCCTTTGAAAACAATTAGGAATTATTGTATTAAATGGGCATACTAAAGAATATATAATATTATGACCCTTCATGTTTTTTTATCGCTCTAGCTGAAATACTATCAAATCTTGCTGATTTTATATTTATTAAATGCGATAAAACATCGCTTAGCTTTTCATAATAGGTTTAAAATATATTGATTTCTTACTATATATAGGTAAATAGGGAGTGTGCTTGTCAGTAACAAATGTGAGCTGAAGTGACAGTGTATTTGCTCTTGGGTAGCGTTAGCAAGAAAATTGGCAAATATATTGGTGACAGTGCACTTATCATGTATTAGTTTTTTGTTATAAATGATAAAATAGTTACATTTTGACTGATTTCGTAGTAGATTTGTGTTATTAATCAGTCCAGATTCTCTTGTTTTCTTTTTATAAAATTATACTATATTTGAATCTCATGCAGACGCTAGTAGCATCACATGATATTTACTAAGGGAGAAATTTTATCCTCTTTTAGGGCAGGACTGGCGTATACGGACTAATTTATTATCAGCACTCCACTCCACTCAGAAGTTTTGCAAATAAAAATTATTTATGATAAAGCAAACAGAAAAATTCTCATAAAATTCCTTTTATTAATGTGACCGGTTTCGTGAACAAGTAATTACTTCACATCTTCAAAAATTATTTAATATTGAAGTAGATTACACTATTGTCTTCGAGGATTACATTACCTCAATATTTATACTTATTTAGTTATGATTTTGTTGAATCTTAGTTGGTCTGTTTATATGTCCAGAATTACTCTGCGCATTTATAGTATAATTCAATATTTTATTATTAATTAATTTGAAATTTAAATATCTTAATTACACATAGTGATTATTTAAATGCTGAATGCCCATAATGCAATTACTTGCCTCTGCTGGAAAGACTCCTGAGGACGTTCATGTTTATTTTTCACATTTTACCTACAAGTTAAATAATTTCAGAGGACCATGTTTTTATCAATTAACACTTAATTTATTAAGAAAATATCACAAAATAAAAAATTCAAAAGAGGCTATCAACAACATCATTAATAAATAAAACAAAATAAAGAGATCCTAATATCGATCCCTGGGGAACGCCCAAAGTAGCAGATAAATCGACAGAGTTGCAACCACGATATACCACATGTTGGATCCTATTTGAAAAAATAAGATTTTAGAAACATCAGGAAGTCTTGAGAGAAAACAAAATTAAGCAACTTATTTAATAGTATATCATAGACAATTCTGTCAAAGGCCTTCGAGAAATCAGTATAAATCACGTCGGCGATGGCATCAGTTACAAATTTTCTCATACAAAATAATTTTGTTATAGTTATAAAACCATGTTGAGCCTCTGTGAGCAAGTGTTTGCAAAGGGAAAATGTGTGATCAAATACAACCAAAACAGTTTGCAAAGTTACAGATTAGGCCAGTTGGACGATAGTTACCAATTTCAGACCGATCACCTTCCTTAAAAACTGGGGTTATCTTAGATAATTTCCATTGCGAGGAAAAAGTATTCATTTTAAAGGATGGATTAAAAAGTTTAAAAAGGGGTTCTGCAAATATAAACGCCTGCGCGATTATATTTGCAGAGTTACGTAATAAGAAAGCTGGAATTCCATCTGGTCCACTTGTCAGCTTGGGCCTGAATTTTTTTAAACAAATAATAACATTATTTTCAAGCTCTTGGTACCTGCTTTGCAGGTCGCTATCAGTCGCTATGACATTAGTGATGTCTGACTGGTAGTAGCATTGACCACCAGAGGGATACACTTATCACTCACTATGTCTGCTTTGCTTAGTCTGCTATAGGCTAGCCTGGTTTGCTATTATTATTTGTCTTTTCCATTACTTATTACACTGACGAGAACATAAAAAGTTCGAAACCGGTCTACGTCTAGTGATGAATTGACAAATGATCTTAGCTACCACCAACAAGATTTGTAGTAGGGATGCCGATTTTTCATAAAAGTATCGATTTCATAAATCGATCTAGATCGATAATCAAAAAATCGATTGTGAAAAAAATCATCTCCCAAAAGATCGATTTTTTTAGAATCGATCTTAAAATCGGAAATTCCGTTTGCGTATTATTAGGGAATTATCGTAAATAGAGGATTAATTTCGTTGAGCGTTATTTTTGACATCTAAGCGTAATTTCAAAAATAACGTTTAATGCTTTCGAATGTTATTTATTCATTTATTTATTTTAGTTAACGGATATGTTGCCAGTGTAAAATATACTGTATTAAATATAAACTCTACTAAATTGCCTCTTTATTACAGTCCAAATCAACAGATGTAGTCTGTGAGTATGAGTAAGCACAAAGATGACGTCGCGTTCCCCCCTGCCGTTTTCCCCGCAAGAATTTAGAGGGAACCTACTCAATACTTCAATAACCTTGACTTGAGCCGTATTTCTTTGACAGGGTATTTCAGATCAGATCAGTTGACTCTCGCTTCTGATTGGTTCTGTCAGTTTGCACCAACTGTCTAAACCAATCAGAAATGAAGATAACTGAAATGATCCAAGAGATTTTGTCAAAAGAATATGGCTTTAATAACATGACAGAAGAAGAAAACAGAGCAGGGTCGCGTTCTATTTCTGTCGCATCCCCCAATCGTAGAGTAGTTTGACATTGAGTTTGACTTGTGTTACTATTGTTCTTTTCTTGGACTCTCGAATCAGATCTAGCTTTATTTTTTATAATCTATTATTTTAAATCGATTCTTAGAAATACTAAGTTTCAGGATCGATTCGGTAAAAATCGAAACTTTCGAGAATCGATTAAAAAAATCGGTTCTTTTTTTTAAAAAAAGATCGATCTTCAACAAAATCGATAAAAAATCGGCATCCCTAATTTGTAGGTTTAATTCAATGCAGGTCGGGGCTTTTGTTCGCTGAGTAGTTGTTTCCTGCAAATCTTATTCAGTATATAGCTTAGCCCACACGGGTTAGAGGTCGAGGCTCTTGGTACCTGCTTTGCAGGTCGCAATCAGTCACTAAGACATGTCAGTGACTTCTAAAGGGTAGTAGCACTGACCACCAGAGGATACACTTATGACTCATTATGTCCATTATTTTCAGTTATTACAGGTGAATTTAGTTGATCATAGTTATTAAAATTTTTAACAAAGTGGTCATTATATTCGAAATAAATGGTTTCTCATGCGGTACTAAGCCTACACTTTTTGGTGATTGTTGGCAATTTGTTTCACTTTCTTCATCGCTTAGGAACATTATTTGACCAAACAATCATATATCACTTATTGTCATAAAATGTCATTAAATTTCATAATTCCAGGTTTCGTAAATCAAGTGCAGCGCTGCACTTGATTTACCAAACGAAATATTTAACTTATGACAATTGTTTCGCCACACAGTGGCTTCATCAGATGGTGAGTACAAGACTAAATTCTTTATTACAAAGTGTGGGTATATATATCAACTAACTATTCTAGGGTAATAAAATAGAACGGTAATAAAATAAGGTACAAAATAATTTAGAAAATATTTAACAGTGGTGAACAGTTTAAATCTAGCTGGTCATTTAAAATAATATTACTATTTTTTAATTTATTAATTTCTAATGTCTCTAATAGTGACAATTTTAAGCCTTTATTTTCTATGTGTAAAATATCAAAATTATTATTAAAAGAATGATTGTCCTCTAGCAAATGGTTGGCATACGTCGAATCTAATTTATTGTTATTAAAACTGCGTTTATGTTCCGACAATCTTTTTCCAAAATTTCTTCCCGTTTGTCCGATGTATACTTTAGGGCATGTACCACATGTAAGCTTATAGACTCCACTTTCTTGTTCTTTTTTTAGTTTTATCTTTATTGTTCTTAGTAAATTTTTCTAGAGTGTTATTAGTTTTAAATGCTATTTTAATATGTACAAACCTGTATATAATGTGGTTAAATAAACGATATCTATCTATTATGTTTTTTCTTAAGTTCAACTGATATTTTATTTAATATTTACCATAAACCTCCATACACAGATATTACGATACATAATAGTTCAACACATCCTGTAAAACATAAACACGCTGCCTATATTAGTATGATAAACAGATTAACCAAATTTCCTTTAACTGAAGATAATTACAACAACGAATTAAATTTTATTAAACAAATAGCAGTGAATAATGGTTTTAAAGAAACTTTGGTTAACAATTTACTTAAAAAGAAAAATTATAATATAGCAATAGAGTCAGTTTATCCAAAAGTAGAAATCAGTGAATTAAGTGATTTAAGATATAAAACCCTTACTTATATAGGCCAACCTACCGAAAAAATATCAGTTGAACTTAAGAAAAAACATAATATTAAATTAGCATTTAAAACTAATAACACTCTAGGAAAATTTATTAAGAACAATAAAGATAAAACTAAAAAAAGAACAAAAAGTGAAGTCTATAAGTTACATGTGGTACATGCCCTAAAGTATACATCGGACAAACGGGAAGAAATTTTGGAAAAAGATTGTCGGAACATAAACGCAGTTTTAATAACAATAAATTAGATTCGACGTATGCCAACCACTTGCTAGAGGACAATCATTCTTTTAATAATAATTTTGATATTTTACACATAGAAATAAAGGCTTAAAATTGTCACTATTAGAGACATTAGAAATTAATAAATTAAAAAATAGTAATATTATTTTAAATGACCAGCTAGATTTAAACTGTTCACCACTGTTAAATATTTTCTAAATTATTTTGTACCTTATTTTATTACCGTTCCATTTTATTATCCTAGAATAGTTAGTTGATATATATATACCGTAATAAAGAATTTAGTCTTGTACTCACCATCTGATGAAGCCACTGTGTGGCGAAACAATTGTCATAAGTTAAATAAAAATTGTGAAAATCAAACATAAGTTTATTTTGTGTTTATTTGGAAAACTCACGATATTAACACGTTATTTCGTAAAAACAGTAATTATTATTAAGTCACATTTTTTGAGGAATATAGCGATCCATTGTTTAACGTCGGGTATTTCGCATCGTTCTGTGCCTCCCTGTATATGCAGATTTTTTAATGTTCTTAAAAACTATTTATTTATTTGTTGAAGTTGGGATTAATTACACATTTAAAATAGTACACCCGAAATTTATTTTTTTAAATAACGACAACAACCGTGACTTGTTAAGGGTTTTTGTGATTATGTATATTATTAATATGACCTGTTAAGTAAGACTAGTATAAAATATTTTAATTATCTACCATAATATCTATAATCAAGAGGGTTGACAATTAGGTGTGAAGTGTTAAATCACAACTAGGACTAATACATTAAATTAAAACATTACTACAAAAATATCTAGTTTACCCTAGTCTTACTGTAGTACAGCCAAAACCTTATATGGATCATTTTACCTACTAAAACGAATGTTTTATATACATAAGAACATATAACGAGATAAAAGGAGAGACTTCAAAATAACGAACACGTTAAAACCGAATCCGGAAATAAAGATTGCAACTTTTATTTAAGAGAAAAATAGGATAATGGCATAAGGCTAAGAAACTTTATGGTATAAATCTGATGCTAAATATAAGAAAGAAGATTTAAAGAGGGTGCTTATATACTTAGGATTATGTTACACAACAAATATTATGTTACAAACAAACTTTGATTTACAAAAATAAATCTGTGTCCAAGATAATATGTTATGTTTATTAATATTATGTAATGGACAATTATAGTAACATCGTAAAATAGAGTATTTTATAAAATGAAGTATTGTAGGTTAATTTTTTATAATAGGATTTAGTTTTTTGTCTAATTTATTGTTAATAACATCAAATAGTTATTATTTATACAAAAAAAATCAAACACTCCAAGACAATTTCTTATTAGTTTTAATAACTGCAGGATCCAGATCACCAGGGGCCGGAAATATTTTCTATTTTTCAGAGCCGGCACTTATAAAACAAATATAAATATTAATAAACACACAAAAAAAAATTTATGTGGTATTTTTATTTATATACCTATAATGTATGCATCTAGTAAACCAGTTTTGAGGCTTGAATGTGCAAGCACAGGGACTCTCCCACATAAAATTATGCTTGGCAGTTTGTTCGATGGTGTTCCCAGTTCAGATATCTTGGCAACCTGTGTTGGTATTTGGTTTGGTTCTCGCATAAAACGCTGTTGGCAATAGCGTAGTTACTATTGTTTGTTCCTAAATTACAAAAAATGATTGAAGATTACGGTAACTTAACAACAGATGACTCACATATTCTGTGTACTTCATGCAATCGACGTTATTTATTTCATACATGCCCTGATTGTGAAAGACATTTAAATTCGGCTATCCATCGACAAAATATTGTCGGTACAAAAGATGAATTATTTTATGGCTTGTATGTCATGTTCTATGCATGTAGTTTTCCTTTATCTAGTAGCCATGCATTGCCAGAGGACGTACTAAATAAATTTTTGTAGCCGGCAGTGGACGAAACAATTGACTTTCGGTGTAATAAGGTTGTTAATGTTATACTAAGAATTTGGTGTGTTTAAAAGACTTTCCGTCAATCAAACAGCAAATCAAGCTGTAAACAATATACTATGAGATATGAGATATAAAACCATGTGTAAAATTCGTGAAAATTATCTGCGCGATTTGTCAGTGCCTGCCCACGTGAACTATTTAGAATTTGCACCTCGGTAGATGTGGAACGTTCATTTACCTTGTACAAACATATGTACAGATCAAATCGTTCAAATTTAACAGCAGCGAATGCAAAATGAATATTAATTGTGACGTGACCATATATGCTAATGTGATGATATTCTGAGTAATACATTGTATTAAACCGTATGTATTTCATTATTTATTTTATAATTTTGCTTGTATTTATCTACGTATGTCCTCCTGTCAAACATATGATGCAGTAGTAGCTACATGTCCTGGACTAGTTTTCTGTTCCTGCTGATCATTCGATGTGTATCGTATTGAGTCGAATGTATACGAAATACTGCCTAAAATGCAAGTATATTAGAGTAACATGGATTCGGAAAAAATTAAAACTGGGATTTTTATTTAATAAGATAAGAAATGTTGTTGCAGCTTGAACACTAGGAGGCAATCGTTAAATTTTGTAGTGGCATTTACGTTATCAACTATTTCAAAAGATAAAGCCTAATGAGGCAGAACTATCTTTCAATTGGTTAATAGTATTTGCTAATATACTGTAGTTCCCTTATATCTACTTCGACTTGTGGTTTTCAAACTACTGTTGTCTTTCCTCGATAACTTTGAACTCTTTTGGGTCGAATTTAAAAACTACAGATATAACTGCGTGGAAATGTTTATTATAATAAAAAGGCGGCTTCCAGCCAAGTTCCCTATTTTGTTAATACCGTCTAGCGGCTGTGGAGGTTCAGGGATTCCTGAGCACGATTTGTAATAGTATATTTCATTAGAAGTCCAGAAAGTAGGCTTCCTGTGCGGGAAGTCATATAAGCATAGAGAAAGCATTTATGGACGTGTAATGAACGATATTTTTCATTGTGCCTCTCTGAAAATAAAAAACGGGGCAAAAATTTTAAAAACTTTATTTTTAAACATGAACGAACAAAATCCTATATCATTAATTTTTACTAAATGAAATATTCAAATTACAATTTGTGTTATTGTAAATATGCAATCCCTTAGCAAGTACTTCATTTTGTAAAATAGCAGTTGATGAAGTCGAAGGTTAGAAATTATTTCTTGGTCTTCCCAATTACAATGTTTTCTGGTGTTAACGTTGTGTCTCCTATTTTTGAATCACTAAACAATTAACGAGAAATTTCAATCTTTCTGCTTACTGATTCTTCGATGTAGCCTTCAGCCACAGTCGAGCAACGCCAACTTCCATGTCTTTTTGGAGTAAGCAAATCCCCTTCGCCTTCGACTAACATAGATGTTGAAGATGGTCTTAAGCCGTGTCCAGTATATTCTTCAGGATTTTTTAGGTTCAGATATTCAGCAATCTCTTTTGTTGTACCACTTATAGTATGGCAATCTACATGTTGCACATAACATCTACCATTACGATACGCAAGAAGTAATCTGCTACTATCCATATTTGTAGTTCTTATATTAACATATTTACTATAAAAACTGCATGAATCAAAGGGACATCCTTCCTTTGTAATTGTGAAACTTCTTGATTTATGAAGGAGTGAGAAATTTCACGCTGCCTGAAGCGCTGGAAGAACTCACATCAGACCACAACTCTTTATGCCTATATTTAAGCAATACGACACGTGAAAATACTAATATCAAAATCACATCATACAAAAATGCAAATTGGCAACAATACAGACAAACAATCAACACTAACCTTCACCTTAACAATATAAATACACCCGCCGAGCTGGAACGTGAAGTGGAAGAGTTCACTAGGGTACTGCAACAGGCCAAAAGAAGAGTTGTTCAGACTACAACTATCGATTTATTTAAGGACCAAATCGATGACGTGGTCAGACTTGACATTCAGACTAAAAACAGACTAAGACGGCGTTAGCAGAGAAACCGTAATGCTCAGGCTAGGGTCGAGATGTATAGATTGCAAGTACAAATTAGAACCGCCATAAACACCGCAAAGAACCGGAAATGGGGTGATAAGTTGGAGGCGCTGAATTCCCAAGGCTACTCACTCTGTGGCCAGGAAGAAATCTAAAATTAGCTGTAAATTATCGGCCAATTTCTCTGCTCTCCGCCATATCAAAAATGGTGGAAAAAATCGTATTAAGCAGACTAAGTACTGCTCAAGAAAATTTAAATATACACGATGACCAACAATTCGGATTCAAACGGGGAGCACAGCACCACACAGCAAGTAGTCATGATCATAAATAATATCAAGCTGCAATATAATCTTGGAAAGAGCACGACCATGGTGCTCTTAGATATTGAGAAAGCCTTTTGATACCGTCTGGATCTCGGGACTCATATACAAACTCCACACTTTCAACATCCCATTACATTTAATAAATCTAATACATTCCTACTTAAACAACAGAACACTGCAGGTCAAAGTCAACAACACACTGTCAACACCAAAGGGTATCAAGCGGGCATTCCGCAGGGGTCGATCCTAGCTCCAAAATTATTTAATTTATACGTCTCTGACTTTCCTCAGTTTCCCAACATCAAACTGGCCAAGTACGCCAATGATACGGCCATATACAGCCATTCGCACAGTGCACAATCAGCAAATATGCTGTTGAAAACGCAGATGACTAAGACCACAGCGTACTATGACGAGTGGAAGATGAAACTAAACGAGGATAAGTCAGAGGCGATAGTATTCACTAAACAATTTAAAAATAACAAAATTTTAACACCAATTTCGATCAAGGGACACCAAATTGAAACAAAATCATTTGCAAAATATTTAAGGGTTCCATTTAGATAAGGGGCTAACTTTTGGGTGACATATTAATATGACTATACGGAAAGTCTATTCTTTGACTAAGAGCTTATACTCGCTCTTGGCAAGGAATAGCAGACTAAGCAAGACAAATAAGAAATTAATATACACTACAATAGTAAGACCGGCTCTAGTCTACGCAGCTCCCGCGTGGTGCTCAGCATTCGCGATAACATTAAGGAAACTTCAAATTCATCAAAACAAACTGCTTAGACTAATAACTTTTCTAGATAGATATACATCACCCTTCGCCATCTACACGAAATCACCGACATACCACTACTAACACAATATATCACCGACATATCCCAAAAATTGTACACTACACAACTCTCCACTTACACGAAATATAACACAAGTAAGAGAACATAATGCCCAATTCAGGATTAAGCATAAGTTGCCATATCAGACGTTAACAATTTTTCGGCAACCAATATAGTCCAAACTGTCAAAATTCAAAATGAACCCACTTTTTCCTTATTCTTGTACGTTTTTGTTTCCTCTTCAAAATCATTGCCATTTATGTAATTTTACTAAAAATTGTATTACACTTTTTCTAAATTCAAAGATTGGGCGCGTTCCAGATCAGAATTGCCTTAAGCGAGTTTTGGCGTTGATTTATTTTCCCGTAAAACAGTGTTATTGCCATATTGTATATACTCTATTTTTAAGTTGTAAATATTAGATATTAATTAGTTTAAGTTGCGCTATTGCAGCATGATTAGTTTTAAGTCTAAATATATTATTTAAGAATAATAGGTGTTAGAATTTTAAGTTAATTGTGGTTAATTCTCCGGACCTCACCCCCGTCCAACCCATCAACTGCCACGCGCGCCGTCGCGTGCATGTTGGGTTGGCTCCGGGCACAGGTAATCTGAGACAAACAATTGTATCCAAAAATATCTAACTAAATTGTTTTGAATTTGAATTTGAATTTGATTTATGATTTTTGCCACCTCGAAGGAATAGCATCAAAAACCGGCCTTTTTCTTTATAAAGTTATAAACATCTTCAAATACTACCAATTTGGTTGGCAAATCGCACGTCGAATATATTATTGAATATTTTGGTGTTTCTGGTAACTGTTTCAGAGTTAGTGTGGTCACATCATAAAGTTTTAATCCATTTCAGATTTGAAATTTATTTTTTAAACATGTTTTGTTTCGTTGGATAGCAGAATCGATATAAAACACCCGTTTATAACTAGGATTTTCTATTCGTTTTGGCCCTAATTCTATTATATATATATATATATATATATATATATATATATATATATATATATATATATATATATATATATATATATATATATATATATATATATATATTATCACATTTAGCAATGTTATTAATTAATTTAAAAAGTTTAATAAATATAGTAGCATGCATACATTTAAAAATGAACAATTTCAGAAAATAATTTTAATTTAGTTGTTAACATATGTGTAGAATAATTAAGTATTCATTGTTCATATAAAAATGTAGTTAGTTGTAAGGTATTTGCAAAGCCAAATTGGCCATAAAAATTAATGAAAAACAAATAAAAAACAAGAAAAAGGTGTCAAGTCGAAGTCCTGGATCTCCACTGGCAGAGCTGACGAGAGACCTATTGTGTATTTCCTGCCATCGAAAAGGTGTCACCAATGTAGTCCCATATAAAAATTTCACTTCAATTAACTCCAGTAGTATTAAAAGTTGCATAATTTCAGGGGAAAGATTTCACCTATAAAAGAGACAATTGTTATAGTATATACTTTTAAAAGGGGAAATTTATGAAAATCTAGTGTAGAGTCAATGTAATTGAACTTTATACAAAAGTTAAATAAGCAACAATCAATAAACAGGGGAAAATATTGTAAATTATCTTAAAACTTTCATAACGAAACATAAAAAGTGCATGGTCTGTAAAAGTGAATATAAACTGAAATAAAACTTACCAAACAGGGGTGCAGTAATGTGTTAAGATCAATGCCATAATAATTTTCCAATATTGGGGTTGAAACATAAACATTTCTTGATTTTTATATGTGTGACAGCATAGTTGAACTATATTTTCATAAAAAAACTAAACAGGAAATCCATTGATGTGCAAAGATATGCCATGAGGACAAAGGAGAAACTCAGTGCTTCGTATGTGAGTGGGGGTAGCTCAAGACACAGTGAAAGTGTGGTAAAAGGGGTGAAACCAATTTCGACAGCCTACAAAATGTACAAACAAAAATATTAGTTTTTGAGTAAAGATATGTTAACCTAGATATAAAAAGATTTGTTATCAGTAGTTATTTAGTTCTAGTTATATAAAAAGGAGTTTGTTTAAAATGATAGGGCATTTGTTAAGAAAATTTTGAAAATGAGATGTGAAAGATAAAAATTTTTATACTGAACGTAACACATGCAAATTTACAGAAAATTCTCAGGAAAGTATCAAGAAAAGAATATTGTTTTAAAAAAACAACAAAAAAGTAGTATAAAAGTTTTTATTTTTCAAAATTAAAAAATATTTGACATTAAAAAATAATTTGTGACAACTAGTCAATTTTGCAATTTGGTGATTTTACTATATACAAAATTAAAGTAAGCAGAGAAAAACAATGGATAGTTGGTTGTTATTGATAAAAAAGGAGGAGAGTTTTTGAAAATTAAGAAAGAATCAAAAAAAATTAAAAGAGAAGAGAGACGAATAAAATAAAGGTTAGGAGTAAAATATGGTAAATAGAAGCTTGTAAATTAAGATTCAAGCCAGAGAATTAAATAAAAGAAACAGTAAAAAAAGTTTGTAAGTACTTACCAGTTATAAAAAATCCAGCTACACAAAACACAAAATTAAAGTAAATAACTATACAAGCATATCAGGAAATTGGAGCGGCCATATCCAAACATTAAACAGCTGAGAAGAAACGACAGGTCGGCCAACCGCCAGGATAAAAATATAAGGTAAAATCTCGAGATTTTAAAATTTGGTGGGCTAATTTAAGATTTGTAAATACATTTGTTAAAATTTTTTAAAAAATATTTTATTAAAACAAACTCCCTAAATTGTTTTCTGAAAGTGTTTAGTTTTTTTTTTATGTGTACTGATTTTGTGAATTTAAATTTTGAAAATATACTAACTAGAAAGAACAAAATTGAACCTGCATCCTGAGAGAGAGTAAAAGAAAATAAAAGTAAGTAAAAACTTGTAAATTAAAATATGAGCTAGTCTGGGTACACAAGGGCATAAATATAAAATAAATACAAATTTAAAATAAAGGCGCCAAGTTTCATAGATTTTAATAAAACACAAAATTTTCAATTCAATAACTATTTAATAAAAACAATTAAAAATTTTTACAAATTATATAAATAAATAAAAATACAATAAACCTTATTATCACAATAATATATATATATATATATATATATATATATATATATATATATATATATATATATATATATATATATATATATATATATATATATATATATATATATATATATATATATATATATATATATATATATAACATAGTGTTGCAGTTACCTATTCCTAGTTATCACACCAGGATTGACGCTGGGAAAGAATTATTTAAGTTTATATTTTATTACAGCGCAAGGCAGCTTAACAAATTTGAGTTGTTTACAAACTTATATTAGTTGAAAGTTTAGAAGTGGTCCCGCATGGGATGAAGATGAAATATTTAAATGAACCGATACAAGGTGTTGTGATTCGGGAAATATTCCTTATTTGCATTTATACGAGTAGATTTTCTCGACTTTTCCTTCCTACCATATTATGTACATTCTAAAATATTGCACATGCCTGACTGTCACCTTATCATCGCTATATTTTATAATATAAGTCCAAGTTTCTAAGTCTCTTAGGTGGATTGAGAAATTCTTAATATTTCTGTCATATTATTTATGATTCATATTTACTATTTTATTTATTTATATCTAGTTAAAACAAAAATGTTCACATGTTTCTTTTATTCATGACAAGAAGCTTAACAGAATAAGTTATTAACTTGCACATTGAAAAACTTAAAAAGATTTTAGTTATAAAAAAGGTGAAAATAAAATAGATATGTCGTAAAATTAAATAAATAATGTATAGTGTGTCCCAAATTGGATATAGAAGTATTGCTATCTCGCTTATTAATGGAAGTAGAAAAATTGTTAAATGGGAAAATTTATGCAGATTTTTATGGCCACTTCGAATCTGTTTTAAAATGTTATATGGCAGTCTTAGTTTTTGTGACATTTTCAAAAAAGTTTTTCTTTTTTTGGTTCCTCTATAGTTTCTTAATCATGGTTTATACAGATTGGAAACTTTCATATTATTAGAATAATAATTTTGAAAATACGTCTAATATTGGGAGCAAAATTTTTCTATCGTCACTTGTTTCCGAGACAGGCACACTAACTTTTGTCTTTCTTATGGGTGCCGTCTTGGATGTTTTATTGATTAAATAGCGCTTTTCCTGTAATTTTCAAAGATGTATTACAACCTAAAAGATTCTATGATGAGGTAGCAACATTTAGAAAAACAAGATTTTTCAAGTAGGCTATGAACAGAGTTGTCACGTTCATAAAATTTTACCATGAGAAAATTTAATTAAACAAGAATACAAGCATTTTATGGAAGAAGTAGGAAATAGGCAACTTTAGAACCCAGACTTTCAAAGAGAAGAGATTAATAATTAGAATGGAAATAAATAAACATAAACTTTAATTTATAATGATTGGACAAAACGAGAAAGTACTGAAAATAAAAATTAGATAAATTGTTCGATATGTCCCAATTTTCTTGAACATAGTTCTCCCATCTCCTCGGTACTGGAGAAGATATCCTAATAATTACACTTAATCGAAGCCAAGGCATCTAATAATCTTTCCAAGGTGTCGGGAGGATTAAACCCGTAAACTTCATTTTTAGCATGCACCAGAGTTGTAAAATATAGTGACCTAGCTGGCCATGGGATAAGGTTATTGCTTGATATAACCCAATCATTAAAATTTTCTGTTAAAAATTGTTTCACTGTCTTTGTATTCTGTGCAGTACATACGAACATGTGGTCTGAAGGGCTTTGTTTCTGAGACACAGACAGGGTGCTAAACATTTAAAAAGATTTATGGTTTTTCTTATTTCTTCTAAATAGAAAGAGGTCTATATTTCAGTTTTGAAGTAGTAAATAAGCAATATATTATCTTTCTTTTCGGCGTAGAAATATCATTTTGTAAAAAATCATTGACGTCCGAACAAGGTTTCGATGGTATATTAACATCCTATTCTTCTACAGTAAGAGACGGAAATAATTTTTTTTACCAATTCTTATCTTTGTTAATTATCAAAAAAGGTGCTGCTGATTGGCTTCGGTAAACACACATTGTAATTGAAATGAGGTTGTTCTTGTAAATGAAAAATGCTATTTGAAATACTTTATAATTTACATAATTATATCGTGTATTTTATTAAAATCTCCAACCAAAATGAATCAAAATATCTTCATAAAATGACCTGAGGAATCATATCCTGAAATCTTTGACATTACTTAGGAAACATCCTGTATAACATCCTCAATATATTAAAGCTTTTGGTACCTGCTAATTGTTATTAGTTAGCGAGTGTAAAATATCCAGAACATTTCTAAATATTTTAGAAAGTTTAATAAATTATACAACCGTACCTGTAATAAATTAATGAAATCTAAAAATAAAATATACGTTACAAAAGGACACTGGCCAAATATTTTTATTAGCTATTTAAGCATTAACATAACCTGTACCTACATTATGTTTTTTAAAGAAATTATAAAAATATTCTTGTTAGGCAACATGTTATATGATATCTGACTTCAAATGTAATATTAATTAATTAAAAGGAAAATATGTCAAAAATGTTTTTATTAATAAGGCTGCCGTAACAAATGAAAATAACAAACAAAGCTAAAAGCTCAGCCTTTTAGCTTTGTTTGATTAGTGTTCTTTTTTAACTTGTAAAGCTCAAAGTAAAAAAAACCAAAGCTTTATTTAAAAATTTTGTTATCACTTCAGGTACATGCTTGTATTATATATTAATATAACATTGTGTAAGAAAAATTGCAATTGAATTTGGTTGTTTATTTTATTATCGCTTTCATATGACTTACTTATATATGTATAGAGTAAAGTTTATCATATTTTTGCTTTCCGTTTTATGCCACTGTATACATATATCCTAAAGAAGCTTTTACTACACATGCATTGCTATAAATATTGTAATTTACAAAATAGTAATAAATACTAGAAATAATACCTAAATAGGTACCAAAGTTGAAATCCTCTCAATTTATTTAATTAAAGGTTAAATATATAATTTTTTTTATTATAACTTTATATGTAGATACCTCTAGTCGGGCGTTTTTTCAATTCATATTATAATACGATTGACACTGCTAGATAGAGATTTCTCTTGCTGTCATTCTGTATACAGGCTGTAACAAATTCGTTTCTCACCACAGGGATCTTGGAAACGGTAAAAGACACAGCATCGGTTAAATTGAAGCAAAGTTGCAGAATTTGGCGATCAGGAATATTCCGTTGAGAAATCGAAAATCTCTTGCTGTTCTTTTTTTTTAAAAAAGTAAAATTTTGAATTTTCGTTTTTTTACAGGTCTGTATTCAAAATAACGTACTCGATGATGGTCCACAATTACAGATATAATTTTTTATAATTCTAATCTTAAATAAGTGAGCAGGGAATCTACCATGTTTAAAGTGCAAACGTGTGATAATTGTGAATAATGATCCTGATATAAAACAATTGTTATACCACCTAGTTTTAACTATCAAGGGGTTTAAATAGTAGTAATTTGTGCCTTGCTCTCTGTATATTTGATCATATCGAATTTGCCATTTATTAATGATCTTTTTCTTACATACTGAAAAAAAATTGGTCACTGGAATTTTGACGGAACAGAGAGCACCATTTACAACTGCTTCTTTAGCTATTTTGTCAACGTTCTCATTTTGAGCCAAACCACAATGTGTTTTAACCCTGACAAAGTTAATAGACAACCCTCGTTGTGATAAAGAGACTGATTTGGCGACTATATCTACAATAACAGTTTTTCCAATTTATATTACATTGCAATAATTGACACTGATTGGTGAAGTTTACTATGACACATTTGTACTCTGCTTTCATGTAGAGACTTGTGAGTCTGAGCTTTCTCTTGCTGTCATTGTGTATATAGCTATTTCGCACTGATAAAAGCAAAAACCAGAAAACGGTCTGCGAATAGTATTCACAATGGACTCAAGAGGGATTTCCGTTTATGCGGTAAAAATCTAATGGGCAATCACAATTAAAGCTCTGTTGGAATATCTTGGTATAATAATTTTTATCATATCTTTATGAATAAATATAGCAATATTTATGTTTTATGTAATTCGTAATCAGCTCTTCAAAAGGTGGACTTTTATTGTGTAAGGGCAAACAATCGAAATCAAAACAATTGTCACAGAACTTGGGCAAACATCAAGGGTCAGTTATGGTTGTCCAGGGATGAATTGGCAAGGGTAAAGATTCATCTTAAATTCTATGAATCTAGTAACAATTCGCCAGTGGTTCTTAGCACTGGTGAAGGTTTTTATCCTGGATGCGCTTTAAAAATGCATGCAGACTAATTAATGCTACCCAATTCCCAGAGAGTTTTATGTTGGAATCATTTGGTTTGATGTGGGCAAACAACGGCAACTATATTCCAATACATTTCGATGTTTTCCAAGGTCTTAGCTATTATGAAATGTGTCTGTATACTTTATAGACTCAATCCCGTGGTTCATTTGATTACAGGTTTTACATAAATACAGAACCCCTGATTCTTTAAGGATAAAAAATGTGTTACAATTGCAATCAATTACGAAGGCATAGAACCGCTTTATCAGACGTCATAAGAAAACACACAGGTCAAAGAAAGAGTACTAAAAAAATTATAATTTCTATGAGAGGAATTATTGACTTGTACGAAAATGTGGATGACAAATGGTATTGGCCGCTATTGACTATAATTAAAGACATGTCTGTAGTACCAGCTTCCCTCCTATTTATATGGACACATCATAACAACTAAAGCCCGGATACCAGGATGCAGCAATTTCAGAGACAGATTTTGCATACAACGTGAATTGTTGAGATCTATTTTTCTTAGTTTTTAAAACCGGAAATGTGTAGAAATAGTTTTGTTTCAGATGATTTTACGACTGTACGCTCTTTAATATATCAGCAGATTAGTAAAATAACATATCTTGTTTGCAAATAGATCTGACGTGTTTGGCACATGGAATTCACAGAATTGCCGAGACTGTTAGAGAATGTTATCCTGAGGTAGATAGACTCATAAAGAAAAATAAATTTTTGCGACAGTTTTTCACAGCCGCCACTACCGTCAGAGGCTATTTTGACTACACACATTTTGAAAAAAATAAAAAGTAGTACAACTAAATGCTAACGATGTAGTTGCTATTTCGCGTGCTGAGCAAGCTTTTATAGATTCCCAAATTTAAGAACATCTGGCTTACATTCACGGGAATTTTTCGAGAACTTCTTTAGCCATCATTAGTTGTGAGTGCTCGCATTAAATGTTGTGTTCGACTTACGATAATTTATTTTCCAGTTGACTGGAACACCTACGAAACGAGTGCAATACAAACTCGAAACAGTTTTACACGACAATCCAGGGTTTACACCCTCTCTCGTGTTATGGGTGTTATTACAAGAAAAAAGTAGACTGTTCATTACCCAATATACACGTGATATCTTTAAAACATTTTACGTACTTGTAATATGTCCCTGTTACATCTGATAAGAAACGATAAAGTTTTGCGTCTGAACATTTAGCGCAAATCTTAGATTTAAATTTTTATTATAGTGCCGCCATAAATGAAGAGTTTTGATACCCTGGCTGTTGTATTGTATATATTCCACTAAGTTTAAGCATCAATCGACAAGGTATGATTTTATCATTTTTGCGCATGAAATACGTACCAACGTAATAACGCTCTTACAAACCCATCTGAGTCCGCCCTATATTTGTAAAATGATAACTTGAGATTAAATTTCTAGTCATAACTATTCGTACAGACAAGAAATAATAATACGATATGCAATTTTTTAAAATACTTAATATAACTAACTTAAAATAGACCGAAAAAATTATAGATAACGAAAAAAAATTTCTGTTTGCAATGGCGCGCCCTTCCACTCAGATCCCAGTTCAAAACTGGGCCGTATCCAGTTGATGTGACGGACCTGCTTGTGTCATCATCTTCCGAAAGGATATAAATCTTTAGGTTCTGTGTATCTGCGATGTGAGGCCGTTAAATTCCATGATAAAGTGTGTGGCCGACGTTATATAACTGGTTAAAAAAAATTGACCGTTTTTTAATGTGTTCATTGGCAATTTATTTTGATTAAATATTTAAATTGTGAATAAAAACTTGTGTCTTTATTTTTATGTACTGATTCACAGAGAAAAAAAAAGGTTTATTCAGACATTATTTTGAACGTAGATATTTTAAATGTAACCGACTCTTTGTGATTTAGTTTTGTCTATTTGCTAGGGTGCAGGGTATTTGTTTAATCGAAAATCCACTTTATTGCGGTTCTTTATCATTATTTTATTTGACAGCAAAATGTTTTCTGCAAATGGGTTAAAAAACATATAAATTACCCTCAAATACATGATTGACTTTGGAGTAATCTACTTTATTTTGGCTCTTGTTTAATTTATTTTTAAATATCTAATATAAACTGCATTTTTCCTTAATATAAATTAATTCATTGTACTACTCGTATATTATAGTACTCATGTTATCAATGTTTAATGCATTAAAATACATATTTCTCACAATTTGCATATAGGGTGAAGGGGGTAAATATGAAACATTTAAAAATCAGGGTAAAAGTGAAAGCCTGTAATTAATTAACGATTCAATTCATGACAAAACTGCAAAAACCATTTATTCATTTATAATTTAATTTAAAGGATATGAAAATTTGAAACATCGGTTGTCAAACTTGTACTGTCCACGAGATTTTTTTCGCACATAATGTAAAAAGTTGCAAAATAAATATCATTACTTGTTGCATATCTTTTCCTATAACTACAAAATAAATTACGGTTTCAGTATTATATTGATTTTGTACAGAGCAAATAGATCACAGATGATAATACCCATCTTGTTTAATTTTTTGGCAAATTAGTTTGTTTATCTCGTTCGTTGAAACTTTTGGGAAAAAAATAAACACAAATTTGGGAAAATGTGAAGCAAAGCTGGGGAAAATATGAAAATACCGAATTGTGAGTTTCTGCAGGTGCAGGTGCACTGAAAATGAAATGGAATTGTATAATAAAGAGACGGAAAAAAAAGTTTTAGTATTATTCAAAGGTGGAAAATAAATGCTTTTTTCTATAAATATGTGGCAATCGTTTAAAAAAATAGACGAACCTGACAACAGTGCAGTGATGGAATTACAAAGCTTGATTAATAAAAGCGAATTTAAATTGAATGAAAAAGACATTTCTGTGGTGGATCGCGAAGCTGTTTTAGGAATTCTTCCAATTCCTCATATTGTGCAAATAAGTGCAGATAGAGTGGAATATGTAGTTCCAAAACCAATGCTAGTAGTAGAAAAGTAGCTTTTAACGTGTTGCATTTTCCCCACTCTTTATTTTATTTTATATATCTTTTTAAAATAATGTCTTTTGCTTGTTTTTATATTAGTACTAAATTTGCAAGTCTTTTTTACTTTAGTTAAACTGTTTTTTATTATACCGAACAATTTTTTCAATAAAAATCACAGTGCTTTTTAATCGTATTTTTGTTTTATTGTAATTTTATCACCATCATATACATTTTATCTTATTCTGTACTGAAATATAAAAATTAATTAGGTTGCGACATACGATTTCTATTCAGTTTTTCCAGCTTATTTCATTTTTACCCCGCAAATCTTATTGTCTAAATAGTACAGGAGTTATAGGCTTGTTTCACATTTTCTCTTATCCGTTTCATTTTTTCCCAAAATCGAGGTTAAAAGTGAAACACAGTTTTAATTTTTCATTTGTTTAGATTATATCTAATTAAAAAAAACATGTACTGAAAAGATCAAGTAACACTGCGTCTTATACATAAATGGAAAATTTCAATTTGTATTTATAAGTAACTAAAAAACTGAAAGTTTTATATTTTCTTTCATATTTACCCCACTTGACCCTATGGACTTTAACTAGAAGATTAGTGGAATCAAAATTGGTTTGTTTTATTACAATACAATACAAACAATTCAATGAGTGAATAGAACTTATTACATACATCTTTTAGTAATGAAGTATAATTGTTATTAAGGATAATAGAATATCCAAGGAAACAATTGTTATAAATATTATTTCTTTTGACGTTATCTTCTAAAGTTAACTTAACTAACAATAAGCATTCTTAAACCGGCCCTTAATATTTTATGTTTCCATCGAAAACTTATAATGGGCCTAACCTAGAAAAAGAGCGGGTAAAACTTGAAACAAATACAAAATTCAAACATCGATGATACAACCTTCCAAGCAGCACGTTTAGTAGTCCCACGTAGTAGCTACCATCAGTGGAACTTTAAAGGTTTTCGCAACTAACGACTGTTACGTAATGGGAACGATCCTTCTACCAAGCATTAACCAAAATGGGGAATAGTTATTACGTAGCAGTTACTATTCCGGAACCGTCCCTATTACGTGTTGACAACTAAGTCATTACGTAAACAGAACATAACCAAGTAGTAGAAATAACTATTTTTGTAACAGCTCTGTCAGTGGTATGAGAGCAAACCATGTTTTGCTTTCTCTCTCGTTCAAATAGCAAAATATAATGTATTGCACTTATCGAGTTGAGTTGAAGTCAATATGTCCAAGTTAAATTGATTAAATCAAATACAGATAATAAACAATAATGTTTTACAGTCACTCCTGAGTGTCGAAATTAAAACGGGTACTTGTTTTCTGTAAAATGTTACTAAAGTACTTCTATAAAAAAGACGCGCCCTGTAAAAAATTGTTTTTTCGTGTAACAATATTTTTTTAAATATTATGTATGTAAACTGCAATATTTTTTATGGAAAACAGTTTTTTATTATATGTATTTTAAATTAATAATGTTCTATTCATAAAACATGTTTACAAAATACCACAGTTAATAAAAAAAAAATTTAAATTATATTTTCATCTGTCAAGATAATTTAATTTGAGTCACTATATAGTGACATATGTCAACAAAGTATTTTTAACTTAATAGAGGTGACAAAAACCAAAATTATTTACCTTCAAAGTAGCATTTACCATATAGTAGCAGATGCGACTAACGTAATAGTTGTAGTTACTTAAAAAGTGGTGATGGGAACTATAACAAACCGATAGGAGGTGTCGAGATGCAGTCTTGAAGATTTTCTTGCAAATTTCATCAGAAATAAACTGGCTTAACCATGATATCAAATTACGATAGAAGACGTTGTACAATGAAATCATTGTATTTTTCAAAATTGCACTGGTTCCAAAAAATGCAAAAACACAATTGTATCATTTTCTCTGTTATGATTATCTACGGATAAATTGCAAGAACGGTTTTAGGTGTTTCTTGACTTCTCTGATATCTCTAGATGCAATTTTCACACTATTACACATTGATCCATCTCTCTTTAGTGAGAAGTTGAAACAAAAGTTTTTTATTCGAATTAGATTTAGGAGACATGCCTTTAACCACTCCACAATACTCTCAATTTAAATTGAGTATTCAACTTTATTCAAGAGTACCTATTTAACGATCTACTCACGATTTTATGGAGTTACATACCAAGTGAAAACGAATAAGAATTTAACAATCTTCAAGCATGTTTCGAATATTTTGGGGAAAATTGCCGAAATGGTTCTTAAAGTTTTGCACGAGCTCTATTATTATTAACGCAACAATTTTTGTGCCTAATCGTAAATTGAAGAAATAATAACAGCTTCAAAAAATTTTGGAATTTTTGAAATTATTATTTTATTCCTCATTCTTCGGATTATTCCTGAAATATTTACATTTAAGTTTATGATATAAACATTTACGCTATCAAATAAATTCTGACTTTAAATAAAAAATTAGAATGCATTAAATAACCTCAATTTTAAAAAAAGAAGAATGGGCCCTTTTCAATGCACAATTTTCAATGTTATTTTCTACCAAATTAACATAAATTTGGAAATTCGTAGTCACAAAAAGAAAACACCATTAGAAGCATACGTTGTGTTATTTGAGGTCAAACGGTCAGAAACCTTAATAAAAAAATTAGCAATCTCTGCTGCTGATATCGATAGTATGTTAATAGTCATGCATCGCTGTAAAGTAATTTCACGGCCCCGGCCGCCTTGATTTATGCATCCGTTCGCAACCTGTATTTTGAAGCCATCAGAGCTATTTTAATAACAAAATATTGTAAAATATGACCCACTAAATGTTAATGTATTGCTATCATATCGCTAATTCATGCCATTATGTCACAAGGAAATTATACGCCCAACGCCCACCATTTTATCTGTTAAAGAAGTTTCGCAGTTCGATAATATTAAAGGCAATCTTAAATTTATAGGAAAGACGAATCAATATTTGAAAAATAATGTCTTACTTACCGCCTACTGAAAACGTGATTTATAACTCAATGCACTTTGCAGCATTGAAAGATTGATGCTCACCTGAAAAATAAAGAATTATATTATATTAGGTACAGCATAGAATCACATTAAGCTGTAATATATATTTCAAGACACATTAAGTTTATAATTTCAATATGAACATTATTCTACGTTAGCCAATAATAAATCTAGTAAAAATAAAACTGCAATTATTTTGTTTCCTTCTAAAATCGTATGTTAGGAGAAAAACCGAAACTATATTATACACACTGCATCCATCACAAATACTTTCCGTGTCTGAATTTTTTTTCTAACTCACAATTGAAGCCAGAAAAACGACTGGGTCGCCTAAAATCCATCATCCTGTGCAACGTGCGATTCAAAAATAAAAGACTGGGTCACTTCGGGTTAGACCGGAAGAGAAATTTTCCGTAAAAGAAGAGAAGGCATTTTATGACCAACATTATATCCCAAAATTTTATTTCTAAACTCAGTAAAAAATTACAAGACGACAAATTTCGTTGTCGCGAGGTATAACTTCAAAAAAAAAAAAGAAATCACAAATCGTTTAAGGCTTGTTCTAGATCTATCACATTCCAAATTCTGGTTCTTAATTTAAGCCGCGCCGACGAGAAACAAATATTTCTAAACAATAGTATTCGTAGCCACATCGCATTGTTGTTACCTTTTCTTAATATTAATATCACTGCAACTCGGCTGCTGATGAGGGCCAGGGAACAACATACAAATCAAAACGCATGGGAACAAGGCATTAGGAATATTCTCAGTTTCATTGGCCGACACAATTTTTATAACACAGTTCACACTACTGTTTTTATATAGACCTTATTATATTGCCATGTAATAAATTTTATGAATCGTTGGCAATTTTAGGAGAGCAAATTAAAGTAAGGTGGGACATTTTCAGTATTAGTCTTGTTTTGACCTTCCAATTGCCCAATTGTGTCTGTTAGAAAGTGTTTTCGTTTGTTTACATAACTCTGTTACGATAAAAATGTCCAGTCAAATGCGCAAAACCTCACCTGACAAATTTTGTTACATTTGTGGAGAATGGCCTCACGAGTGAGGCCATTGTCTGAAAATGTGAAAAAAAGGAGATTTTGGAGTTTTAGTCGGATAAAGACAAATAATGGGCTCCCCCATGTTTGTTGTGTAAGTTGAAGCGTGTCACTAGTGCAGAGAATGAAAGGAAAAAGAAAAACAATGCCTTTTGCGGTTCCAATGATATAGCGAAAACCCACCAAGCATTTCGATGATTACTATTTTTGTGTAACTACAACTGTGGGATATTCTTAAAAATAAAAACAAAAACTCAAAAATCCGAATCTCCCATCAGCTCTAAGACCTATTCCTCACACTACATCAGACTTACCAGTGCCAACTGCGCCTTTAGATTGGCAAAATATTGTTTTAGGAGGTAATGGCAATAGTAACGACAACCCAGACCAGTGTGCCGACTCTTCGTATATTCCAGAAAGTTTTAGTGCCTCTCACTTAGTTTGCTCAAAATGAATTGATTGATTTGGTACGTGACTTGGGGCAGTGTTATCGATGTTTTTGGCTACTTTACAGAAGAATAATTCAGAGAGTTTTTAATCTTTCCCTATATTCTCGATTATAATAATAATAATAATAATAATAATAATATGTCTTTATTAACATTAAAAATTCATTACAAAAAAATTTTAAAAAGGGATGGCGGTATTCATATATAATATGCTCTTCCATACAACCATCCGAATAAAAGAATATTGATAACCAAATAAACCAATAATTGCGATATAATAATGTATACAAAATACAAGAAAATAAACCAATGATCATACATAAATGATGAATAAATTCAAACAAAATCAAAACTACATACAACACACATACATACTGGAAAAAATTTATATGCATATGCATACAACAATATAGTAAAAATTAAAATTAAAGCATATACATATTACATTTAACATTATCTACTAGCAAATATATGGTTTTTTAAACTTTTTTTGAAAGAATTAATAGATGGAAGTGACTTAACATTATCAGGTAAGGCATTAAAAACCTTTGCAGCATTGTAACTAAATGATCGCTGAAACTGGGCTGATCTATGCTTAGGGATACAAAGTAGGTCACGATGGCGAGTAGAACGCATGTGTAAATCACTATTTTTAAGCAATTTGGCTGTTAGATATTCAGGTTTTTGAGATTTTAATATGTTAAATATTGCACACGACATATGGAGCTGAAATCTTTCGTTAAGATTAAGCCATTTCGATGCCAATAGGCTAGCTGAAATGTGATCGTACTTGCGCAGACTATAACTAAACCTCAAGCACGCGTTTTGAATTTTTTGCAAACTCTCCTTGTCTCTGGAAAGTAAAGCAGGCCAATACACAATATCACAGTAAGACAAAGATGACAAGATGAGAGAATCACATAATTTTAACTTTACGTCCGAGCTAAGAATTTCTTTATGAGTGTACATCAGTTTAAGTTTACCAAATGATTTTTGAACTAGATGATTTACATGTTTAGAAAATCTAAGATTTGTCTGACACAGATTGCTGCGAAGGAAATTCGCGGCATACTACCCGTTAATGTTGGCTATTAAGGGGTTTAGTATCGTTGTCATCACTAAAAAAATCAGATACTCCCATCTTCAATAAACGGGGACTGGTGATTGTTAAATTAATAAATCTCACAAGTCGTAGCTTGCATGGCTACACAAATAAAACGCCCTAAAAATATACTCTAACATAATTTTGCAAATCATCCGGTAAAAAAAAGATCAAATATAATCAGGAAATCATAGAGGACACACTAAGTATCTCGGTTTTTCACTATTTTGAAATGTAAGATTTGAAACATTATTCGGGATATTATTAAAGTAAAGCCGCATATTGGAAAATTACCTTAATTAAGGATCTTATTAATTGTTGTGGATTAAGTCAGCACTTGACTCAGTAGAATACAACGGAAAGCTTATTGTGAATACATTATCCTTGTAGGAAAGGTTATCGCACGGTTTCATCATGTACAAAGGTTTAATGAAAGAACTGCAAATAAATATATGTAAAACAAGAATGAATGATTCATCTTCATTACTAATTAATGGTTTCCGAATAATACATGCAAGGTACATGATATCTTTGA
The DNA here is from genome assembly GCA_029963845.1 of Rhamnusium bicolor. NCBI lineage: Eukaryota > Metazoa > Arthropoda > Insecta > Coleoptera > Cerambycidae > Rhamnusium > Rhamnusium bicolor. The sequence goes on from JANEYF010002960.1 coordinate 535,088, forward strand.
TACATATCAAAGGAATAATAGTGAGCTTATTTTTCATCTTATAGCAAGGTATAACCTAATCCACCGTTAATGTACAAATATCAAAAAAGAAGACTGACGTTCTATGAATTAACTAATTATAGAGACGACGTTGTAATTATTTAACTGAAGGAAAGCCCTTTATTCAAATAAAGGATACGTATGCTACAGCTTCAGAATTTGCAAACCATTTTGTTAATATTGCCAAAAAAACTGTACCAAATTGCATTTCCAACCCTATATCTATAATTTAAACTCATTTATATTTTATCCAGTAGAGGCTCAAGGAATAATAGACACAGTAAACAGCCTAAAAAATACAAACGCAGTCGATAAAGACAGTATTTCAGCAAAAATATTAAAAAAATATCTGCGATGTCATTGCCAAACCCTTCACTCATATTATAAATACATCAGCTAAACTGGGTCAATTTCCAGATGATTTCAAAACTGGTAAGGTAGTTCCTTTACTAAAAATAGTAATGAGATCATTGATACTTATAGACCTCCCCACCATCATAAGTAAAGTAATCGAAAGAATAATGCACAAAAGAACAACCGGTAATCTAAATAAATATAATTTACTATCGGAGAGTCAACATGGCTTTAGACTTGTTAGATCAACTGAAAGTGTTGCATACAACTTTGCTAGTTTTGTATACTCTAATTTAGATAAAAGGCACTACGTTGGCGTACTTTTTTTTGATTTGTCGAAAGCGTTTGACTGCCATGATTCAAGTCTTGTAAAGGATAAACTCGAACTTTTTGATCTTAGAGGAAATATAATAAACTGGTCCATGTCTTATCTCGACAACAGGAAAACCAATGTTAATATCAACAATAGTAATTCTAGCTTATTTGACATTCACCATGGTTCAGTTTTAGGCCCGTTGATATTCCTATTATATATTAATGACCTGGCGTACAATATTAATTCAGATTATACTGTTGTATTCGCTGATGACACAACGATAGGTGTAACTGCTCTAAACCGTGATGGACTCTAGGTAAAATTAAACAACGTGTCTGTAAAATTTACGAACTAATAATGGAACAATAATAAACTGATGGTAAATGTATGGACCTCTTCAATAATAGAATAGGATTATCTAGCTTAGTTACTGTAAATGGAACACTTCCTAAAAAAATGTGTTGATAGATTCAATTTTTAGGGGTTTACATTGATTCCAACATGAGGTGGCAAATTCAAAAATTAAAATATTTTCTAATTATTTGAAAAACTTACTACTCAGCGAATATCTGGACGACAACTTTTTGGTAGTAACTAGTTTATACATAATAGGCTATTCCAATTTTTTTATTATTATTATTATTATTTTTATTTTATTTGGTCTAATCTTGTTTATGACTCGTAAATTTATTAGTAATATACGTTATATGTATGTAGTTGTGTATATATGTGTGCATATACATTGTGACAAATTTGATTTTACTTTCAAATTTATACTGATTTATGTGTGTATGCAATTTATTTATTTATTCTGTGACTTACCAAATGTACTTAAATGTATCCATACTTGGTTAATAAATTTATTTATTTTTTTTTTTTTTTCGGTTTCCCGATGCCGGTCAGTCCTCCCGTGGCCTCCGACGCCTCACGGGAGTCGCGCCGGCGCATCAACTACAGCCACTCCCCACATCCCGCAGGGTTAGTGACTGTAGATACCAGAATCGTGTGCCCTAAGCAGACGGAGAGAACCCAGAATGACCGCCTTCTGCATTTGACCTGCCAGCCACTCGGCTGGTTTTTGGCAGGCCGGTATGATCTTCAGTTCCGAGAGCAGCGTAGGCTTTATCCTTCCGAGTACACCGATAATAAGGACGACCATTTTGACCGAGTAGCCTGGGTACAGCACTTGGAGCTCGTACCGGAGATCGCGATATTTGGTCCGTTTCTCCTCCTCCTTTAAGGTGATGTTTTTCTCCGCAGGTGCCGAGAACTCGATGACATACATCACCTTGAGTTGATGGTCGAGGAGGACTATGTCAGGCTTGTTGGCTTGGATTAACCTGACAGTCGGGAACGAGTAATTCCAGTAAATCCGGCATTTCTCGTTCTCGACAACGGACTCAATATCTCCGGGGACGTAAGGCAGCACTGGTGTCTGGTCTACCCCGTACGAGTGCCTTAGATGGTAGTATAGCACTCGTAAGGCCGCGTTATGTCGGTGGATGTAGGCCGAAATCGCATATATGGGGCATGCAGAAAGTAAATGCATGAGCGATTCCGGCGCCTGATGGCAGGTCCTGCAATTGATATCAGGAACCTCTACACGCCACACGCGGCTACGGTAGACCAAGGTGTTGATAACACCATCTTGGCAGGCCATAATGAATCCCTCGGTCTCCGACTTAAGCCCTGCTGACCTTAGAAAGGCGAAGGTCAGCCTGGTCGATAAACCCAGTGTTTCGATGTTCCTATAGAAGACACCATGCTGAGGTTTATCGACGTGCTGCCGAAACAGATTTTCCTGTTCGGCAGCTCTAATTCGGGCTTTCAGACGATTTGGCTGAAGTTCGGTGACTGACTCAACATCAGCACCTCGCCGGCCTCCTCGCCTGATTTCAAATGCGAGACCGAGTTCATCTGCGGCTCTTTTTGCTGCCTTGAACAATCCTGCTTCCACTCCCACAGTTTCGTGATGTTTTACGAACCGCAAGAGGGGATCTGAGCTCCTGAGTATGTTACATGCCATACTCAGTACTACTCTGCCATGCGTACACTCCAGGCTCAAGAGTCCTCGGCCCCCCCGTTGACGTGGGAGGTACACACGAGGAACGGACGATCTAGGATGAATACTTCTGTGAATATTCATCATCTTGCGGGTATCTCTGTCTAATTGGCGCAGCTCATCTACCCTCCACTTTACTACTCCGAAGGAGTAGAGCAGAATCGGAACGGCAAGCATATTAGTTGCAGACACCTTGTTCTTCCCCGAAAGTTCGGAAGACCAAATCTTTCGGAGGCGGTGTCTGTACTTGCCGCGGAGAGAATCCTTTATTTGTGTTACATCTTGGATGTGCCTTTGTTGCACACCCAGGTATGTATAGGTCTCTCCGGCATCCAGATGTCTTAGGATGCTTCCGTCTGCGAGCTGCGCATCTTCAGGAAATTCCCCGCATCGTCCTCTCTTGAGGTGGACGACTGCACATTTGTCCAACCCGAACTCCATACCAATTGCCCGCGTATATTCTTCGACCACCCTAAGAGCGTTTTGTAGTTCACGCTCTCCGGAGGCATAAAGTTTAAGATCATCCATATAAAATAGATGGGTGACCTTATGCCTCCGGTCGCTGGGTGGTCCAGATTGATATCCGCGGGTTTGGCGGAGCCCAACAGACAACGGCAGCAGTGAGATGCAGAAGAGGAGAGGACTCAGGGAGTCACCCTGGAAAACTCCTCTCCTGAATGCCACCTGCTCTGTCGTGACCCGCTGCGCACCTGATGTTATGGTGAAGCGGGTCTTCCAGAGCGGCAGCAGCTGTTCTATGCATCTCACTAGTGGTGCTGGTACCGCAAGACATTCGAGCAAGTACAACAATAGCTCGTGCGATGTTGTATCAAATGCCTTGCGGTAATCAATCCAGGCCATCGATAGATTCCGCTTGTATTGCACAGAATCCTGTGTAATACAGCGGTCTATCAGCAGGCTGTCCTTGCAACCTGCCATGCCCTTCTTGGCACCACGCTGTTCGTGTATCTGCTGGAAGACCGGATCAACAGACCTCAATGTCCTAGCATACAAGATACGTGTAAATATCTTGTAGCAGGAGTTGAGGCAAGTGATCGGCCTATAATTCCTCGGGTCGGAGAGATCCCCCTTTTTGGGGATAAGCACAGTACGTCCCTCGACGAACCAGTCCGGAATCTGCTGCCTCTCGTTCAACCATGAGTTGAAAACTCGCGCCAGACGGCGGTGAGTGGAAGGAAATTTCTTCCACCACCAGTTGTTAATGCCGTCTGGGCCCGGGGCAGCGAAGTTCTTGGTACCAACAAGTGCTTGTTGAACTTCCTCCGTACTGATTGCCGGGCACACTTCTTCTGGCTCTTGACGATGTCTGTGACACAGAGCCTCGAAGTGTGCAATTGATGGAGTGTCGCTATTGAATGGACGCGTCGTTTCGTAGATTCCTTTCCAGAAGGTTTCGACACCTTCTACAGTCGGCGGATTGTCGACAACACGCTGTGGCTCTTGAAAGAGGCGGGAAGGATTGGTACGGAACAAATTGTTTTGTTCCATACTCCTCACTCGCCTCTTTAATGTTTTCTTTATCGCCATGAGCGCTCGGATCCTATCTAGACAGTGCTGCTTGATGGTAAGCATCACTGTCAGATTTAGAGTATGGTGTTGACGTCTTAATCCGGCTGCTATTCGCCGGATTCTGGGAGTAAAAACTCTACCAGACGTCTTATATTCCACCACACTCTGGATCCGAGAAGCGTGTTGTCTGGCCGACTGTATTTTGCCTTCGATTTTTTTGTACACGTCGCTTGGCTTTCTCGACCCCGTGATTGGTTAAGAAATCTAGAAATGTGGAAAGAGTATAATTTATTAAATTTACTTTTTTTGAGGAGAAAATTCCTAATATGTTAAAATATGTCATATTGATATTAAAACAAACAAATATTCGATTAACTCAATGTCCGTATGTTTCGATTCCAAGAGGATATGTCTTAAATTCCTGAAGAGTGCAAAAAGTATTTAATTATTTTTAAAATTTATGTATCTTGTATTAACCACTCAGACCATAGAAATTATTAAAATTATCGGTGAATAATTATCGCTTAAACCCAAATAGGTTAAGAAGTGAGGAGAATTTTTGTAATGTGAAGAGGTAAAATCCATTGCAAGTATCCACCGCCCTTGATCAGATAATTTGGATAATGTATGCTGATTGCATTATGTGCAGTTGTAATCATTTTATAAGAGTTACTTATATACCCAATAAAGTGGTAATATTTATTTACTAACAATTTTACATGGAAAGCCTAATTACAAAGTTGCACTAAAACTTTACGAAAAAAAAGTTTATCCAATGACTAAAATATCGATCAGATCACAGCTACGCACGCGCACCTTCAATTTTAATTTATATTTTGTAAGATGATTGAATTTAATATTTCTAATGAATTTGGAAGGAACAAAATTCCCTATTAGTACAAGACATAGTCTCGCTACTGAGCTAGTTAAGTACCTATTGGTTCTGAATGGTGAAACATAAAATATCATAATTTCTACGTATTCAATTAGGTACATTGATTGGTAATTTAATAACAATCATGAGTTGCCTTAAAGATGATTAGGACTTTATATCCATAAGTTATAGGTGTTTCGTAATAAGATTTGAGTACCAATTCATTATGGTGGGCAAAATGATCATACACATGTGTTTCTTTGAATAAAAGATATTTAAGAATTTTGTTTTGTGTACCTTCTATGAAGTTGCGTTATAATGGTGACCAAATAATTTGGCAATATTTAAAGGTTTGATCTAATTAATCAAAAGGCTATTATGTAATGTTATTATACATTTTATACTCATGAAATCTCTTGTGTTTTAAATGAGGAATACCATTTTTTTAAGTTACAATTATTTATTTGCCTTATATGACTATTGAAAGATAAAGTTTCGTCAATAGCCAAGATTCTTATATTCTTTTACATGACAATGTTCAGTATTATTAATAGTATACGGATATTTATTGTTTCAGAATTGCTACACACCTTTTAATATTTATTCCACACAGAAATATTATTTAAGTCTTCTTGTATCGCAATACAAACCTTAACGTTTCCACTCTGCTATGTAGCGTACAGTTATCTACAAAAAGAAGACACGAAGAGTTACTAAGTTTGTCAGGCAAGTCATTAGTAAATAAGAGAAATAGCACTGGACCCAAGTAACTTCCCTGCGGCACTCCAGAATTAACGTCCAAATACGATAATTTATAGCCATTTAAATTGATATAAATCTCTATAAAGAAAAGAACATTATTAATGATATTAAGGTTTATTTCATATTTAATTAAATAATCAATATCTGATGGTCCAATATGTCATATACTTCATCTATGTATGTGTAAATCATATTCAACTGTATACTATCTTTTATGGCTACTTGGTTGGCGAAGCGCTTGTCGATTGTTTTTATGTTTTATGGTTTTCTACGTCAGTGTTATCTTTACATCAAAGGTTCCAACTCACTTCAGAATCTCGGTAGGAAAGTTTTCATTGATATTTTTTGTATTAAATTATGACCAAAATAGTTTTGGACCTTTAAGTTATTTTGAACTTTACTTACACAATGTTGATATGCTAATCTAATTTGTCTTTTAATTCACCTTTTAATTTATATGCAATGATGATTTAACAAGTTAATTTTTTACTAGTTTGTTTTCCGTACCATTTCATTTATTAACTTTAAAACAGTACTATTGAATCAAATCGGATATTTACAAGGTATTAGTGCTTATTTAGGGACATATGAATCGAAGAACAAATAATGTTATCATAAAAATTAGTCACCGGATCATCCACTGAAGTAAAGCTATTAAGATAGGACCAGAGTCAATATCAAAAAACAATTAACATTTGTTTAAAAAGTCTGCCCTTTTAAAGTTATAGTTTTTTTACTTCCCAGGATTCAATCAAATTTTGCGACAATACGAGGATCATGAATATCTTCTTTGGACAGTGGATCAGTAAATTATTTCCAATATACTAGATTCCTTAAATACTGGTTCAGGAATTACCAAATCATGATTTAAAATTACGTTATATTGAGTTAAGTTGCCAATCAATACCGACTGCATTAACAACTGTTTTTTAAGATTTAAGATGTCATTATTATTAAATTCAGGAAGCTTGAAGTCGTCCACTACTATAACATAATTCACTAAAATAAGTTTTTCTAAAGAATGACATACCGATTCTTAGATTGAACATAACTACCAGTAGGAATATTTCCATAAGTCCTTTTTGGACCAATATTCATATGAACACCGCAGGGAAGATTTCGGTGTATTTTTTAAAGCATTATGTGTAGCAACTCCTTCTATTTTAATTTGATTCCATTGATTTACAAAATCGCTGATTAAATAGTGAACCGCTGTATTTAATGACAAAATATAAATGAAACAAGATAGATTTATTGGGGTTCAAAATAAAACAAAGAAGGTTTAGTGCCATATTCCCCAAAAAGAAACAATTTTGCAGCTACGGACACGTGTTTCGGAGTTATTGCCCCTCATTAGCGTAGCGTAGCTAAGGAATTGGATCTACGATGGGATAGATCAGGAACAAGAACTAAAATAAGGCTGGAAAGTACAGTACACAGTACTCAATCAGTGTCTTCATGTTCCCATGTGCCACATTTGGGGCCTCGATGAGCAGAGTCAACACACAGAGCTCTATGTGTACTGCTAATTTCCACCTGGCACATACAAATGAGGGGCAATAACTCCGAAACACGTGTCCGTAGCTGCATAATTGTTTCTTTTTTGGGGAATATGGCACTATACCTTCTTTGTTTTATTTTGAACCCCAATAAATGTATCTTGTTTTATTTGTATGTGCCAGGTGAAAATGAGCAGTACACATAGAGCTCTGTGTGTTGACTGTGCTCATCGAGGCCCCAAATGTGGCACATGGGAACATGAAGACACTAATTGAGTACTGTGTACTGTACTTTCCAGTCTTATTTTAGTTCTTGTTCCTGATCTATACCATCGTAGATCCAATTCCTTAGCTACGCTACGCTGATGAGGGGCAATAACTCCGAAACACGTGTCCGTAGCTGCATAATTGTTTCTTTTTAGGGAATATGGCACTAAACCTTCTTTGTGAAAATATGAATGTTTCATAAATAGAAAAATATTCGATTTAAAATTGTTCATTCCATGTCAGCGTATTAAACTCATATTGCATTAAAAATTAGCTGGCATATTCAAATTTTCATACAAAACATTTTTCACTGTTAATATTTTTGTGTGAAAAAAATATGTAAGTCTTATAAAGCAATGTAAAATTCAGATCTAGCACATGAATATTTAAACACATAAATCTCTTTGGGATTACACCGTTAGACAATTTGAGAATGGCGGTTTAAACTTCCAAAACAAGATATTTTATTACATGTTTCCCTTATCTGATATTCAAATGTACTTAAATTAAAGCTAATCTCTAATTAGTTTGAGAAACCTACAATTTACCTAAGCGTGTTTTGCTGCAAAATTCATACATTTTCCAAACAAAAATTTTGCGGCAGTGAAATTCTGTTAAAAAGTACAAAGTATCCAACCTGTAGTCTTACAATTGTTTATAATGAATTAATACCTCTAGTTCTATTTTTGACAATTTTTTTTGCTCATGTGTATTTGAAAACTAAGAAGCTAAACTGATTATAGAGATATTCACCTGCGGCCGCAGTCATAGGCGCAGAGAACTTTTTGTCTTTAAATGATCAATATTCTGTGGACATAAATATTATCTTTTACATAACCCCAAATAAAAATATCTAAAGGTGATAGATCTTGAGATTTGAGTGGCCATTTAATAAGGTACATTGGTACCAATCCAAGAATTAGTAAAATATGGTTTAAAAACTTGTCATATACTCTTAAATTATGTGCTGGAGCACCATCTTCTTGGTAAAATAAGTCGAACATTTAATGAATGGCGGTGTAAAAAATTTCCTAAATTAACGTAAAGTGCCGCAACGGAAATACAAAATTGTGGTCTATTATAGCCAAATTTTTTTTTTTTAAATTTTCATTTTGTTTTAGTAAAGTATTAAGGTTTTTCACCACTTTTGTGCCAAATCACAATATTTACCAAGAAAAAATGCCCATTTATGTTGTCAGACAACGTTGATATGCGGCCGACGCAAGTTCCTGTCGATACGTGTTTCTTCGGCTTAGACTCTGTTTGCTACCGAATTACGGTGAAATGAATAATATCTACTGTTTCCTGTAGTAAAATTTATTTGTTTCCAAAATGAGTTATTACAAAATGGAGCAAGGAAAATTGAATAAATTGAAAAATATTGATTTTTTACAAAGTTGCTCCTTTTTGAAATTTGCTCTGTGAAAAATGAATCAAATAAAATTTCAAACCGGTGTAACTTTATAGAATACGAATACTTTTTGATGAAATTTGAAATCTGTCGTTATATTTTCCACCTAATTCTGAAAAAAAAATGTTTTGCAAATATTTTACAAATTGTTTAAAAAATAACATTTGGGCTTACAACTTTTTTTCGCAAATACTAATATATGGCATAGCCTAAATTTCACAATAATCAGTTCCTAATGAAGTAATACAAAACTATAACTTGTGTCACGTTTTAATTTAACGAGAAACAAATGCTGACTTTGCATTGCCAACTAATGAACATTGTTACATTTTTATCAGGAAGTTCAAGAAAAACAGTTCTTATAATTAATTGCTATTTAACTTATTTGAGAAATGAAAAATACGAACTGTTTAGTATTTTTTGAAATCAGAGAGGAAAACTATCGTACCGTATAAATAAATAAAACATAGGACATAAAAAAGTTACCCGCATATACAATGTTAATAAAAAACTAATTTTTTTCTCAGAATCCAAATTTTGATCAAAAAAAAAAATTGTGCATCGCGTTTAAGAAACATGCCATTTCACACTTTTTTTTTTAATGTTTTAAAACATTTCGATTTTCCACATTTTTATGAATTCAAAAATATCATGTGTCATGTTATCTCAATAGGTTTTTGAGATACTTGGATTATGGTATTACTATGTCGTTAATGATTCTGTTAAATGCAGTATCCTTTGAAAAAAGAAGAAGAATTAACAGGTACCGATTTTTGAAAGAACATTACTTTGAGGAGTAAATTGCATATTCATTTCAGAAATGCTGCTATTTTGATTTCAAATTCAACTACGTTTAACAAAATTATTAACGATATTTTAATACCAGAATCCAAATATTTCAAAAAACATTTTGAAATAACATGAAATGTATAGTATTTTATTAATCAGAGAAATGAGGAAAATCGAATTATTTTAAAATAAAAATTAAAAAAAAACAAAGTAGGATATCGTATTTCTTAAACACGATGGGCAATTGTTTTTTTTTATTCAAAATTTGGATTCTGAGAACAAAATTGGTTAAGAAAGGTCTTTACACCTTTTTGAAACTTCAAAAATAGCTAAGTTATTCCAAAAAGGACATCTTCGCGTGATGACCCTGTACTGCTCACAAACCGGGAGTGCGATTTTAAAAATAGTGCCTTCAGTAAATTTTTCGGATAATATTGTCGACTTCTTTCATTTTAAATTTTTCTGTAAAATTAATAATAAGCTCATTATTGGGATAATAAGAAACTAGATTTCTATTTTTTTGGAATATCCCGGTAGTCGTGAAGTATGTTTTGAGTCTTAAAAAAACAAAAGACGCATATTCAACTTTGCATGGCAACTATTTAGACAGAATAGCAAATTTTCCTGTTCCTAAACAACATACCGTTTTTTCACATTTTTATACTTTAATAATTCTGTTATTTTACTTCTTACTTTCAGCTTGTTTAATTTAATATTTGATGTATGTAAACAGTTTTGTGTACCTTAGCGATATAATGTAACCATCTGTAATTCTTATTTTCTTGTTTGGTGCTTTAGCTCTTTCTAGAAATTAATTTACTTGTAATAGTTTGTTCTAAGAACTTTTAATTGAATTAATAAATTATGTTATAAAGTAATTCCACTTACACATTCTATTAGCAAGAAAGTGTAATAAAAAGGAAAAATAAAAATATGCATGCAATTTCTCCATTAAAAAATTCAGTATTTATGTGTAGATCCAGACAAAAATATATTAAAATTGCGATTAAAATTCGTTGAATTTAATTTACGTTATTAATGTATTTTTTATGCAGTTACTTCTCGTATGTAATTTTTTCCATTCAATATCGTGATATTAGGGAGCTATGAAAAAGGCGACCTTTATCCTAATAGGCTTTCAAAGGCATGATTTATTCGTATGTTTATATCTTTTATTGACATGAACATAAATCTTTTAAAGCTCCGTATTCAGAAGTTTTTTCATATTTATACAAATGGATAAATTTTGCAAACATTCTTCTCGTGACTTTGAGTTTATATTTACTTTACTTTTATTGGCTTCGCTTATAAAACTTACTACACATGTAAATATAAAATATCCATTTCTTCAGACAAATTTCCTTCTGGACTTCATAAGTTTCTCTTCCTTGAGACATAATAGTTTTTTATATATTCTGACAGTCAGCAGAATGAAACAAGTTGTTTATATTTGATATATGAATTTATGGTATATACTGAATAAAAGTGTTTTATCGTTACGACCATAATCATTGCCAATTCTTAGCAGTCACTTTTGTAATAAAATTGATTATATGTATTAATAATATAAAATTAACACCCTTCTGTAAATTAACGGTCGATAATAACAGTACTATAGTTTAAGTAAATATAATTAACTCAAAATTACCTGTATGTAAAATTAGTATCTATAAATATACACAAGTAAAACTAGGTACATATTTTTTAATTTGTAGAAAAAAAAATAAAATAATTATTGGGTATTAGATAAACATCCTATCAAACCTAACATGATAACAATAATGAATACCTATAGTTTCTTATATTTTATAATGTCGTTATTATCTTTATCCGCTAGTATAAAAGTTTTAGGTAGATAATAAATCAAATAAGACACTTCAAATGCATTTATTACAGAAATCATTAAAGCAGCTACTTAATCTAGGAGTAGGATTGCATTGAATTAAATAATAGCATTCCTAGTTTTATTTATTGGTCAATCTGGTGCATTGGGCAATACATTTTCTTCACTACAGCTATCTAGTGTCGATTGTACATAATTTTTGTGATCTATTGTGATATTTTAAAGAATGGAATTAAATTCAACCATAAAACTGATGACTTTAAATCGTCACTAAATAAAATTTTGTAAAACACCTAAGAATTGATCGTTAAATTTAAGCTAATTTTAAATGTTTGCAAATATTAACTTGATGTAAGAAGACTAGACACTATGCAACATGTATTACATATGTTTAAATTTCACAACTATATTAACAAAAGTGTTACCGTTTCATGTAAACTCAATTGATTACAAGGTTACAACATAAAATATAACTTAGGAACTGCAAATCCATAATGCAGTGTAGCTCAAACTACTCAAGTAAATTTTACTGTACAGTAAACATTTCGAAACTTAGACCTACACCTATTTAGCTAAAATTATTGAAGTTCGGAATTTTCCAATGTAACAGAACATTTTATCAGCTTAAGCAAGACCATTCATACTTTTACACTCGTATATTTTATAATCAGTTCGATGATGTAAATGATAGTGATGGCTGCGTTCAACTCAACCGCCGAGGTTCAAAACCGGGTCGGACCGAGTCGATGTGGGTTTCATGTATCTTCATCGTACGTTAAGCACGTTATAGGAGTACAAGTTCACATACTATTGCTTTCAGGGGAAGAAGAATTCTGGGTTCTTTCAACATCAATAAGAAACTGAAGAAACCGGGTGTTCTTCATGCTGTAGCTAATACAACAAAACTTTTTGAATTAATCGCCAATTACTAAGCTTATTCCAGATATTCAAAAAATATTCAATAATAATAATAGTGTTTATTTACAGAATATAATTACAGAAATAAAATAACTCTAAATAAACAATGGGGTATCACTGAAGTAGATCTAAACATCTGCTTGTCAAAATGATTTTATAAACTAAGGAAATATGTAAATATGGGTAATATACTATGGATACAAATTAAAGAAATACATCTAGTAGTAGTAGCTACTTATTTTACTAGGCAAGTAGGCCACAATGGGCCCTTTTTACCTAGGGACCTACAGTTTAGCGTGGACTTCGAACCATGGTCTTCGACTGTCAACTAACTCACCGCCTGGGCCTGCCCGCCTGCACCGCTAGCAGAGTGGCAAACCTCCTGGGTAGGTCTCTTCGACCCTCCACCCGGGCTCGCCTCTCCGCCTGCATCAGGCTAGCGGCCTTTCCGGGATTGTCTGTTGACAGCCTACCGACTGTTAGACGAGCTATCGTTCATCCATCCAATTGCCGGACTCGATCAGTGCTGCTTAACTTCACTGATCGAATATCGGAAATTAAACGGATGTCAATACCTCATCCCAAATGTAAAAAAAGCATTTTTAATTAGGTAAATATATCATAATAAGGTAAGTGTCAATAGGGTAAGTGTTAATCAAGGAAGTGGAGAATAATTAAAATAGTTCCTGACATCAATACTTCGTAAGCTTTAATAAATATTTTTTGATTTACAATATTGTCAAAAACATACCGGAGTGTTTGTAATATCCATTGTTTTAATTTTCTGTTAAATTATCTATATTTTTAATTTTCAATGGAAGAATACCATATAACCTGGGACCTAGGTATAAGTAATTTCTTTGTCCCACAGTTTTTTCACTTCTAGACATATGATAACTATTTTGTTTGTGTCTTGTTTCATAGATATGTGTGACTAGTTGTATATTCGTTTTTTTTTAATATATTTACTAAAATATTTAGACAAAATAGTTGCCTGATGTCCCAGAAGGTTCCTTCGATGAATAATCTGTCACTAGAGTAACGAGAGTTTTTGTCAAATATTATTTTATTAATCCATTTTTGTAGTACGTTTAAGTTTTCCAAATAGTGATTATTTACTCCGCCCAATCCCATTATTCCATAAGAAAGCTGAGATTGAACTAGGGCGTAGTAAAAGAATTTTAAGATGACCTATATTTAGAATATATTTAAGATATTTAAATCTTGGAAGTAAACCTCTAATTTTCTTATTATATTATTAATTTGTAGATCCCATCTTAAGTCTCTATCAAGTATAATGCCAAGATATTTGATTAAAACAGCTTCGGGTATAGTGGTGTCTTGGTCAATGTTTAGTCAATGTCTGGCAAATTATTAGAATATGACGTAAATGGTATAATACTTTTTATTAAAATTTAAGTTAAGTGTGTTGTTCTGAAACCCGCATTTAATATATTTAAATTCTTTTTCAGCGATACATTTAAGCTCCAGCCACGAATTTGCTTATATATAATAACGTTATCATCTACAAAACAAAGTATGGCATATACCTGCGGTATTAATAGACAAGAAGCTATTAATATAAATGGTAAATAATACTGGACCTAATACGGTTCCTTGAGGAACTCCATATTTTTTGAATCAATGACTGCTTCGCATATATCTACATACTGCCCTCGGTTAGCCAGGTAGCACTTTAGCAGATTAAACACATTACTTCTTAATCCATACCATCTAGTTTTTCTAATAATTTTTTTGTGCACCGTGTAGAAAGTTTTAGCTAAGTTTACGAATATACAAAGAGTAGAGATTTTTCATCTAGACCGTTGTAGATTTGAGACGTCAAGTGGCATATCGCATCTTCTGTTGATTTACCTTCCCTTATCCCATGCTGTTTATCAGATACTAATTTATGTTTGTTTAAAAAATTTACTATTCTATATTTTAAAATTCTCTCCAGTATATTGGCAATGTTAGAAATAAGGAAAACTGGCCTATAATCTATTATTTCAAAACAATTACCACTTTTATGTATAGGTTTAATAATCCCAATTTTTCATATTTTCGGAAAGCACCCTGTATCAAAACATTTATTTATTATATTTACAAGTGGACCAGCTATTTCATTTGAAATTTCTTTTGAGAGTTTTTGGGCGTACATTGTTGTGTCCTGGTGATTTTTTTTGGTTTTAATTTTTTAATTAAATTTAACATTATTGTAATAAGTTGTTTCTATTTGTACTTAGACACATTTATTTATATAGGCAAATTGCATAAAAAGAATAATATCTTAAACGTTTCAATTTACCTTTTAGAAATAATATCTTGTATACAGAAATAAAATTATATATTTTTTACAACTATTTCTATCTCTGCCTATAAGTAGACTCTCCATTTGTCTCTTAGGCTGTAACACATTATCAGCCTATAAAGGAACCTTAATGGTATCCCAAATATGGTAAATTATATTAAGTTGCGCTTATTGAACAAAAGGTTAGCGGTCAGATCAAAATGTCTATAGTAGTTGTGTGTGAATGGAAACGATGGAATCATAAAAGCAGTTTACACTGTACGAAACCACAACGTAGTCGTTCGATAAGAGAATAGCAAGGCAAGGAGTATTTGAGGGGGCTAAATTGTGTTATTCACGGGTATGTTAGGGTATATTTTGGGGATGCACTAACCAACTGGATTAATGACTGTTCGTTGAAATAACTATGATTTTTATGGAGATGTTTAACTAAACTTTACAGATTGAATAAAATAAAACTTATCCGCTTTATGATTTTCAGTTTTTTATTTATACAATTTTTATGAAATATATAAAACATGACAGTTGTTCGCCACACAGTGGCTTCTTTCGATGTTAGTACAAGATGGAATACTACAGTGCTAAATACGGTATAAATATAAGTTCAATAAGGTTATAACAATAATTTTTAATAAATTAAGATTGAGCAACATGCATGATACAAATACCCTGGTATGCTAATCCAGCGAACGAATTTCGTTTACTTCTGCGCATGACGTCAGCGACGAGGATAATTTTGCGCGAAATTTAAATTATTGAAATTGTGAGGTTGTCATTGTTTTACTGTGAAGTAGTTAGGCAACTATTGTGTATTTTAAAGATGCAGAATTGTGCTGTAGCTGGTTGTAGAAATTATAATCAGATAACCAAAGGAACTGATATAAGGGTATTTTCATTTTTCTAAAAACGAAGATCTTGTGAAACAGTGGATTCTGTATGATATTATTTACAGGTAGTTTGAATTTTACTTTTGAATATGATCGATTATTAAAATAAAAGAATAATATGCCAATTCAAGCGTATAAATCGATACTATCAGGTCATAATGGTTATAATTGGAGTGCGGTATTAAATGGTAACATATTTGACCAACTTCTGATATCAGCTATACATTCCGATAGTAAGTTGATGTTGAAAAAACACAGATTCGAAGGTTGCAAACGGTAGATAGATTCCGTCCTCGACAGATTGTTTAAAATTGGAAAGTGCTCTGAGCTGTGCAACCTCGAAAATGATTATTAAATATTTTATTAATAATACAAATGTGAAAATCAATGAAGAAGACTATTTAGTAATAAATACATTCTCCATCCTTCATCAAAAAAATAAAAGGTTTTTTCTTCCCCTTTTTTGCAATGCTTGTAGATGTCCGTTTCTAAGAATCTATCTATTCATATTTGAAAATAAGGTTGCCCAATGAATAAGCCTCTTAGTGATAAAGCATAAAATCAGATATATTTTTAGATAATCTGAATGAAACAATAAAACGTTACTACATTAAAATGGAGTCAATAGAGAGTAGTTTATGGAAAGACAGAATTCAGGAAAGAGTCAAAAGGTTTCGTAATAGTAACAGGGACAATAAACATATTATTTTTCTTCAATAAATAATATCTA
Source organism: Rhamnusium bicolor (assembly GCA_029963845.1). Classification (NCBI taxonomy): domain Eukaryota; kingdom Metazoa; phylum Arthropoda; class Insecta; order Coleoptera; family Cerambycidae; genus Rhamnusium; species Rhamnusium bicolor. The sequence continues at coordinate 551,680 of JANEYF010002960.1, forward strand.
TTCTTAGGTCTCTAACATCCTATACTATGCATTTGTTTTATTACTGGGAACAATTTAGTTTTGCTCAAGCCATTGAAAGAAGTGGTGTTTTTACCAACAAACAGGTAGGTAGAAAAACTGTAATTAGCATTCTCGTTCATTTTTTTTCAAATAAACAAACAAACAACTTTTACAATAAAACTTAAAATGTTTTTTTCTGATTATGATATAAAAAAATTTGAAAAATTTTTATAAATAGATTCCGAAATAAATTTTAGAATTTTGTGGTTAATCGAGACAATTTTGGTGTGAAAACTTATGCCAAGCATGACCCAGAGATATTGAATGCAATAAGGAACATAAAAAATGGAATCTCCTAGAGGGTGGCTCAAAGAAAATATAAAATTCATTGGTCCGTCCTGTACAGACTTAAAATTCCCACATCAAAAATCAAAACGGGCAAACATTTTTGAAAGGCAAGGTAGAGAAGTCCAAAATTAAACGTTTAAATATTGCTGCAGAATGGGACATACCCGTTAGATATTATGGATCTGAGAATGATGTAAAAGTATTTGATAAATGTGCCTTAATAATTAAACTCTTAAAGAAATTGTTCTTATATCTTCATCTTTATATTTTAATAAATAAAAGGAGTTGTTTAACATTTTTTTTTGTTTCTACACATTTCTTCCAGGAATTTATATATATTTTAAATTTAAATGTCTCTATTTGCCGTTACTTTTGTCAAATAGAATTTAAAATGATAAATAAATTACGGTCTTCATTGACCCCAATCGGAGACGCAACCAAAAAAAAAAAAATAAATAAAAGCTTCATATTCGCGATTTTCAATCTTTCTAAAAATACGATCATTTAATGTCACTGACAAGAAAAGTATTTTACACTATTTGTTATATTAGTGTGTGTACTTATGTTTTCTAAATTCAACACTGATTTTTAAAAACTATCGACCTCATTTTACGGTACCAGGAAAATTTGTATCGTTTTCTATCAGCATTATACCGACAGCAAGAAGTTGCAAATCTACAGTTTTCCTCACTACAGCTCAATTTCCTGTGAAAATCACAGTTAAAGCGGCTAAAAGATCTCTTCCGCTAAACGTAGATAAATTATGAGGTTATGTTCGCAAGCAAGTTCAGTTGAAATATTTTGATATTTGTACAACACATTAAAAATAAAAATTTATCTATTAAATTTCCTATATTATTTTGAATTACTATTAGTTAAGTGATAGAACGTTTTAAAGCGATTACGAAACTTCGGTATTTCCTCGCTGCTGATGTTACGTTTAGGATCGAAAGCCACGCCTCCATGCGCATTGGCATATCAGTGTATTTGTGGCAACATGTTATGAAGCGAAGAAAATGTAAATTCTTGGAATGAACATACACATGCAGATATAAAATCAGAATTCGAGAACGGCTCATTTTATCGATATCAACAAAAATAATTTCTTGAGTCCATTAGATCAGGGAATATTTTTATTGTTTGAATTTCATCTTTAAAATTGAAAATAAAAAAAGTATAAGGAAATGGCAGGACCACTCACCAAAAAATACCCTAAAAAAGGTAAGACAATTCTATGAGGCACTCACAAAATTAGGCTCTACTACCCTTTATTCATATTTAAAATTATAATTTGATGTTTCAAGTCGTTTAGAAGTAATCGTCAAAAAAGTGACTTTCATGAGCCCCGTTTGGGTGCTTGTATCACACTTATTATACTATATCTGACTATGATCTATATAGCAAACTATACTTTACTTTTTCGTTTACTATTGACCCCTGAAGTATTGCCCCTTAAAATATTGCCCCATAGTTACGTTTCACAATGGATCAAAACTTATTTTATTTTCCTTTCTTTTTTTTGCTTCTTTTTCCTTAACAGTTTTTACCAACCCCAAAAAGTTTCTATTAATAAGCAAAAAGCTTATCAACTAAAATATTTAGAAAACCTAATTAGAAATTAATCGGAAAGACATAGCCGTGCCACTTTGCAATTGTTTAGAGATGTTTTTTTCTCTGATAATTTTTCTCTGTCAACATTAAAATGATGGCAATGTGCTGCTATAATTGTGAATCCAAAGTATTTTAATTTTTAAGCTTTAACCAATTTGAGTGATTCGGATTAAATAATTTAGTGCCGAAAAGAAGTTAACTGCTCTACACTATTATTTTGTCCAGCCTCGCTCTCTCATCCACCAACTCCATTGGCACTATGCTTGAGGAACGTGGAAGTTTAGTTGGCTGCAGGCGAGAGTATACGAAAAAGAAATGTCTGTAATTTTAAAAATAAACTGTTATTGAATTAAAATGAAGTTGGTTTGCATTCTTGCAGTTTCTAGTACAACCTTATTTTCCGATAGTATTCTTAACTGAAAATGACAATTAATTTATATTCATCTCTTTTAAATAGTTCATGTAACTTTTGAGTCATACCAATACGCTTTGAGTCAGAAGTTTATTCATTAGAATTTTTAAAAACCACATCATCAGTAGATAAAAATTAAAAATGCGTAACCACTGTTAAATATTTAATTGAAAGTTGTAGACAAATGACACGTAATATACTCGTAAACATGTCAAATCTGAAGGAGAGCAAGACACATCCTAGTAGTAATTTGTAAAAAACGGTTACAGTGCAAGCGTGTCGCGCGTATACACCTGAAAATATTTTTAGAAGAATACTGAAAAGTAAATGAATCATAAATCACGGAGAAATCAAGCAAAAATTGCCAGAATCAGACACCACCTATCTACTCGTCCGAATATGGGAGTATACGCTTGCACTGTAACCGCAGCCTAACGCTTTGCCACTGTAACTTACCATTTTCGATCGTATGGCAATAATTTTCACCCACGAATTCACTCCACGGTAGGCCCGAATTAAGATAATCGTGCGCCGGGGGCAATAAATTTCAATGCCCTTAATTAGTAAACTCAATTATGTCTAAATTTCAATTCCTTAAAAATGCCTAATTCCCACATATTGCGAAAAAGTACAAACTATGTAAGTAGTATACTGCCGTCATAGGCAAAAACACAGTAACTCTAAAATTTTCAGAAAATGAGTTAGTAACAACTTAGTGCTCGTGATACATTATTCTACCGTTTAACTAAGCCAAAACACAGTAATATATTTCTAAACATGTAAATATTCTCTTTGAAAAACCCCTTAACTTAAGTTATGGTAACTTTTACTAAGCAAGAACACGATATCTCACAAATCATATGCAAAAACACAGTAACTAAAGTGCACTTGCGCTGTTCTTGCTTCGCACTCGAAATATACTGTTTTATTACTTAGTATGTTTACCACGTGCTCAGTAATGTAAGAGGGTTTGTTAGTTTTGTTGTGAGAAAGTTTGTGGATTGTGTGTGGTCGTTGAATTGGATTTTAATTAACAATTTAGAACATAAAAATATTGTTAACGTGACAATAATACTACTGTGTCATCAAAATTTCCAAGCAGTAAGTAATAATATGCATATTAATTATTTAACTATATACCTAACCTTAAAATGAAATTGAATTTTCACCCGCGTTTTTTACGCAGAGTTCGCGCAATTCCAAATGAATTTAACTTATCATGGAGCAACTCTGAGTGAACTAAATGTTTGTTTTGCTTTGTGATTATTTATTGGCTGTCCTGTGTAAAATAATTATTAAAATATTAATTTAATTACATGCACAATTAAAATTACTTTGGTTTACATAAATGCAAGCTAATATGACACTAAGTCAAATAATATTGAAAACAATAATTTGTTTCTATGAATCCATCATATTGTATATTTAAAAAAGTAATTATTATACTACTAAAATTTTTCTCACTAGGTTTAAAGAATTATTATTCTACACAGAGTTTGACCATAAAAAAAATGGCTAGTCGAGGCAAAATGTTGGTTGATTTATGCAGAACTGAAAAATCCAATTTTAATAATATAAATTCATTAGATAGAGGCACGCTAACTGATGAATCGATTCAAGTATTTGATAATTTTGATATAGAAAATTGTCCTATAGATATTGTAAATGACAATATTTATATGGAGTCACTATTAAAAAAATCAATCACTGTTAATCAATTTGAACTAAATGAAATGGCTGAAAACTCTGGCAATATTACCACAGATGTTATCACTTTGACTCCGGTCAAAGTTAATAATTTCATTGAGGAAGAATATGTGCAAGTAAACGACTTTAGAACTGATCAACATGAGAAAGTTCAATCAGAAAATGATCCTGAAAGTTTACTAGATATCGATTATGTGCCAGAGAATTGGGACAGTAACAGCGATTCAGGTAATAACTTTTTTCTCAACATGGTTTGAAAACTACTTTCTCATTTTTATTTTAGTAGAACCAGAAGGCGGTAGTGCACAAGAAGAAACAATAAATAATAATGATGGGTTAACAAATAATCAGAATCAAGGCTTAGATGATAACAAAGAGAATGAAAATAGTGGCGATGGTAAATATTTAAATTACACAGATACGATTTCCTCTATATAACAATGTAATATAATTTTTCATTTAGCTGACCAACCATTAACAAAACGTGGAAATCCAAGAAAGAGAAGAATATTCACTGTATCTTTAGAAGAAAGAAAGAAGCAAAAAGTTGAAAACCTTAAAAAGAAACACCCCGTATTAGCGGGATGTGATTTGGAAAAATGCAGACAAAAGTGTACATCTAAAATTAGTGAAACACGACGAAATAATATTAATACCCAATTTTGGAATTTGAATTGGCAACAACGAAGATCTTTTATTTTAAGCAATTCAAGTGCAGCTCCAATTAAAAGGCCGTCAGTTTTATCTAAACGTAAACATACATATAAGTTATCACTTTTTGATGAAAACAGACAGCGTCATAGAGTGTGCAAACCTTTTTTTTTAACCACATTGGGGTATAAAAAAAGTAATGATTGGGTTGTGAATTCAGTCCTTAGCAAAACCGACACAGAGAAAATCGAACCTTCACCAGATAGACGTGGGAAGCAAGCATCCGCAAATAAAATTGACAGAACTCAGATAAATGAACATATAGAGTCTTACAACCCTTGCATATCACATTATAGACGAGAACACGCGCCCAATCTCCGATATCTCCCTAGCGATGTAACTGTTGTTAGCATGCACGCAGATTTTTTGGAAAAATACCCAAATATACCCTGTTCTTATGATCTTTACCGTAAAGCAGTAAAAGATAAAAAAATTAGTTTTACAAAATTAGGGCACGAGGAATGTGAGCTGTGTGAGGAGTTCCAGTTGCACGATAAAGGGCACACTAAAGATAATTTGGAAGACACTTGTGTACGCTGTCAATCATGGTTTAAACACAATAATCGTGCAAAAAAAGCTCGAGAAGCCTACAAAACCTGGTCAGAGAAAATAATTGACCATGAAACCACTATTTGTGTCTCCGCTGATCTGCAGAAAGTGATTATGCTGCCGCGAATTGATTCCTTCAAACGTGTGGTATTTACAAAACGTATTGTAGTGTACAATGAGTGTTTTGTACCTTTAGGTAAGAAAAGTAAAACAGTACCTTTAGCAGTCCTTTGGCATGAGGCAATATCTGGTAGAAACAAGGAAGAACTGATCAGCACATTTTATACGTTCATGGTAAAAAACAGAGACAAAAAGGAAATAATAATATGGCTTGATAATTGTTCCAGCCAGAACAAAAATTGGACGCTCTTTACATTTTTAATATATATGATTAATTCAAATGAAATTGAGGCACAAACCATTGATTTGTATTATTTTGAACCAGGCCACACCTTCATGAGCTCCGATCATTTCCATCACCAGATCGAATTATCTCTAAAACATCAAAGGAAAACATATGATTTTGGCGATTTTGTATTAGCAGTTAAACAGGCAAATAAGGCAAATGTTGAAGTTCATGAAATGCAGTTCAGTGATTTTTATGACTGGAAAGATTGTACTTCTCTATATAAAGTGAATAAATTAAATCCACGGCCATATTTATCAGACATGGTCAATGTGAAAGTAGAAAGAGGCAAACAGACTATAATGGTAAAAAAAATTGTAGTTGCGTGATTTTCATTACTATATTTTTATTTCATTTCAGTATCGAAACGAGTTCTCTGACCAATTAAAAGAATTGGATTTTTTTAAACAAAAAATCTATGAAGTCGATATCAAAACCGAAGGCAAAAGAAGAGTGCTGTGGAGTAGCTGAGGAAAAGAAACAAGATATTCTGCAAAAACTTGGCGGTTTGATGCCAAAAAGCAGAAAAATTTTTTGGGAAAACCTGCCAGTTTCCTTGGAAAACAATGTTTAATTTATGAATATTATTAAAAAATATCTATTTTAAATATATTATAATGAATAATATAGTGTTCGCATAATAAGTATTTCTTTTATTTAAAAACCGGTAATAAATTTTAAATAAGCATGCTAAGTAAAAACAAGGTAAATAAACTTACTGGGCTCTTACTTAGCAGCGACTCAATTTAACAAAGCAAACTACTAAGTGAAAACACAATTTGTGTTTTTTTATTGATAATACAATATAAAATCAATTGTTTTATGTTATAAACATAAAATAATAATAACCAGAATAACCCTATTTTAAAAAAATTACATAAAATTGATTATAAATAGTTGGCATTGAATTATATGGTTTTTGCCGTTTTTCTCAGCTTCAACTTATTGAAAGTTACTGTGTTTTTTGCATATGACGGCAGTATAGTACTTTCTTGTGTTGGGATTCTAGGCAACAGCTTCCTGTCCAATGAGTAGGGTAGACTTTTAGCAAAGTAGACCTGTCTGGCATATGAGCCTATATTGGGCATTATAAGAAGGCACGATGGCTCTCAATGAGTGGGACTACGAGATACTAAGGAAGAATTTGAAGTGCAACAGTGCCTGTGGGCAAACTCGAATTTTTTAATGTGACCGAAAAAGTCGAGATCGACCTGGTCACTCTGATTGAATCTTAATTGTGACAGCACTTAATAGACATTATATCTTTGACAGATATTGAGGAAGACCATACAAATATAGGATATATAGGATATAGGATGTGGGAGTGATGATGAAGAAACATCTTACTTACCACTTCCTGAGGCAATGTGAAGCGTTCGGGTGCCTAAAGAATAGCAACTTCGGCACCGAGACGCTTTAAAGGAAGGAGATGAGCTCACGCGCACTGACTGACATCGTGACCTTCATTAGAAGGCCGGAAAGGTTCGACGAGGGAGCAAGACAAGTACATGGCTGAGGGGAGGGCTAGGGTTGGATAAAATTACCATTACCATTCCTGCGTTTAAGATGCAAAAAACTGTCAATCAAATTGTCTGCATCTAAACTATTACCGATGTCTCTTCCAATTGGTAAAATTGAGAGGTTAATTTTGTGTTCTTGGAATAAAGTGCCTCTTGAATAATTTTTTACTCTCTTTAGCACAGAAAATGACCTCTCAGCGCTCGCATTAGTCACTATTGACAAAAAAATTCTTAAAAAAACCTCCATGTTAGGAAAAGTAGTACATAATTTTCTCTTTCTAACTACTAATTGGTTTTAACATGGGCAAGATGTAATTTATTTGTCGTGTTCGGGTGTAATAATTTAAGAAAATGTTTAAACAACACATTTCTCGGGAAAACTGCTATCAAGATAATTTTTATAAACAATTTTTTACTGTTTGTGTTTCATTTTACCAATTATCAACCCCTACTGTAACGACAATAACATTATAAAAACTATCATAGCAATTTTTTCGCAGTGTTAATTTGAGTAACTACTCGTCTCTTTTTTCATTTTCTCACAAATTTTGCGCCCCCTTTTCAATTTGCGCTAGTGAGCAATTCTCCAATTGCCCCATGGTTAATCCGGGCCTGCATTCGGGTCTATTCCAGTAACAAGAAGACACCTTATATGAAGGTATGCTTAGACTAGAATTAAACCTGCTGGAGTGGGACTACAGCTATTGAACATTATGTTAACAATATGAACACTGTTCACATGCGAGCCTCCCACTTGAATTAACTGTTCCTTGTTGATTCAAGCCATCCTCTCCAGTTGAAGTACTAGCATCGACTCTCAACTTGCCACTGTTTGCCAATTAGTTAATTAAATCGGTGGTCACTTTGTGATGAATATATAATCCATCGCTTTCTATTTTCTGTTTATATTCTAATAAATAAGGCATCTGTAGGCTATTAACTTGTACGTATTCGTAATGTTTTATGAGTACGTTGCACGTTTTTTAAAAAACTGTTGCAAGTTGAGGTAATGTAATCCGGCACTGTCCGGCAGGCAAAATAGGTTCTAATTTAGGCTAATTTAGGAACATATACTGATAAAATCCTTAGAACTGTACAATATTTAAAAACAAAACCTATAGTCATAATAGTTACACTGAGAAACAACATAAAATATATACTGCAGCTTTTAGCGTAACCAGTTTTACAGCGCGACCCGTCAACTAGTGTTTAGCAGTAGCACCATCTATCGAACGGGAATATAATTTCAACAATAATCACAACTTTCCTTCTGTAGACTCCATTAGTACAACGTCACTATGTAGGCAACTGACATTACATAAACTTAAATCTCAATTAATTAATTTAATGGCAAATAATCTCGAATATTAACCTTAACAGGGAAGGGAAACTAGACCGGAGTCCAGGACTGGTGCCTCATATGGTTGATAGAAGGAGATACGTAGACAAATAAAAGCAAAACTATAAAGTAAATAATAAAGTAATATTTGTTCCGCATTTGTGGCTATTGAATTTGAGCACCAATATTCTTTGGCTTGACGATGACCTTGGATGGCAGGGGTCGGAAGTTTTACTTTCCTTTGCCCCTAACGCATCGCTGTAGGCCTGGAGAAACCTCGTAAGGGGCGGGCCTGCTCCACCGACAACCCCGTCTGCTGATGCGAACGGTGTGGTCGTTTTGGCAGACCTCCCCCGGTCCTGGTTTGTTGGATCCAGCCGACAAATTGAATTTGAGCAATTTGGTCTACGTATGTGTATCCTAGATACAAAATCAGTTTTTGCAAAAATTTAAAAAAAGTCGGGTTTTGTTATTCAAACATAAGAATGCATTGTTTGCAGGACTATTTAGCCAATAAGGTGCATAAGTTAGTATTTTGCATGTTAAAGTAGGTGCTAAAATCTAACTCAGATGCAAAACTCGGTGTTGGTGTCCTTCGGTCAGATGCATAACTGGGTATTTGCTATTAACCAATATGGTGCAGTTTTATGTACCACGTGGGCCAGCACATATCTGCTGTCAGAACTGCTGTCAGTGTTTACTAAATTTAGAAACAACAAGGTCTTGATAGATTTGCATTGAATGAGTTTGAATGTGTTTTTAATAAATAAAATGTTCTTAAATAACTAGTAAACAATTTTTTCTGTTAAGAGCTCTTGGAATCTTACAACTTCTTAAATTCGTGGATTCTAATATTAAATGTAGCTATTTTCCAAGTGTGCTGTAACATACTTTTGAGCAGATTGTTGCACCTTATTTTAAGTATCAAATAATTAATTAAAGTTGTTTTACTGTTTTATTGGTATTTGCACATTTTATTTGCAAAACTTTCTTTGCATAAGGTAGACACAAAACTTGGCTTTTAAATCCTCCAACTGCAATAATTATTTCTTAATCTTATGTGATTTTTAACAAAAATGCAGTCTTCCGATCGTAAATGTTTACAGTGTTGTTTTTTACACAATATAAGTGGTATATTAACTAAATTATTTGAGAAAATATTATGCGCGTAATTTTAATGTCAATTTACAAAATGATGTTAAAAATGTGCACTAATACAAGTGGAAAAAGAGGTTTCTTAGGTAGACCCTAAATCAATATTACTTGTTAATTTTGTTCTACAAACCTTAGTTTTATTCCTAAGGTTTGTAGAAAAAACATTCTTTTGCTTCTATTTCAAATTTTTTCATGAGAAGACTAACCATGAAATGTGATAAAGATTTATTAAAAAAAGTTGCAACTGAAATTATTTTAGATATCTTCATTTAAAAAAAATTGTGTATTTTAATTATGAAAAATATGAAAAATTAAAAGCACAGTGAATCATGACTGTTTCAGGCAATTTAAATAACTTCACATGATTACAAAAATTGATTAGGTAATTATAAAATAATGGAAACAAAATGAATTATTAGTGAAAAAAATCGTAATATACACAGCAAACAAATGTAAAGTAGGTTGTTTTGATGATATTCGAATGTAATAAAGAGTCGACAAAATTAATAACAAAATTGTTAACAAAAATAATGGAAGTTTGTCAAAGTCACAACAGATTAATTAAATAATGTAAGGGAGTCCATCTACGCGGTACCTACCTAATAAAAGTTGAATATATACGCTATTCTGAAATTTTATCCAAATTAATTTAAAGCATTTATATTCATACATATACATTATAACAGGTACAGACTTTTGAATATGGCCTAAGGAGTAGCAGAGATAGCGCACACATTTAGTCTTAGCTCTAACAGCATCGACATTCAGTGGAGGGACTCAGTTTACCTTAGAGACAACCCGAGACGTGCAAGTGGATAGAAAATTTTGTCCGATATTAACATTTATTCGCTATCTCTATTTAATATAAGAATAGTCAAATATAGCTGTCCTAGTCCGATAAAATGGAAGGTGAAAGCAGAGGGTAGCACTTGCACTGCTGTCATTTCTGGTCTATCTCGCGCTTTTTCTGTGGTATTTATCTGTCAACTTGAACTGACGAAAGGAGTGTTTGTTATTTTGTCGTGATTTTGATTATTTCTCGTTGTATTTTGTGATATTTGTGTGTTAAAGACTATTTCTCTTCTTAAAGATTACCAATTTCATATAACTGGTAAGTTATAAAATCATAAATAATTTTATCCGCTATATCTAACCTATATATTAATCAGAAAGGATAAACAGTATTAAAAAATGTGCTAACTGTATCCTTTACCTATTTCATTCCTCATAATAAACTTTGAAATTGGTTGTAGGTTATTTTTTGGTTGAGATGGCCACAGAGTCTCGAATTAGATTGTATTATGTGTGTAGTTCTTCGGAGGACGATGTGGCAAAACTTCATTATTTTCCTTCAAGGTTGGAAAGGTAAATTAAGGCCTGCGCTAAATTAACAACACTTCTAACAGCACAGTTTTTTATGTTTTACAGGTCAAAAATTTGGCAAGAAAATATGGGTATACATTAAACTGAAGAAACTCTTCAAAATTATAGGATATGCTCCCGTCATTTTACTGTTGAGAGTTATGTCGACCTAAGTAGTCATAGGTTGACCCGCAATGCAGTCCCCACACTTTTTCCATGTCGTCAGTTGGCAACATACCATGTGCAAGCAGGTAATATATGTGATTTACAAAATGTTGGTGGTGAGGGGTCCTTAGATATCAATCCATAGTTGTTACTAATTAGCTTGGTAGAATTAGCGCAGACTTTTTACTATTATTTAATTTATTCAAAGTAAAGAAATATAGATTTGAACCAATAACATGGTCGCTAATATATATCTCATTTTACTTCAGATCTAGCCTCAAGCGAGGCCTCAACTTCAAAGAATATACCTTATGAGTTGGCGGAGGAATTTCCTAGCATAGTGAAGGCAGCTAGTGAATTTTTGGAGGAGATTCCCAGCACTTCTGTATCAGATCAGAATGTCACCGTTCGAAAACGACCAGTGTTTAGAGGCATTGGCGATCTTTCAAGGACAACCTCTACTCCAAGAAAAGGTAAACTTATGAACACGATTTGTCAGAAGGAGGACCATATATGGAAGTGAAAGTCATATACAAGCAGAGGGCTCATGACATCAAATCTCTATCAAATTTAGATGACTCATCAGTAGTCAGAAGTATATTTAAGGGGATGTCAAATACTACAACCAACATCCTCATTTCCCAATTACGCTGTGCCAAACGCGATCAAAAAGGTAGGAGGTGGACTATTGAAGAAAAGGTTATAGCCTTGGCACTTCTAAAAAGGAGTCCAAAGTGTTACAAACTATTGTCAAAGATCGTCGCGATGCCTTCAAAAAGAACATTAATTTCACTATTGGAAAAGGTCCCATTCCATGTTGGCATTAATGATTCAATATGATGTAGCCTGCAACCTTCTAGAAATTTAACTGTGACCAATTTTTTGAGTGGAAAATACATATTTACAGGTCTAGCCCGGCAAAGTGACATAAGGATTTGTAAAGTCGTTACAGATTCCTTATGTCATTTTCTGTTGACAAAAAGTATCCGATAACAATTAAAAATGATTATTCCAGTCTTCTTTGAAAGTAAGCGTCTGATGTCTGTCAGTTGAATTTTATATTTTATTAAAGTTAAAAAGTTTTTTGAGACTAGCAGGAACCGTTGCAGAAAAAACATTGTACACAACACACCCAGAAAGTGACTTTACTGGGCTCGCTAGGGCTTTTGCAATGGAAATTGCCAACTTGCCCAGTAAAGAATCACTTTCCGGTCTTATTGCATAAATAACTATCATGCTTTCTTGATATTTTCTGTAATATATTGACAAAATGTCCTAAATTTGCTTTTTATGTAGTTTTCTGATTTTAATAAATTTTTGTACAAAATATAATTACCTACCTACTTGTGTTTTGAGTGTTATGTTAATTATCCAATACAAAAACATATTTCTTTTAAATCTTATGTTAAGCGGTTCAACAAGGTTACAATTAACCTTTTTGATTAGTTTAACATAAAAATTAATTGACATCTGGTTTTGTATTCTAACTTTAAAATAGCTTTGTTTCTGCAGCAGTTGGTGATCGTTTGTGGATCATCAGAGATAGTCACTCGGTTAGTTTTTAACTTCCAGCGAATAGAAGTATTTAAAAACAACCAATCGACTACTTCTGGTCCACAAACGATCACCAACTGCCACAGAAATAAAGCTTATAAATAATATCAATAAAATAATAAAAGGGGGGTTTTTGAATTTTCGCGGGCGTTTGCTTCTTGCGCCATCTTCTTTCACATTCCACTACAATCGACTAATTTAATACTGCGGATTAAATTTTAGCACGTACTTGCGCGTCTCAGGGTTGTCTCTGCCTTAGTCATTTGCGTGAGGATCTTCGACTGGATATGCAAACTCCGACCTAGCAACTCTGAGAGGCGTAAAGTGGGTAGAGTCGAAACGCACGCATTATTGGCCTTTTACGTCTTATTCAAAAGCATTTGTTACAACATATACTCGTATATACTAATATACTCACATTTAGATATCGGACAATATCTGAGAGTTCTGGACCGGCTTCCCAACTGGCCTATCTGAACTACCATACGGGAGCGCACCCACAGCATGATCTAGGCCGTGATTATTTATTATTCAGTTTACCTACAAATGTCACAGTGTGTGGACGGCGCTAGGATAAAAATAACAAATAACGCCAAAAAATCAGTACGTGTGAATCTGTGTAGAGGAAGCCATGGATTCTAAGGAACTTGTTATGTATAACATTGGTGTTAAAAGTGAAAATGTTTTACTGGTTGTATCAAATGCAACGGCATAAACACTGTGTCCCAGGATAAATGTAAGTAGAGGTACAATGGACAAAGAATTTTCAAATTTTGGAATGGCACTTCGGGAATGAGTCCTGCTTGGAGTTATACAGAGTGTTTTCTAAGTCAATCTATAAAAATCGTTACTAATAAACTACCTTTATTTTCCAATATATGAAAATAACACAAATCAACTTACTTTTGGTACATCCTAATTTCACCAAGCATGTTTGAATCTCTAATTGCCATTCCAAAATTCGAAAACTTGTTGTCCATTACACCTCTGCTTATATCTATCCCGGGACACAGGTATGTGGAAAGCTGCCAGACTTTTATGGTCCACGTATATCAATGTAATTCAGGTAATTTGTCTCACCCACGCCTTGCATCTCGCAGCCGAAGAAGTACATCATCAATATCCTGTAGACAACCGCTTAAATACAAGTACACAGGACGTATTTATAAAGGCCAGTTCGCATCTTCAATCAAGAAGCTCCTCTCTAGATTATCGTTGTCACCACAAGTAATATGTACGCGATGATGCACATGGTTATAAACTGTAGTCTATTATCTTGAATATTTTGAAAGTGTAAAACAGTTTATAATGTAAATAAATTCCTGAAAATCGGAAGCTATAAAACGAAACCAGGCAGCATTTCAAGTATCAGACGTTCGGGCGTAGATACGTACTATACATGAGCGATTCCAAATTTTAGTTCAAGCACTTATAAAACTAGAAAATATTACACTATTTGTAGAGAAATCTGTAAATATGATCTATAATGTGCAGAATTCACACTTTTCTGATGGTGTTGGACGATTAGGTTACAACACCCTATATGCTCTTTTTGCTGCAAATTTATTTTTGTTATTTTGTATATAAAAAGTACATATTTGGTTTTTCTTCCTCACTGTCAACCATTTTGATTATTTCATTAAAGAAATGTCACTTATCAAACATAATAGTTGTCATCTTCATAGCTCACTTTAATAATGTTAACTTTTCCATATTTACAGCAACTAGTTTAACTAAGATATTCGACGTTTAATAATTCAAAAACGGTATATGGTAGAGGTAACATACGGTATATTTTTGAAATCAGGAACAAAGGATCAATCCAAAAATTTGATAATATTAGGGGTATCCCATTTAAAAAATATATTATTTTTTGTATCTCCTAAAATCTGCACGCTACTGTACTTTTGATAGCATTTTAGTCAGTCGTAACCACACAACTTTTATTTAAATTTTTTTTCTATAGGCAATAACAACGATGGAAAGTTGTGGGTAATTTATAATGAATAACCCTATTCAATTGGTTGTTATTATCTCTTATCCCATGTGCCGGCCCTGCACACACGGAAATTCTTCTGTGTCTAATTATCACCTTTAAAAGGCATCGTGGATGAAATTCATCTAATGTCGCAGAAGTATAGAGGGTGGGGCAATAGTGTGTCCGACCTCGATATGTCGAGTTCTATGATAACTAGAAACTTGATTTAAAAACATAAATAACTAGACAAATCTGGAAACGGGAAATTATTTTCGAATATACAGAGTGAGCCAAGACGATTCTACAGGGTTAACTAATATTTTTTTTAAATGGAATGCCATGTATATCGGAACATTTTTTGAAACCTCGTTATGGCCTTCTTCCACTCCTGTATCATTATTGACTCTCTCCCTACCACTTGGATATAATTAGTTTTTTTGTTAAAATTATTCCATTTACTCGTGTTATTAAAGAAATCACTAGTCACAATTATCGATTTTAAGAAAAAAAATTGTTAGTACCAGTTATGAGATATCTGTGTGATGACACAGCCATTTCTACTTCTTAAAAGTAAACAGTGTGGCCAAAAATAATTGTTAAATTTATAACTATTTGAACTGAATTTTTTTAAATTTTTCAAATGGAACATCCTGTATATTTTTGAACAATGAGATATAGAATTGAAAAACGAACATTTTTTTGTACGTACGTCTCTATGGCTATTTGTAACCATTTTCGATTTATTGAACAATAACTGCAAAATTCAGCAATAAAAATTAAAGATAATTTTTTTTTATAATTCAAGAGAAGATATTATAAAAAGTGCTCTAAATGTTGCCCATTTTGGTTGACACACATTTTCTATGAGTCTTTGGAATGAGGTTTCTACTGTTCATTAAACTGCCGGAGTGATACTTCTAAAATCATTTATTATCCTTTCCTTCAAATTTTGGATTGTTTTTGGTGTGATGTTTTTATGGGCATCATGTAACATGCTTATTATAATACCTTTTCTTGAATTATTTGAAAAAACCCTCATCTTTAATTTTTATTGCTGAATTTTGCAGTTATTGTTCAATAAATTGAAAATGGTCACATAGCCATAGGAATGGACGTACAAAAAATGTTCATTTTTCAATCCTACATCACATCGTTCAAAAATGTATATGGTGTTTCATTTGAAAGAAATGAGAAAATTCAGTTCAAAAAGCTGTAAATTTAAGAATCCTTTTTGGCCAGCCTGTATACTTTTAGGAAAATGGCAGAAGTCTTGTAACTGATACTAACATATTTTTTCTTAAAATCGATAGTTGTATTGCAGTAATATTTTTAATATACACTTGAAATGGTATAATTTCAACAAAAAAAATTATTACATCCAAGTAGTTGGAAGAAAGTCAATAATAATACAGGAGTGAAAGGAAGTCACAAAGAGGTTTAAAAAAATGTCTGATATACATGGCATTTCATCTAAAAAAATGTTACTTGACTCTGTATAATCGTCTTGGCTCACCCTGTATATTCGAAAACAGTTTCCTCTTATAGACTTTTTTATCTAGTTTACTTATTTTTGCAAATCAAGTTTCTAGCTATCATAGAACTCGATATATCGAAGTCGGCCGCACTAGTGCCCCACCCTGTATATTGAGAGCCCTATAGAAAACAAACATAAAGTGGCTTCCAAATAATACTGGGTCAAGAATATAAATAGCTCTACTTCCTCATAGAAATATCCCAAAGATATATCCACCAACTGTAAAGAATTTACAGTTAATATTTTAATAAATAAAGCGTCTTGTTACAAAAATAATTAGTTGACCTTTCCGGACAAGTGGGGGAAAGTTGAACTCTCTAACCCATATGGAAATTAAAGACATTTTCAGACGATAGTAGAAAATTCGCAGACCTTGCATCTTAGGTGTATTGAAAATATCTGACACAGCTGCTACTTTTCTAATTTGAAACTTAATAGAAATTTTAGAAACCTTAAATGGAACCCTTTTTAAAGTCACCAAGTAAGCACAATGTAATATTTAAAAACTATAATATTTATAAAAATCATTTTAGAATCTTATATGTAATTGTAATGTCGAAAAACTACTGTATCAAATTGTGTAAGGTCTCTTACAAAAGAAAATGATGACATCATATTCCGATATACCCATACGTAATTTTGTTTATCTCCCGATAATACCAACTTGACTCATGAAAACAGCATTAGGATAGTTGTTGTTTGGACTTCCATATTTATGAACGTGAATATCTTGCTGTATAACTTACTTCATTTTAAGTTATAAATAGGACACATTTTAAATTTTCTTCATTTCCTGATGATGCCAACTGCATTGGTGATAAGCCAGTCACTATACATTATTGTATTTTGATGTGTATAGAAATTACCTAAGTCTTAGTATCATATTAAAGTTTGCAATGGAGAATAGGGCAGCATTACGGATCTGAGTGAAGTCATTGATAAATTTGCAAAAATAAAAGCATGTAAGAGATTGCGATTGTAAACGACCATTGCAATAATTATTATTGAGAAACTATTTTAATTTTTTTATATACCTCATGCTCTGCTCATTATTCTTGTTATTGTTTATTATGGGGTTTCATAACATATTATGTAAGTTTACACTTTAGACAAAAAAAAACATTGTGCTCATTAGTATTAAACAATTTAAAATTTCATATATATTTTTTTTTTACTTAATTGGTGACCCAAAAATATTTTGTACTGAGGCCCTTGGCCACCTAGCTACGCCATTGTAAAATAAGGAAGAAATATTGAACTAATACAAAATATATAATTTCCATAATTTATATAATTTTTTTATGCATTTCATATAGAAATTTATTAAACACATTAGGCGGTCCTAATAATTTTAAAATCTAAGATTACACTTTAAAAAAAATTTCCACCCGCAAGATTTTGCAATCATAGCCAGAAGTTTATAACATTTACAATGGTGGCACATTTATAACGTGACACCACATACCATCTATGTGATACCTACGTGTTTATTGTTAAGGAACCTTATTTGAAGCAAGAGAAATACAGGAGACCCTGTATAATTATTGTTTTATAAACATTCGAACTAACTAAAACATAGATGATATCACTGTATCGAAGGCACGCCGGACTATTAATTATTAAACTGTTAATGAGCTAGCGCAAACGTAAATTTTCACAACATTGACGTAGTTTATCACGAAACACCAAAACAAAATATACTGCTATGATGATTAAAACTTTAATCGTCCTCAGATGATGCCAACTTGGTTGCCGAAACTCACGTCGAGTGCAGTATATAGTTTTTCATGTTCCGTGGAAAACTACGTGAATGTTATCTTCACATCAAAGATTCCAACCCATTCCAGACTAGTAAATGTTCACAACTTGTAGTTTTTTTAGTACATAAATGTATTAATATAAATTGGAAACGTATATCGTTATTTAACAATATACATATTTTACTTTCAAAAAGCAATATACAATCTAATATACAATCTACATCTAACAATAAATTATATGGACACATCTAACAACCAATCAACCGACCGACCGGACCACTTGACAGCGCGCCAAAAAAAACTATTCGTTCGTATTCCCCCATTCCCTGTTCTACGCTGGCCGGTCAACAGATCTGTCGAATGTCGCGCCATTTATGCATAGCTGGCCCCCCATATATACGTGTCTAGAAGAATTTTCAATACTAAAAAAATTATTCTAATAGCTCTTATCGTTTAACCATTTATTTAATGTTTGTTAAGTTATAATATATTATTATATTACTTTGATGTCATTAGATTCATTAATTTTTTTGTGGTAAGTGATTAAAAAACTAACAACACAATTATATGATCAACATGCTGTTATAATATATATTGGAACTGCCGCCATATAATTAGTTTAGAAGAAAAATGATTGATTACTTATTAGCAAGCCTAATTAAATATTGACGAAAGCAATAACGAGAACATTAATCAAGCAAAGTATATTTCCACTCGGATATAATCGTCGATAATAATCGTAATTATACCTCCTCAACGATTAATTAAGAAAATTTATTATCGGTTTTATTTTATCTTATAATAGATATTATATTTAAAAAAAACACAATCAAACAAGCTGTAGAAATTGGGGTCTTGAAATTGATTAATGGGTCTATGCAACGATTGACCCACAACAGTTTTGCATCTGAACTTCAACTTGAGGTTGATGGAATCATTTATCAATACACTTCCCTCTTTTTCTAAGGGTTGTAGGTTAAATGGCTTTTTTTGATACGTGAATATATGTTTGTGTAATTTTCATTCTAGCCTTCCATAATCACTTTTGTAAAAAATGGGGGTAATCTCCTACTCAACGCATTTTTCACTCGCATCACTTTGATCCTTTCTATTGTTAGAATAGTTTACGTTTTTCAACACATGAGTATGTAATAATATTTTGCTTATCACAATCCCCTTTTAATTAGTTAAGGATTTTATTTTTTACTTTTTATATCACTTTATACTTATAATATATGTTTTGAATCTCATAAGTCCAGAAATAATAATAAAAATAATAATAATAATAATAAATCTTATTATCTTGTTTAAAATGATACAACAATTTGTTGTAATTGAAATTATTAATCATTTAAGTTCTCAAAAACGTGATTTCTTAATAAATAAAATAAGTGCATGATAGTTTACTGTTCAACAAGCATGTAATGATGGCTATTATTCACGCGAGTGAAGTTTCACCCTAGTGAATAATAGCCATTACTTGCGAGTAGAATACAATACTTTATCTACGACTATTAAATAATTTTTGGTAAAACAACAATAACATCTGACAAACTTTGACGTCTCAAATCAAATAGAAATTCCTTGCTTTGACTGACATGTCATGGCATATTTGATGAGATTTTAATTAAATATTTCAGAACTAATGAATAATGAAATCGTTATTCACTGCAGTGAATAATGGATAACATTATCCTTGAGGAAACACATACATAACGTATATTTTATTTAATAGTCGTGGATAAAATAAATTATAATATAGATTATCCAAATAAACACGGTAAAAGTATGAAATTAAATTGTATGTAATTAAAAATGTCTATTGTAAAATATTACGCATGGTTCGCTTGCAAAACTCAATGATATACCCACATGTGTGACGTTCAATCTGCCAGTATCACTGGTTTTGTTCTTCTGCAGTGTTTAAGTGTAATAAATAGTGGAGTCATATTGTGTCGACTGCATATTATTAATTGAGGTAGCGACTTCAAGATATTTATAAGTGCAGTTAACCTAAAACTATATTGTTTTTAATATATTTTCTGATCTGATTTAAGAAGCACACAATTTCAATCTGACTTAGTACTTAAATATTACGATGTGGTGAATTTCATGAATAGAGTCCTATACAATTTTAGGTGTAGCTTAAATTCAATATAATAATTTTAAATACATTTAGCATAAAATACTTGGAAATTACAAAAACTAAAATTGGAATACACCAAATATAAAATGATATCAATTTCGGTCTAAGTACTGATCCTTGAGGTACCATCGTATTTATGTAACCCCAATTGACGAATTTTATGATTTTTATTTGTGTTTTTATATTTGATAAATATGAATAAAACACCAGAAAAATTAAATCGTCCAAATTTAAGACCTCTGCTATATAAGATGTAAAATAATACCGTCATTAAAAATAAATCATAAATATTTACCAGTATAAAGAATGTGAAAATAATGTACTATCGACTTACATAACACATATACATACACACTACCACAATTTGTCAAACCTCTTTATATTTTAAAAATTCATATAAAAATAAAAGATTTCTCGTGAATTAATTTTATGAATGAAACAATATTCACAACATTGCGTGACACGTTTAAAAAAAATTTATTCAGTATTGCCTAAATAATAGATTGTCAGTAAATGTTCATATAAAATGAATACACAAATAAATTTACAAATAAAATATTAAAAGAGGTTTAGTTTAATTTCTATCCAAAATTGTTAATACAAAATAATTCAAAGCTTAACATTGTTAACAGACAACTTATCTGCTACACTTTTCGCCAAGTAACACTGAACTTGTTGATAAAGCAGACATCTAATTTCTGTTATTGATTGTATTACTTTGTTAACAATTTTTATCTTTTTACTACTAACCCTATAGTCGCTATTAAATATGGACAAACGCATCATTATTTTGGTGTTCTAATTCAAGAGATGCATTACCCACATATTAACAACTTACAGCATTCGCACGGACTGCAGTGTATTGAAATTTGACCACTGTTCAAGGGTTTATACTTTTTGTTTGTTAGTTAAAACTGATTTTATTGTATGAAATGTTTTCAATTAGTTTTAGAAGTATTTATACTGAGTTTATTAGATATTTTAAGACTTCACAACATGGTGACAGTAGCTACATGTATTTTTCTTAAAATTATTTGTTGATGATTTTGCATATATTAAATTTCAACAATGTTATTGAATATTTCTATGCATTCGTGCATCGATTTTATTAATATATAATAAAGCTATACCTTGAAGCTTCCAGATATCATGTATCTGCGACACACAGATACACAGACACGCAGATTATATGCCGCTTCGGAAATGGAGAATTTATTTTCTATTTTCGAATCTTAAAACATTCATTTTCATCACAATTTGGAAATTATTTTTTTATACTTTCTCAATCTATAGATATATGAAAAAGTATGTAGAATAGAAAAATACTCAACTAGAGAATATCAATTATCAACAATTTCGCTAAAGTATTTAATATGACATTAAAAAGTCGCTCTTAGGAGTTTCTGATACGTGATGGTATTAAAAACCATTGCTACATGATAGATATAGCAGTAATAATGACTGTAAAGACTCTTGTTCTCCAAATAAATAAATATTATAATCAGAGATTACATTTGCTAAACATCATATATTTCAACTGACATATCAACTTAATTAGTTTTTTTAACTAAATACTGTACAAACATAGATTATTGAGTAGGTACACTATATCTTAGTCTCAACACATTCTCTTAATCACATATCTTTAAATTTCTTTCAGTCCAAGTTGCTTCATTTATAATTTATATTTATTATTTGACAAGGCCTTTGTTAGTACATCTGCTACCATATCATTAGTTGGCCTGTACTTCACAATGATAATTCCTTCTACTGCTTCCCACACATAGTGATGTTTAATATCTACCTGTTTTATCCTTCTATGATGTTGGGAATTATTCAGTATCTTCTGTGCACTCTGACTATCGTTAAAGATCTCATTTGTTTCCTTTCTGTCATAGAGCTCATTAAACAAATTTCTTATGAAACACGCTTCCTTTGTCACATCACTCAATGCAAGATATTTAGCCTCCGTGCTAGAAAGAGCTACTGTTCGCTGTTTTCTCGATTTCCAACTTACAGCACAATTTCCTAATTTCATCACAAATCCAGCATATGATTTTCTATCAACAATGTCTCCTGCCCAATCGGCATCGGCGAAGGCTTCTATGCTTTTTCCTATCTTTTCAAACATAGTCCATAGTCACAAGTACCAGCTAGACATCTTTACATTCTTTTTACTGCACACCAGTGTGTGTCATCAAAACAAGTATTAAATTGACTTAGAGCACTGGTCACATGCTTTATCTGGACGAGTACAAACCACCAAATACATCAATCTTCCTATCAATTGTTGATATTGATAATCTGAATTGTTTACTGCATTACTATTGTCCGGTTTGTTCAGCTTAACATTTATAGCCATAGGTGTTGTCACTGGTTTACATACCAAAACGACTTAACAAATACTTTACATATTGATTTTGGCATAGACTTAAAGTACCTTTTTATCTATCGCGCACTACTTTCATTTCTAAACAGTTTGACCGGTCCAAGAAATTTCAAGTCAAATTTGCTTTTCAATGCATTTACAAGTTTTTCAGCCTCACTAGTACTAAACACAAATAAATCTTCAACATACAGAGCAATGATAACTAGAATATCTTTGGATTTCTTAAGATACACGCATTATTCATATTTGGACTGTATATAATCAATATCTGTTAGCACTTTTTGAACTGTTTAGTTCTAGGCTCTGCTTGCCTGTTTCAACCCATAAATACTTTTCTTAAGAAAACAAACTTTATTTAAACCGTCAATTTCAAAACTAGTCGGCTGCTTCATGTGAGCACCTTCTGACCAGTTCGTGGTTCATCAGACAATTCAACGCATGCCTGATAGGACAAGTCATAGTCATCCATCCATTTTAGCTATCTATGTTTTCGTATTTGTCTCTCATCTCCACGCACTATAGGCACATTTTCGTCTACAGAACTAGAACTTTAATCCTCTGTAGAGCAGGTTTCATCTGAAATTATCTCAGGATTCAATAAATCTTCCGCTAAATGTCCATTTAGTTCCATTTGTTTTTCAGTTACATCAACAGTTTTGTTATGTCCTATAACTGGAACATCGGAAGTTTCATTTGACATATTCTCTATGAAGACAACATCTCTGGCTTTCACAACTTTCCCAGGTTGTTCAATGTTAGCAAGCCTGTATCCTTTGGTATGCTCACAATAGCCTACCATAATGTATTTCTTTGATTTAGTATCAAGCTTCTTTCTAAGCTCATGGGGAATGTGTGCATAGGCCGGGCAACCAAAAATTTTCAAATGTTTTAAGCCAACCTTGGAACCTGACCAAATGTCTCCAGGTGTTGCACCAGCAATAGCAACTATTGGACTAAGATTCTTTAGGTATATTGCTGTAGTTATTGCCTCACCCCATCTTGCAACATAGATCTGGTCTTCTCAACTAGAGTGCCAATCAAGCGCTCAGAGACACCATTCTGCTGCGTTGTATAGGGAATTGTAGTTTTATGAATAATACTATGCTTTTTGAGAAAACATCGAATAGCCTATTGCAATATTCTTTTCATTATGTGTCCTGATCTTTTTGATTTTTAACCCAAGTTGATTTTCAACAGAATTTTTAAATTCTATAAACATATCAAGTACCTGATGTTTTGATTTCAATAAATAGCCAAAACTTGTAGGTGTAAAGTCGTATGTAAACGTCAACAGATAGCGAGCACCTCTTCATGATGATTCAGACATGGGACCACAGAGATCTAAATGAATTAATTCCAATTTCTCGTTGGCTTCTCCTTTTGGAAATGAATTTATTGTTTGCTTCTCCTCAATACATGAGAAGCACGTCATAGGTTCCTTCTCTTTTTGAAAACAGATACTAGTGGCAAGCCCATTTTTCAACAAACACATACTTTTCATACTTAAATGCCCAAGTCTTCTGTGCCAGATTTCTTGAGAAATTGGAGTGGTTAACAAGGTAACCGGTTCATCTTGTATCTTGGATGATGAATCCACAGCTTGGTCCAACCTGTACACTCCTCCAATATTGGATGCAGAAACTTTATATTGACCTTCAATATTACATGCATTTCTATCGTATACACAATATTTTTCATTGTCAAACACAACAATCAAACCTTTCTCAGTTATTTTATTAACTGATAACAAATTGGCTGCAACATTAGCGACATGCATAACATTTGAAATGATTCGATCTACATTGTCCATAAGTTTGACTTTAATATTGCCGCTACCACTACTAGTTATTTTCTGATTATTAGCTACTGTCACTTCTTTATATTCAACACTAGAAAAATCAGTCAACCAGTCCCTATGCTTACTTATATGATTAGTAAACCCTGAATCAATGTACCAATCAGTATCATCAAAAACTGCACTAGCGAATACTTAGTCAACAACAATAAAGCGTTTGTGTTCTTAGATAAATAACTTTGTTCTTGTTTTCCTTCTGTTTTATTATAGTGCTTACTTTCTTTCTTAAGTTTAGGACACCTAGGTTTGACATGATCTTCTTTGTGAGAGTGATAACAGATAATAATTTTTTTTTTGAACTTGCATTTCTATAACTGCTCTTCACTGCTAATGCTGTTTCACTACTTGACGCACCTTCCGTTTCAGTTCTTCTATAATCGTCTTACAGTAGTCTCGATTTCACCATCTCACTTGATATAGTAGTGTGAGTTGCCTCGATACCCATTATCAGTGGATCAAATTCCGTTCGAAGTCCACCCAATAGAAGCATTGCAACTTTTTCATCATCTACAATATGATCAACATCTGCCAACTGCTGCACTAGAGAAATTAGCCCACTAACATACTCTCCCATAGAATTGAAATCTTCGTATTTTGTAAGAAGCAACCGTCTTAAAAGACCTAATCTTCGACAGAGGCCCTTATTTTCAAAAGCAGCCTGTAAATTACCCCAAGCCTGTTTAGAAGTAGTGGTATTTCTAACATGGGCATAACATGATGGCTGTATATTAAGGCATATTTTAGCTAGGGCCATTTGGTCTTTAGTAGCATCTGTATCTGTCCCCAGAATACAATTAAAAGTCCATCCAAGATCAATGACATGTTCATTGCAAACTTTCAACTATTATAATTGATCGTACCTTCTAATTTCTCGAGAACTGGTGTACCACTTCTTGTATTTGTGACTGTCATCTTGACAAGTTAAAATAATTTAAAACCAATATTTCAAGCATTTCACAAAATAATGATTTACACTTTGTGATCGATTAACAGAATGACTCCGGGCCCATAACCTGGTAGATATAGCAGTAATAATGACTGTAAAGAGTCTTGTTGTCCAAAAAAAATATATATTATAATAGATTACATTTGCTAAACTTCATATATTTCAACTGACATTGATATATGTTTGATTAGTTGCTTTTTAACTAAATACTGTACAAACATAACTTAAAGATTATTGAGTAGGTACACTATATCTTAGTATCAACACTAATGCAATCATAATAATTCATTTGTGATTATTATATTTTAACTTGACTTAATTTTAGAACTAGAAAATAAAATCAAATTTTAAAAACCAAATTCTGAATTGAAGTTATTTCATTGGCGCAGTAGGTAGGATACTTTTCATTTAAATATAAAGGTACCGTATTTAGATCATGTAACGTAACTGGAAGTACGGTAAAAACAGAAAAATGGACTTCAGAACCAGAAGGCACCAATTCCGTTTCAACAAGGAATCCACCCATGTTTCCAATCTTAGAGGGGAGGAATAATATAAAGACAATGAAAGGATTTTGCTGCAATCAGCGCGTATCTCTTTTTTTTAATAAATAATTCTGAATTTAAATTTTTGAGTTCTCTGCTTTACATTAGTGGCAACTCTAACATCGTTCTGTAGATCACTCATCTTTCAGTAATGGAACTAATATCGTAATGTAATAAATTATGAGGTTACTGTTATCAATTAAATCAGTAGCATGGAATAATTAATTTAAATATTCACACTTAAACCTTACTGATTACTTTAAAATGTAGATGAATGAATATTTGTATTAATAAACAGTATGGTTGATAATTTTAAAGTTATAATTAAATTAATTAGATATTTACTGAATTTTGTTCTAGTTCAATAATTATTATGTCAAATAATAGGTCGTAATTAGTGTAGCTGTAAGCACTTGAAAGCTTTGTTCATAGTATGTTCATTTTGTAATAATTATTACGAAATTAATGAAAATACTACAATGTTATTAGCGTATTATTTCACTGAGTAATACTTGTATTAATACAAATTTCAATTCAATGTAATGAATCCAAAGTAAGTATTTTATAAAATAAATTAAATTAGCATTTAATGTATGTAACCACATAATTTCAATATTCAGTTAATCGAGACCAAGCAGTTTTTTTATTGTTGATCGGCATTTCATGGAAAGATATATCCACTCGTGACGGTAGGATGATTCAAGTGGACTCTAAAGAAATAAAAGATCATTCATTCCAATATCCGTTCGTGGTAGAACCAAAGACGGTTTATGTATTCGTTGGTTCCTTCTTCTCATGCTCATTATGAAGCTAGCAGCTATTACGTTTGTAATACATTATGCTTATATAATGGTTATAAATTTTGTTCGTAAATTTTTCTACATTTACTATATTAATTAAAATCCACAAACTACGGACTTTTGATGATATTTTTTATCGAAACTATTTAGCGTAGATTTTAAATTAAAAAAAAATGTACACTGAATATTTTTTCTTACTATCGAGATCGGTAGCGCAGTGGGCCAGAGCGTTGAGTGACAAACCTGGCTTTACTGCCTATCGACTCCCGGGTTCAAATCCCGGTTTCGATTCCGACAAAGTTGAAGGGTTTGGTTGTATGTGTCCGCATTTTTTTTCAACTGTGTAACCCCTGTTCGTGCAATTTTGGATTTGGTTTGGGGGTTGTCTAATTTATGTGGTGTGTTTTATGTTTATGTTTATTTTCTTTACTTCTTTGCATTTGACATACACGAACTATTTCCATTAAATATTTTTTTAAAGATGACAGTTTGCAAATGTCGTGAGTACTTGTGTATAGACTTAATAATATATATACAATGAATACTTTCCGTCGATTTTTAATTTTAATTGCGCACCTTATAATATATATTTTTTTTGGTTATGACGTGATTACGTTCCGTTATGACGTCAGCGATATTGTTTTAAATGGAATACCCTGTATGTTTCTCCATTTTTGATTCTGCTTCAACAGCTGATTCCAAATATGTATCATACTCAGGGCCTGTTTTGTCACCTCTGGGTAAGTTCCTGTTAACTGACTAGAAGTTTAGAATTGGTTTTACATCAACATTTTATTTGTGGCTATATTCACATTCTAATCATCTAGTTAGTTAGCAATACATTAACCAGTGGTGAAAAGACCGGCCCTTGGGGCTAAAATTGATTGGAAGATGCGGTCATTTAAAAAAACAAGTAAAAATAGTAAAAAAAACACGTTTCTTATTAATTTTTGAAGTAGGCTACTTTTTGTTTGTTGAAGTGGAGGTATAAAAACTTATCATAATAATACATGACAAAAATATAGGAGAGGCCTGGACTTTAAATACCTTTAATGTTCACCACATTAACATGA
Source organism: Rhamnusium bicolor (assembly GCA_029963845.1). Lineage (NCBI taxonomy): Eukaryota > Metazoa > Arthropoda > Insecta > Coleoptera > Cerambycidae > Rhamnusium > Rhamnusium bicolor. The sequence goes on from JANEYF010002960.1 coordinate 579,545, forward strand.
AATGACATCTAATACAAATTCGTTAGTGTGTGGTAGGTGCACTCCGGTCATAAGTTCAAATGCATATAAAACAATGCAGCAAATGTAGTTCCTGGTTCCACAGAGATTGCTCTAACTTATTATCAATGAAGCACAGCAATATATTAAGGAGTTATCCTTGGAAAGTGGTAAGAGATGGTATTGTCCTTCATGTCAAAGGTTAAGCTTAGAAATCAGTAATAGTAAAATCACAAGCAATGAAACAGCCATTTAAGAAGGTTTTTTTAAAAAGATTAATAAGATAATTTGAAGAAAAAAATCAATTTCTAAAGTAAAACAAATTACTCCTCGAACAAAAAGTAGCAGATTTAGAAACCAAGTAGAAAATCCAAAAAACATAAACAATGCAATACAAATATACAGGGAGGTCCATAAGTAACGGATAAATTCATTATCTACGTTATGAGTTATAAGTTATGAGTAAAATCCTGAAACACGTCAATTTTTAATTCTAAAATGACATTTTTTTGAGCATAATTTTATTCCTCCTCTTCAACCCCCTTGGAGTGATTGCTACCCCTTTAAAATTTTTAAATGGAATGAGGGTGCGTGTGATAGCTCATTTGAAAGGGTTTTTAATTCTCTGTCCAATCTAAGATTTTTTGAATTTCTCTAATTTATTTATTGAAAAATGTTACATTTTTAATGTTACTAAGCAAACAAAAGAACATGAAGCAGTTTAAAATGTTCAGCTTTGCTGAAAAAACATTTTGTATCGTTTCCGGGGTGATTTGATTAATTTCTTGCCTTATACTGTCTTTTAAACCATAGACGTTATTTGGTCTGTTGAAGTATAATTTAAGTAACCCCATAACAAATAGTCAAGTGGGGTCAAATCGGGAGAACGGACAGGTTACTCAATTTCACTGCGTCTACCGATTAACCTATTAGGAAAAATTTGATTTAGATAGGCTCTTACTTCCAATGCAAAATGTGGTGTAGCTCCGTCTTGCTGATACCAAATATTTCTATTAATTTCATTAGGGTTGTCATCATCTGGGAAAAGTATTCCTAACTCTGGAACTAAGAAATTTTGCAAGAAATTAAAGTAATGCGCGCCAGTTAATGTGCTGTCGAGGAAATATGGTCCGATAATTTGAGAATTTATAATTCCAGCCCAAACGTTCACCTTCTCAGGATATTGAGTATTGGCCTCCATCATCCAATGTGGATTTTCTGTACTCCAATTCTACAGTTCTGTTTGTTGACTGTTCCATTTAAGACGAATGTTGCTTCATCAGAAAAAAAGAATGTTTTTTTATAAATAACGGATCATCTTGGCATATATTTGTCATGATTACACAAAATTCCAATCGGCGATCAGGGTCATCGTCATTAAGTTCTTAAGCCAAATGAATTTTATATGCGCAATATTTTTCATATTTTAGAAGACACAGTATGGACGTTTTACTAACATCATTATCAGCGGCAACTTGTCTTGTAGGTCTTAGTGGATTATCTTGAATATCTAATAATATATCTAATTTCATTTCATCATCTAAAATGCGTTTTCTACCAGATTTTGGAATATCTGTGGCATTTACAAATTCACGAAATTCGTTTTCTATTCTATTAACTATAGACTGAGAAATGCGACGGTCAGGATACTTAGTATTGAGGAGTTCACATACCTGCTTTTGCGTTCTTGTTTCATCACCACATCCTAATAATATCAAAATTTCAATTCTTTGGGTAACCGAAAGACTTATTGTTAAAATAATGATCAATTTGACAATCAGCGATAAATAACTAGAATCATAAGTTTGCACAGATGTAGCAAATAAAGAAATGTAAATGTATAATTTTTTCTGATATAAAAAGAAACCCTTTTTACTTCTTTCTTTTTGTTGGGTATTTTGCCACCTGCGTACCAGAAAATCCGATACATTCAAATTGAATGTTATGACACAAAATTAATTAGAAAAGTCAGATTTGACAGATATTTGGTACATAGGCATAAATAACATTTGATTGTATACATTACAAATACATCTTGAAATTTTCAAATTTAATTTTCTTGATGAAAAATACACAAAATTTAAAAAATCTTATATTACTGGACAGAGAATTAAAAACCCTTTCAATTGAGCTATCACACGTACCCTCATTCTATTTAAAAATTTTAAAGGGGCAGCTGTCACTCCAAGAGGGTTGAAGGGGGAGGTATAAAATTATGCTCAAAAAATTTCATTTTAGAATTAAAAATTGACGTGTTTCAGGATTTTACTTATAACTTGTAAATTACGTAGATAATGAATTTATCCGTTACTTATGGACCTCACTGTATAAAAATAAAACACCAAACCAAAGTCACTCTAATGCTATATAATAAATAAAGAACGGAAATGGATATTATATATATTTTCTACACATCAGGATACTAATAACGTCACACCCAGTCATTCAGTAGTCTCTTAAACTTATGGCGAAGTACTGCTACAGAGGAAAACGTAACCAGAAAATGCAAATACATCAAAATCACAAGCAAACAAAAGATAAAACAGACGAAAACAATAAACATTGGAACAGCAGAAACTGAAGATTTAAAAGATGATTTCAAAGGTAAAGAAGGTAGTAAAAACAGAAACGCATGGTTTTTCATATCAAGGGTTAAAGATAATATACCAGAAGAACACGTAAGAAGTTACATCAAAAGAAAAACTAAAATAAAAGACGATGAAGAGATAATGGTAAAGCGTCTTCTAACGAAATATGATTAGAAAAGATTGTAAATGTCATTAAGTTGACATAAAATTCACTTAAAAGATATACTATATGATCCAAATTTCTGGCCAAAAAAAGTAGCCTATAGAAGGTTCGACTTTGATGCTATGGGACGTACAGAAGATAATAGGGAGGATTTTTAAAAAACTGAGTAAGTGTTTTACATTATGTATTTTTTTTCTGTTGTTCTTCTATATATTGACAGGTTCAACGCCCCATGGATATTATGTTCTTTCGCTACAAGTGAAAAAAATAAAGTGTATCTGTCTGTCTATCTATCTATTTTGAAAATTCCAAAGCTGCAAGCAAATATTCGAAAAATGGTGATCAAAAACTTAAAAAAAATATTAAATTTGTAAAGTACTAAAATTTTTATTCTTAGAGAAAAACGTCATGAATAATTGTTTTTCGTAATCATAAAACCGACTTAAATTAAGAATTTAGGAATTGGGTAAAGTAAGTTATGGTTATGATATTGGGCGGTTTCATGAATGATATCCAATAGTACCAATTTCTATTAATGCCTAAAAAAAAATTGTAAATAGAACGGAAACTGGAAATGTATTAAATATGAAGAAAAAAAGGTAGTTCATGATCCTGAAGACGCTGCTAGAAAATTAAAAAGAGACTCAATAAATCATAATCCTCGTCTATCACTAAAAATCGGTGTGCTCAGTTAAGAATAAGTAAATCGCACACGAGTACAAAGAATACTTAAAGAGAATAAAATTCTCTCATTTAAGTACGTGTTTAATCATAAGTTAGAAGCTGGGAAGGTTGGTCATGGACTTATGTTTTGTTTGTGGTTTGGTGAAACAGCTATGATTGTTATGAAAAGCAGATATTTTTATCGAGGATTTGTTTTTTCGAACGAATAAACTTTTACAATTATTGGCGCAGTATCGTTCCAAAATAGTAGATATTGGGCAATGAAAATATGAACTTTCGTATATTAACTAAAGCCAATAGTTCAAGAAAGTCAATATTTGGTGTACAATAAGATATGATATAATTATTGGCCTATACTTTCTTGAAGTAAATTTAAATCAACAATCGTATTTACATGTGCTTGAAATATTTTTTACCAGCCATGGAAGACGTCAATTTAGAATATTATTACTTTCACAAGATGGGTGCCCAGTAAATTCCACTTGTCTGGTCACAGATTTCCTCAAACAGTACCTTCCCGAAATGGATTGGACAGTATGGTCCAATACACTGGACAGCGTGATTCCAAGAATTGATCTCTCTGAATTTATTTTATAGGGTTATTTAAAACAAGCGGTTTATTCACATGATCTTAAAGATAATATCGAACTTTTAATAGAAAAAATTATAGACGTTAATGCTGAAATTTATTTTACTGACTATACAGAAAGTGTTTGCAGAGTTTAGAATTAGAGTTGAAAATGTGTGGAAATTGGAGGATGGCACGTAGTTCGATTTTTATTTATTTATTTTTTAATACAAAAACGTTCATCAAATACATAAAGTTTTATTTTTTCTTCCTTAAAAAAATACGCTAGCATGGATACGATTTATTGAAGCCATTTGGAAATAAAAAATTTTTGTAATGAATATATTTTTTCTTTAAAATGAAAAATAGAGAGATTCTCCGGTAACGAGCATTTCAGCATTAACTTGAAAATGTTGCTCTTGTATGACATCCGATTATTTCAACGACTTTTTTTAATTTAAGTCGGTTTTATTATTACGAACAACAATTATTCATGACTTTTTCTCTAAATAGAAAAATATTGGTAGTTTATTCTCGAACAAATTTTACAATTTTTAAGTTATTGATCACCTTGTATAACTTTTTGAATAATTGATTGCAGCTTTTGAATTTTCAAAATAAGCAAAATTTTTTATAAATGACTAAAAAATTAAAAAATTTACAAGTATTGGAACTTCCTCCGCATTGTATAACTTGGAAGTAAATATTTTTAGTTTAGTAATAATAATGGTCCTCAGTAATTTATTATGCGGTATATATATTTAAATTTACTTTAATATTTTAAGTTCGATTTTAAGTCACTGAAAGAATTCATTTCACAAGGGCAATTCCGATAAATTGAGAATCCGGATATATTTTTTAGTTGTTGGGTGGGTAAGTTAGGAACACAAACTAATTTTGTATTGTGCTGTCCAACACTTTGTTAGTTTTTGTTTCTGGTCTATTTCATTTCAGATTCAATTTCTATGCTATGCTAACGAGGAGCAATAATTCTCGAACAGTGTCCGTAACCGCATCTAGCTGAATATTTAACCACTCATTAGTATAGCTTGCTGTGTGTAAAAAGTTTACTTTTCATCCATACAGTTATACATAAGAATTGTGTAGTAAGTGAACCTAATAAGAATAGTCTATTTGACCCTTATTTTAAAATTGTCTTAAAAAGTTCATACCGTAGTATTAGTACACAGGAATTTTTATTTCGGTTAAATGAAATCGCTTTATAGAATAAAATGGCATTCAAAATTTCAAATATATAAATTGGCGCGAAAAAACGATCCGCCATGTCACTATCTACTGTGACGTCATTCATGTAGTAAACAAACAACGCAAGTAATGCTCGGTATTGGTTTTTTTTATTTATCATATAAAATAATGGGTTCCCATCGTTATACATGGTGTTTGGTGCCGAACTGCAAAAGTACAAATGTAAAGACACCACAAAAGTTGTTTATAAAACTGCCAGATGATATTAAAATGAGAAAGACTTGGTTACAACTTGCCAGGAGAGACCCAAAACTATTATCGATTAAAAGTATACTGTATTTTTGTGAGGATCACTTTAATGTAAGTACTATTTTGTATACTAGCAGTATGCTTTACAACTAATGTAAACAAGTGAAGTCTTTCACATATCTGTCATGTTTGTAATTTTGAGGTTATGTTGAAGATTGTCTAATAAATAATGTTGTAATTATCTACATTATGCAAACTTTTATAAACATAAGTACCTAGTTAGTTTTAAAATTAGAAGCAAACAAACATTATATACTTACACAGATGCTTTAATGTTACTAAATTCAGCAGAACAGAAATCGAGATTATTCGCAAATAATTTAGCCACCATTATTGTTGCAATTCTTGGCAAATTCCTACTGTCAACGCTATGCTATAATTAATTATTATAAACTTGAAACAACTACACGAAATCAGTCCAAATATTCACAAGGCAGTCGCGATGAGATAATTGTAAGTTTTGCTTACTACAAGAGTAACGTCACATTAAAAACCATCATGGCTGGTAGCATTTTGTGACATGTCGTTCACAAACTAAAATGGTAATTCTAAAATTAAAATAAATCCACCTCGTGTTTTTGTGAATACAGACCGATAATTTCTGATTTCTTATTCGATAAATTATCGTATTCACATAATTTAATAATTTATTATTCATAGTGTCAAATACCCCATTGGCTGTGAATCCATTCACATTTACATGAAAACAAATCTAAAATGTTGGTATAATAATTCCACAGTGATCTTTTTGACTATCATTATAGACCTCCCTGTATATCTTCCCAGTTGTTAGTCTGATGGATAAAAAATAATTACGTTCAAATAGCAGAAACATTTTTATATACGAAAATGTAGCAAAAGGTTAATTATTATTTTAAAAAAAGTTAACAAAGACCAACTAGAAAATAGTAATTCCATGGTGATCTTTTTGACTGTCATTACAAACCTCCATGTATATTATCCCAGCCGTAAGTAAGTAAGTAAGCTGACGTTTTTATGTTGCAAATAGGTTTAAAATAAACTGTAAATGTATTAAAATAGTTAACAAAAAGCAGAAAAACATACTATGTAATGTAAAAAAATCAAACTACAGGCACTAAACTGGCACTGGATGATATTTCACCTGGTTGTGAAACCATGCACAGGCAGTCGACTTTAGTGATCAAAAATTGATTTCAAATCATTCTGTAAGATGCAATCTATTAACTGGATGGATTAAATGCTCCAGAGGTATCGTGATATACTCAAAAAATAAATGGTTGAATAATCGACCATGCCGGTTAAAGGGTTAAAGGGTTAAAAAGTTGTTTAGAATGCAATTTGTGTTTATCAAATTTCACGACATAAATTTACTTTGTCGGGACTGCCTCTTTTTCTAATATTAGTCAGTTTTTGTTGAAAATAAGATAATCCGTTAAGAACAAAAGTTGTTCAATATATTAATTCATTTTAGAAGGGATATTTGTGATTTCAGAGCATTTTCAACTTGCAAAAATGATTTTTAAAAATTCCAAATAAAATACTAATTTGTTGAAAAAAGAAGTAGTTCCAATAAGGTACATCAATGTTCCTGAAATTTACAAAGGAGGCAAAAATTATATTCTAAACATTTTTCTTTTTTAGTTTTATATCAAGCAGGACTGAATCCCCAAGTGCCATTTCAAAATTTGACAATATGTTGTTCATTACACCCCTTGTTACATATACCTAGGATACTGTGTATGTATAAGGTTGCCGAGCTTTTATGATCTACGTGTCCCAAGTATAATTCATGTAACTTGTCTGGCTCATGCCTTGCGATCTATACAAATGCCTTGAATACCTACACAGTACAGGAGGTTTCTTGAAATGTTATGACACTTGAGATACGTTATTACTTCTTATCCCATGTGCAGACCCCGCGAGCACGAAAATTGTCCGGTGTCTAGATATAACCAATATTTCTGTTCGTTGAAATTTTTAGAGCACGTTTTAAAAATCGTGTGTTATTTTAACAAAGTAATTGGATTAGAACTAAATAATTTAAAATAGTAAAATTTGTTGGACTAACAACTTTTTTTTCAGTGTGGGTTCTGTTTTTATTGCAATAAAATAAAACATTACTATTAAATCTGTCTGTTAGGTAGATGTAAAAAGACTTGTAATTCGTGAAAGGTTTCAAACACAATATGAAAAATCTTGTCTGTCACTCTCCTCAGTGTTATAATCATGTAAATCATTCACCGAGGAATGCCACAAATGCGTAAAATGCACAAAGCACGACCAGATACCACAGTCAATGAGGTGACAATTGAGCGGGTAGTAGCTTAAATGGATTAACTAAAGAATTACGGTGCATGAATTGTGGTCGTTATATTCCTGTTATTTCAATTAGTTTTGACATATAAAACAACGCTTAGAGAGCAAGAAATTCAGATTGAACAACAAGGTAAAAGTTTGCTTTGAAAGAGGAAGTACGGTTCACAAAGTTGAAAAAAATAATTGTTTTATTGGTACACTTAATTATAGCAACATTATTCTGGGTCAAAGTTTCCACAATTTTTATAGTATAGTCATAAATATTTTGCACCTAGGCATAACTTCAAGAGAACGGAAACGTGTGACATAATAGTGAAAATTTACATTTTAATTTGTAATTGAAAGTTAATATGTTAAAAAAAATTTCCAAGAAAGTATCTGGCCTTGTTATTCGAATAACCGGTTATTTGAATAACCTGTTATCTGGATAAACGGTTATTTGAATATTCTATTATTCAAAAAACCAATTATTCGGCTAACCAGTTAACCGAATAACCTGTTAACCGAGTAATCGGTTTTCGATTTTGTTTAAAACAGCGAATAATCTAAAACCGATTAACCGGTTGTCCAGAAAACCGGTTTCAGTCGCCAGCATTAATATAAAGGCTCTTTAAAAAGTAAGATATTTTATATAATTTCTCGCTCTGAAAAATCGTAAATATTTCCGCTGCCTAAATAATGTTATAAAATATATTTTCCCAAATATTGTTATTATTTAATAGTAGTAGCTACTTATTTTACTAGGCAAGTAGGCCACAATGGGCCCTTTTTACCTAGGGACCTACAGTTTAGCGTGGACTCCGAACCACGGTCCTCGACTGTCAACTAACCCACCGCCTGGGCCTGCCCGCCTGCACCGCTAGCAGAGTGGCAAACCTCCTGGGTAGGTCTTTTCGACCCTCCACCCGGGCTTGCCTCTACGCCTGCATCAGGCTAGCGGCCTTCCCGGGATTGTCTGTTGACAGCCTACCGACTGTTAGACGAGATATCGTTCATCCATCCAATTGCCGGACTCGATCAGTGCTGCTTAACTTCACTGATCGAATATCGGAAATTAAACGGATGTCCATACCTCATCCCCGTTATTATTTAATAGTCGTGAATAAAGTATAATACTGTCCTCGCGTGTAATGGGTATTGTTCACTAGGGTGATTTAAACTTTACCCTCGTGAATAATAGCCATCATTACAATGTGTTCGTTGAATAACATATAATTAATTTATTTTTAAATTGATTCTTTCCACATCAGAAAATTATTTCCACTTGTGCCACTGTGAATTTTTAAAGACAGAAGAGAGTGAATTTTTGGTTTCATATTTATAGAACCTGTAATTTTAAGGGATACTACTTTCTACCAGTTCATGAAGTTCTTAGAAGTGAAAAGGCTATTGTAAGAAATATAAGCCTGTCACGATAGCACAAAAAATCCTCTAGTGCAGAGTAACACTGGAATAGGTTGGAACCATTAACGTGAAGATAACACTGACGTAGTTTTCCACCAGAATAATATATTTTGCACTCTACGCGTGTTTCATCAACCAAGTTTTCATCATCTGGAGATAATTAAAACTTAATAATTCATGAGATGATTAAAACTTAATCATCATGAGATGATTAAAACTTAATCAACTCCAGATGATGCAAACTTGATAGGCGAAACGCGCGTCAAGTGCAATATATAGTGTTTTGGTGTTTCGGGAAAAACTACGTCAGTGTTATCAGAGTAATACTAGTTAGCCCCACCATTGTGGAAAAGAATATGTACTTTTTTAGCAAGTAAATGTTAGATAACATTAGGAAAACCAGACTAGAGTCTAGAACAGTAAGGAACACAAACTACCCATTGCACTGTTATTTCTCCTGTATAAACAGAACCTCCTATAACTCTATCAACATTTTGTCTATATTCCAACCCATCTCAAGAGGAAAACGATCATCCTATACGTAGTACTACTTCGCTGAGGTGGAACGTATTGTTAAATAACTTTTTCTACGACCACAACAAAAAGTTGGACATTTTCGAACAGTGTGCATTTATGAGAAAATCCCAACAATTTGATGTTCTAAACACCTTTATTACTAATAAAGGTATAATAAAACATCAAGGTTATTCCTTTATTACTATTTGCCTAATAAATTTATGTGCATGGATTTTTCTTCGCAGCATAGACTACTATGGTCATTAGCACTAACTACAGTTATAAACCGTAGTTCTCTGAGGGCATATTAACAATATCACTTTTGACAACTGTTTAAAAAGGGGTAAACACAAGAAGGAGCTCCGAATTGAACAAATAATGAATAAATATATTCGAAACTAGTTTGCACTCGTGGGTTGTCCTTCCCACTCATGCCAACATATTTCATTTTACTCATTGACATATAAATAACTGTAATATAATACCTATACAGTGTGGAAATTAAGTAACGCATAAATTCAGTAATTCCGTTGATATTAATTTTTTGGAAAAAAATCTCGAAGGGGTATAGCGATTTCAACTTCTGCAAATATTTTCAGTCTAATTTCAGTTACTTATGTCATTTATTTTTTAAGTTATGACGTCATCGACTTTTTTTTTAAATGACAACCTATATTTTTTATTATTGATTTTGGTAGTAGATTTTATTCTGGTTCCGACCGTATAAAATTTTCAATATATTATTATTTGAAAAAAATCGAGAAAACCAGTCTTAAATTTCAAATAATACAAATTCATTAAATTGGGTAAATTTATGTAGTTGCCGGTGTATCACATTAGTTACGGCTGTCAGATTTAAATAATTTGTAAATGTCACAATAGAATAAGTGTTATTATTTTGCTTTTTCTAAATTAGAAAAACTGGGGATTGTCCCTAGCCCAATATCTACAATTCTGTCTATTGACATGGCCATTTAAACAAAATGTTGCTTCATCCGAAAATAAAACACGCTGGAAAAACATTGGATCGCGGTTGCAAATTTCCATCATTTGTTCGCAAAACTCTTGCCTACGATCAAAGTCATCTTCTGTCAACTCATGAACCAAGTGCACCTTATATGGGTGGAATTTTTGAACTTTCAATAGTTTTAGAACTGTAGTGTGGCTTATATTGTGGTTCCAAGCAATGCTTCTACTAGTTGAATGTGGATTGTTTTCAATTTCTAGTAGCACATCAAGTTATGCATCTTCATTTAATGTCGCCGGACGTCCAGTTTTTGGAATATTCTTTACAACGCCATGTTCCCAAAATTTTTTTTCAATCCTGCTAATTGTTGATTGATTTATGGGCTGATCCGGGTATTTTTCTCTAAAAAGATGACACACTTCTTGATGTGTTCTAGCTCTGTCCTCTGTCGCCATAACCAATCATTATTAACACTTCAATTCTCTGTTTGTCGCTCAACTGTACCATTCTTATTAATAAAACAGTTTTTCTAATTTAGAAAAAGCAAAATAATAACACTTATTTTATTGTGACATTTACAAATTATTTAAATCTGACAGCCGTAACTAATGTGATACACCGGCAACTACATAAATTTACCCAATTTAATGAATTTTTATTATTTGAACTTTGAGACTGTTTTTCTCGATTTTTTCAAATAATAATATATTGAAAATTTTATACGGTCAGAACCAGAATAAAATCTACTACCAAAATCAATAATAAAAAATATAGGTTGTCATTTAAAAAAAAAGTTGATGACGTCATAACTTAAAAAAATAAATGACATAAGAAACTGAAATTAGACTGAAAATATTTGCCGAAGTTAAAATCACTATACCCTTTCGAGATTTTTTCCAAAAAAATTAATATCAACGGAATTACTGAATTTATGCGTTACTTAATTTCCACACTGTATTTACTGCCTTGAATCTTTTAATCATTTTGTCCACTTTAAAATGATAATTTGAAAAATATTTAAAGAATTTTTAGATATAGATTTGGCAACTATTATTGCAATTTTCCCTGATTTTAATATATTTGCAGAACCTGTTATTTATTCCAAATTAAAACGAAATCGATGAATTATATTAATATTAATCCTTTCAAGCTATGAAAGTTTTCAGTATTTCTGTTATGATGAAACGCAAATTCGGAATAAAATATACACTCACTTAATACTTTCTATACTGTGTAACTTTTTGAAAGAGGTCTGCTGTTATCATTCTATTTTATTTTCAGGTTTTCTATAACAGATTATTTTGGTTTTATTATCATTAAGTATTTAAATTTGTATTCTTAATTTTTGTATTGTAACGGTCCATTTTTAGATATAATTAACTTGCGCTTTATTTAATGCTAATTGCATAATTTGGTTTGAGGTCAACCTTAAATATTCTAGAACCGACAACTAAATTGTAAATTTTTGATAATTTAAGCGACCACTGGACCTTTAGTGCACCAGCTTCCGTTCTGAGTGCGAGCTGGATATTTGAAATTCAATTTGCATCAACGGACTGATGTGCCTGTCCACCGAACTAGAGTAGGAAAAAGCCCTCTAGACTTTTTTTAACTTGCGATTCAGCTGTGCGAGACACTTTAGTGAAGAATAACCGTTCTTTCCCCCTTTCAACGGCATTAGTGCGTTGTAAGTTTTTTTGACTATATATATATATATATATATATATATATATATATATATATATATATATATATATATATATATATATATAAAAACGAGAAAGAAAGGCGCCCTAAAAAAGGAAAAACAAACTTCATCGTGAGATTTATAATTTTTGTATTTTAAGATTATGTGAAACTAGTTAGTTATTTGCCCACCACGCTCTGATAGAGCCTTGTGTCATTTAACTTTTGAATATATGTATTTGTTTTTTATTTTTTTTGTTTCATTTCAGCAAATTAAGTGAATTAAAATAACGAAAGAAAATAAACTCGTTATAGTATAAATGAAGCAGCAAATGGTAATATTTTGGAATAGTAATCCATACTGTTTCACCGATTAATTCTGCACTCTTTAAAAAAGAACGCCGCGCCAGTTTTAAATATAGTAAAAGTAATATATGCCTATAATAACCTCAACTGATAAATAAAGTCGAATCTTTCGTATATTCTCGGTTGCCCCTGTGAAAAATGCAAATTGTAACCTGGTATCGAAATGAACTCTATTTGGTTCTGGTTCAAGCCAGGTTGAAGTGAGGAAATTGAATTAATTGGTAATGTATTTCCATAAATTGAGTCACGAATCGGCTGGAATGGGGAAATTAAGTGGATAAATGGAGTAAGAGGACTCTCCTTTTTCATTAAAATGCAAAAATATGCAATAAATCAAAAGATATTATGCTTGCGAATTTTATTAATTCCTTCTAGTTTTTTTTTGTTCTTGTATGCATGTATGGTGGTTGTTAAGATTCTGTCATGTACGACGGTAATAATACTAAATCATATATGGCATAAGGAATAAATATACCAGGAATATCTGGAATAAGATCCTATTAGTTTCTATTTATTTCTTGATATTCAGAAACAACAGGACAGTTTACTATGACACTAATAGCTAGATTCTGTAATTATCCGTTAAATTTTAACAGACTTAAAATATTAATTTTAGCGAACCGTTAAAAATATTTTCTGTTTTGAATTTTGCATTGTTAAATTTTACCGGAGGACCTTTTCACTACTTCTTAAATCTCAAAACAAATATGTTTATTTGATAGCTAACTGATAGATATTCACCTTGTGCAACTCTGTTTGAAATATAAGTCTCCCATTGTTTAATAAAAAAATAAACATCTATAATGGCAATTTGAACACTCATTTGACTTTGAAGCTGAGTGACGTCACACAAACCGGAATCATGTTGGTAGCATTTACCAGAACGCCTAATACTACTAACATCACACCACAACTGACACATTTTACATTGTTTACGGTTAGTTTTGTGGTTATGTTATGTGTGTTCCTTTACGAATCGTGTTTTGCTTTGTTTCTGCACATTTATTGGAAGAAAATGGGGCCAGGATTTTCTAAAGAAAATGCAGAAAATCTGTCGAAAGTTGACTTTATTATAGTGGACGTGTTTTACATGTCAAATTTGGATTATCTATCAGCAGAAGTCAGGAATATTAAAACAAAACGTGTCATTAGTAGTCTTATTTTCGTGTAATTTATTTATAAATATAATGGAACTACCATTATTTTAACATGCAATTGTTGTTACAATATTTTTTCCTATTTCAATTATACTTACTAATGTCTAATAATTTCCAGGTCAACAAGAGCCATCGTACGGTGACAACGCAGTTGCTTATGTGAATCTGAATCCTCTTTGAACTGTAAAATATCAATAATTTAGCATCAATTTCTAAATACAATTACTTTTCTTACATCAAAATGATCTTCACAACAGTAAATGTTTCTGGTTTTCGTCAACTGCTTCTCAACTTTGGCTATTTTAAACCACGCTTCTCGTCTATTTTCATCTGGTGGAACGTAAACGAAAATTTTGATTGGATAATTCATGTTGTTATTTGTACATGTTGGTACAAAGCACTTTTTAAACATGTTCCACACACAACAATCCAAACTAAAAAGAAACGACTGTCAAAGTCAATTTCGACGTCAACTGTCAAAAAGCAGAGAACCAACTTTGTAATACACCGATGTGTCATGTTCAAGGTCGTAGTCCCTTTGACGTCACTAAGGTGGTTTGCGTGACGTAACGTAAAAGCACGCGCCTTATTTCGGCACTTTTGTTATTTTTTTTTCGATAGAAATCATGCTCAAAAAAAAAACGGCAAGTTTTTTTTATAAAACACTATCACATAAAGCAATAAAAAAAATCTGTGAAAAGGCCCATTGTTGTCTGTTGAATTTTATCTACCCCGCTAATTCAAATGGATGAAGTTAGCATTTTACGCATGTCTGTGATAGGTTCTTATATGTATGTAGTGGCCCCATCAAAATGAAGAAGATATAAATAAAGTTAATCACATGTTGTGTTTAAGGTTAAAATTGTTAGAACTGACAAAGTTCTGTGTTTAGGAAACAAAACAGTATTTTGGAAAGAGGGTATCATTATTTTGTCATAGGAATTAGAGGAGAAAAAGGTAATGCTACTGAATAGAGGATGTTATTGCATACAAAATCATTATTTCTTTATACACGTATTTTCCATGACGAGGTTTAAAGTATATATTTTCCCTTTTCTTCCTTGGTGCTTACTGCCACATTAATAATTGATAATTCTTGGTTATCTAGAAAACACAATTAGGTACCCAGTATGCTACTGGAAAAATAGGGTGTTTCTTGACAACTAATATGAAACAATAATATGTTTTTTTTTAAAACCGAGAGAAAAGTGCAACTTTGCGCTTCCAAAAGAGAGCGCAAAGTTACACTTTTCCGAGAAGCGAGCGTTTCTTTACTTTGTCGCTCGCCAGTAAACGCTTAGTTAGCATGGTAACCATAATAAAGAAACATCTAGTGTATCTGCGACTTTTGACACAAAAGTAAGCATTGAGGGTATTTGACAAATATATGATTTCTAGTAAATAATTCAAAAGAGAAGCATAAAATACATTCAAATATACATAAATCACAATTACCACTATTTACCAACTTTAGTTACACAAAGTAATAAAGAATTTGCTAATTTTATAGTAATCTATCGTTTTCGGAAACTTTCATCATACTAAAGGTCGTAGAAATTTATCTTTAGTAAATAATTTGCAGTATCTATAAATCACACTGGTGCCTAAATTATTGCGTTAAATAAAATACAAACTACCAGCTGTAGTTACGGAAAACAGTTCAAAAATTGGTTGGTAGTAACTCATCTCTTATTTTTTAACAATTTTGTGCTACTAAAGGTGGTAGAAATAGCTATTTTTACCAATTTAATGAACTTATAAAGCTTTCGCATAGCACAGACGAATATTATGTTTTGGACATAGGAGGCCATGTTTGCCGCTGCAAGCATGTGTCAAAACGTTCTTAAAACAGCTATTTGTGTCAAATAGATTTATTCTTATAATTATCAGATAATGGAAAGTTTTGAAAAGTATAATTTATGTGATACTTGTAAAGAATTGTGCTATATTCAAATACGCCATTCCAGTTTAATATACTTAACTGCCCTAATTGAAAACTGCGACCAAGACATGTCAAAGAATGGTTTGTTTAAGAAGATTCAAAGAAGTCTACTACAAATGTCGACCAAATATAATTATTTTTCCAGAAGAAGACTGAATACAATCGTTTCAAAGTATTACATATATGTCATCAAACACAGACATTTAATACCCTTTAAATCTTCGCCTTGCTTTTCACCACTAAAGAAGGAGGACGTGTTAGAAGAATTCCAAAAAGATTTAGATTTTGTTATATATAGATATAAATCATAAGATGACAGTATTTAAATAAATAATTATTAGGTACTAAAGCAATTTTTTATTTTATTTTGCAGTAAATACCATTTTAACAAACATTTCTACAAAAACATGTGAAGCGCAAATTGCTGCTCACGTTTTGAAATCTGAACTGTCAAATTTGAGGTTATCAATAATTATTAATTTTTACCAAACATTTTTATAAAAACACCGATTGTAGAAAAAATCCTGTGTGTAATTCGAGCGCAAAGTGACATTGCCGCACTCGCGAGATAGTCGCGCTCCGCTACGCGTCGTACGTCAAACTTTTCGCTCAGAGCGATAATATATCACTTTGCGATCTTAATACACAAATAGTTATTCCTGACGTTTCGGAAACGAATCTCTTTCTTTTTTCGAAGTTTATGAATTTTTCTTCCTGTAGAATGTCAAGCGTGAAACGACACACACATTCGCAAATTTTAAATTTTTCAATTTCACCCTTCCTAATATAATTTTAATGTTCACCTAACCATATATTGAGAGGTCTGGATGACTCATACTGCCGGTTTTGTTTTTATTAAAAAATATGAAAAATATTATATTAACAAGTAATATGTTTCAAGTTTTACGCTTAACATATTCTATAAAAAAAGAAAAATCCATAAACTTTGCAAAAGGAAATAGATTCGTTTCCGAAACATCAGGGAATGATATTACTTTTTTGTCTCATATTAGTTGTCAAAAAACATTCTCTGACTGATATTTTGACATACAAGTCACAAGTGCAGAGGTTTATTTTTCCAGTAACATACTGGGTAACTAACTGTGTTTTTTAGATAACCGAGAATTATTTATGTGGTAGTAAAGCCCCAAGAAAGAAAAATGAAAATTTAGAGAATGGCTGAGATTGCACATCAGTAACACAGTTTATATGTTTTCTGCTGAAAAAGATCTCCTTTGTGGGGTAATCACATATGTGCAAAGCGAAAAAGATTTTTCGACATTTACCGACGCGACGTAATATTTACAAACTTAAAACTGTCTAAATCATTTGTAGGATGCTCCTTATTAAGATATTGATTAATATTACATAACGTTTCATATCCCACATTTTTATGTAAAATATCATTATACTGCACCAGGGTATCTTTTGTGACGGTTTCAATTTATTGTCGCCGAAGGCGGTTTTAAAATCTTATCAATGAGCAAATATTCTAATGTGTATGATAATACGAGGTTAGCAAAATTACTTTATTTTCTGTGAACGCCTGGTTGCATATCTCATTAAAACTAGACAGTCGCAGTCATTGAGAAATTTTGCGTTTTTTTTGAATGATTAACTTTTTCTTCTTTGAAAGAATGGTGACTGATATTGGGTTCATATAAAGTTTTATTTTTATTTATAAACATTCGTGAAGGAATTTATTATATAAACCTAAAAGTTAACAATTTGCAATTGTGGTGCCGAGTTCTTCAGTTTGGAGAAGATATTGGCTTGATGAATAAAAAATTTACCGTTTTCGGGATTTAGTGTCATCGTTCTTTGGATAACTTCCATTTGGCTATTTTCAATTATTTGGAATTAAAACCCTCTTATCCTAGAGGTAACATAACCAGCTATGTCGTTATAATCTTTTTAATTTTCTTATATTATTTTAAGGTTTTATCTTCCGGTTATATTTTAACCTACTTGTTATTTAGAAAAATTTCACTATTCGTAGAAAATACAACTATTTTCTGTTATTATCTACAAGAGGAACCTAATTGCGTTCTAATTAATGTGTATAGGAGTCAGATAATAGAAATATTTTCTCGTTCATCCAATCAGAAGCTTGGTAGAAATTTTCCAAGAGTGTTCGTTTATTTCAAATAGGAGTCCTAGTGTTGCAGTCCAAGGAGCTGGTGTTTTGTGATATAGGGTATACATCCACCAAACAGATAAGCCAAATAAACCTTACTTTAATTTATTAATTGTTCTTAACATTTTACTGTCATACATTTAAAAGAAAACGAGGTAGATTGCACTTAACTTTTCCATAAATTTAAATTGCTGTGTTCGAATTCCAGTATAGTTTATCTAATGACAAGTACTTACTTATACGATTATCTTTAATATGCAACTCGTAGATGTTCTATATAGGGTATCTCAATAGGAAATGCATCGATCGATGTAGGGAAAAGTACGCACCAGCAAATTTTGAAAATATAGGGAGCTACTAACGTCAGTGTGGCCAATCCAACTAAAATAATTACAAGCATCTGGCACTTCCGGTTATATCGGAAGGTGATACCAACTTTCTTATTTTAAACAGAATATCCTATATATCTTACGGTTTTCGAAAAGAGCATAAAATTCTGAGTAAAAAATATGTCGCATACCCTATGCCTAAACACAGCCGTTCCGGAGATATTTGACATTTTAAAAAAATATTGACAGGTGTAATGGTTTACAATAACCTTTATAACGTTCTTCGTGTAAAAGATACTCATTTGCTTTTTGGCACGCAGAAAGACCATAAGATGAGCAACGCCCTACAGTTTAAAGAAATTCAATAATCGTATACCTATTTTTGACGTTACATTTTGTAAACTTCAAATTACGAAAACTTGCTTAAGTCAAATAGAAAACCTTGTATTTTTTTGCATCAAGTTATGTATAATTAAATTCCTTTTCTTATTATTGGCGTTAAAGAGTAATATAATGCAGGTTTCTTAACCTTTCAATAGTCGCGGCCTCCTAAATATCTTAAAGTATCTTCAGAACTCTAGTTTGTAGTGATACAATAATCATTAATACTTATTTTATAATAGTGGTTTTATTTACTGATTATAGTGATTTGAATGATAAAGCATATCAAAAAAGAGAAATTAACTTACTTAACCCTTTAGCGGGTCACGGGACATGTGTCCCACTACCATCAAATGTGTGCGGTGGTTTAAATTCGAAGCTAAAGATTTAGTTCAGTGGTGCCATCTATTGTGCAATAGCAAATACCCACAATTTCACGCAAAACCATTCTATATTAATTTTCAACATAAGCTTAGAGGAAAACAGGCAAAAACCTCTTCAGCCTACCCGAGAAAACTGACCACCCCGAAAAGACAATGACGTAACCCACCACCCTTCACCGACTACGGGGCACCGAAAACCGGCCGACTGCCAGATCGGTGTCACGCTCCTTAGCCTTCGAGTGGGCCCAAAGCGCTAAAGAAGCGCTTAGGCCATGTGCGATCCTGAGCTACACAGCTTCTCTTCCCCACACGCTACTGCCGGTAGGCACCGGCAGGAACGTGATCACCAAACTCCCCCCACAAATTCTCAGGGCAGGACGGCACCAGTCGCCCTGCCCGCGACAGGACGCCGCTTCCGGGAGCCGACAGCCGACGAAGAAAGAAACCAGAAACAAGAAGAGCGCCAGAAGAGAAAGGCCCAAGTCGGCTGGGTCCAACAAACCAGGACCGGGGGAGGTCTGCCAAAACGACCACACCGTTCGCATCAGTGGACGGGGTTGCCGGTGGAGCAGGCCCGCCCCTTATGAGGTTAGTCCAGGCCTACAGCGATGGGTTAGGGGTAAAGGAAAGTAAAACTTCCGACCCCTGCCATCCAAGATAATTGTTAAGCCAAAGAATAGTGGCGCGCGCTTAGAGGAATTTGATTTATGTGGTGCAGAGCGTTATTTTGGTACATGATCTTAGTGTTATTTTCAATTTTGCACCTAACTATAAATTTGGAGAAAGTGTGTATCTAAGGTTTCTACTGGGATATTATGATACTCTAATATGTATTGAGCTAGCATATACATTATATTTTATAGATTTTGTTATTTTGATGTTATAAATGTACTTTTGATTGGTGGGATATATCTTTCCCACCGTCTAATCCGGAGTCATAACAAAAAAATTGAAAACGTATAATTACTTGCAGTTTCGCATGTAGCAGTGCCGTGAATAATTGAAACATCTGAAAGAGTGCGTTGGAATCTTGATGATCCAAGTCAGGCAGAAGAAGCACTAAATTTCTATTTCAGTTTGCCAGATGATGAATGTAATTCAGAAGCAGAACCTGATTCTGATGCTGAGGAGCAATTGATTGTTTTAGACAAGGAAGCAACTAGCAGTACAAATACGAGCTTGTGTACAGCTTCGCCAGTACCGTCAACTAGTAGCAGTACTTTTTCAAATTAACCTATTACTGCAGACTATCAAATTACAAACGATAAAAAATTGCAGAATATTACACAACCCAATAGTGGAACAAAGGAGCATACTCAAAATAATGAATTGATAGATACAACAGTATCAGAGGTTATTGAACATGATAAATAGTACCCCCATGTTGGCAGAAGGCGACGATTTTGAATATTTAAAATGGATCGAAGAGTCCGAATATTTTGAAAATTTTTCAGCTGTTTTCGATTACTCTCCAATTAGTCATTCGTCAGTGGGAATTACTAAAAAAATATAGTATTTTCAAGACATTTTTGATGACTACTTATTTTTAAATATTGTAGAACAGGCTAATCTGTATGCTATACAAAAATCTATAAAAAACTGGA
The DNA here is from genome assembly GCA_029963845.1 of Rhamnusium bicolor. NCBI lineage: Eukaryota > Metazoa > Arthropoda > Insecta > Coleoptera > Cerambycidae > Rhamnusium > Rhamnusium bicolor. The sequence goes on from JANEYF010002960.1 coordinate 600,230, forward strand.
TTCCACTGAGTGATCCTGAACTGAGAGCATATGTTGGATGTCTTATTTTGATGCGTATTCACCAGCTACCGAGACTAGAAAATTATTGGAGTAGTGATCCATTACTACATGTTATAGGAATTTCTAATGTAATGAGTTCTAAACGTTTCAAAAAAATTACTGAAAGCTTACACTGTAGCGATAATCAATCTTGTCCTCCTAGAGGGTCTCCGCAATATGAAAAACTTTACAAACTGAGACCAGTCATTGACTATCTGAATAATAGATGTAGTTCTGTTTATGAGAGTTCAGCTGTGCTATTAGTTGATGAGTCTATGATTCTTTTTCAAGGGCACTGTAGTTTCAAGCTATATATGCCCATGAAGCCGGTGAAAAGGGGATATAAAGTTTGGTGCCTTGCAGATTTTCAAACGGGCTTTATTTGCAAATTTGATATATATACAGGTAAGAGTACCGAGTCTCAGACCGACAAAGATGTTGGACTAGGAGAAAAAGTAGTCCTAAAACTTACCGAGCATTTGGGTAATAAACATTGCCTAGTTGCCTTTGAAAACTTTTTTACTTCTGTTCCATTACTGAGAAAACTTCATAAGAAGGGGAATTTACACTGTTGGAACAGTGAGGAGTCATAGAAAAAGTTTGCCGGAAATGATGAAAAAGAGGGACAAAATAAACCGCGGTGAATTTCAATTCAAAAGTCGAGGAGTGGTATCTGCTGTAAAGTGACAAGTAAATAAACCAGTCACATTAGTTACTACTGCCGTGTTTCCGAGAGAAGTTACCACGGTAAAAAGAACAAATAAAGATGGTTCTAGAAGTGATATATACTGTCCAAGAGTTATATATATATAACAGAATTATGGGGGGGCGTCGATAAATTTGACCAGAAAAGAGAGGTATACGCTATAGACAGAAGATCAGTCAAATGGTGGCATAGAATATTTTATTTGCAAGTTGACTTGGCGATTGTAAATAGTTTTATTTTATATGTAAAATCTCGCCGAACAAATTCTGATAGTTGTCATACAGACTGGCTTTGACTCGTCAGCTCGTAGGTGGCTACAGTACTCGAAAAAGAAGAGGCAAGCAAGTTCTTTTTTTTGCCAACAAGAACATGTTTCCCGATAAGGTTTGACTGTCAAATGTAAGATCTCACTTTCCTGCAAGAGGTTCCTATAGAAGGTGCAGAATGTGCAGCAGCACCAAGGCCAATGAGAAATGTAGACCATTTACTTGCACTGAGGGCACAGCTCCAGTTTGTGTACCGAATTGTTTTAGAAAATTACATCAACGCTAAATAAGTATATCAAGTTATTATGTATTTAAATCTATGCAAAAAGTTATGATTATATCTTAGAAAAAAATGTTTGACAACATAAGTAGGACTTAGTTATTCACTAAAATTATGATAACCAGACAGGCAGTGGGAAATAAAATTCCCACCTCATTTTTTAACAGAAAACAAAAATTTATTGTCTAACTGTGCAAAAGTGTCATTATTCAATGGGAAATCAAGGGATTGCTGATAAAGAAATAATTGAAACATCTCCAGATTATTTTCCCACTAAAGGGTTAAATATATTCAATGAGACTTCTGTTGTCGAACACTCTTCACTTACCCACACTTTAGTATGCGTATATCTCTACAATCTGCATTGAATTACACTGCAAAATTCGGATTACTAATACAAAACGATACAAGTTTGAAACAAAGTAAAATAAAGAGCAAAAAATAATTCTTTTAAAAGATTTTAAAATTTTAAAAACGAAACGTTCTATAAAATTTTCGCGTCCTCCTAAAAGTCTTTCGCGTCCCCTTAAAACCCTTCCGCGGCTCCTGGTTTAGAATCGCTGGTATAATGTAAATAAGTAGATAAACATGCAAAGATTAAGTGTAAAACCTCCTTATTTATTTCTACCGGGCCTTATAATTTAATCATCAACTTTCCTGTAGTCCGGTAATTAAATTCCAGTTAGGTGTTGCCACTTAATGATTTATACTAAACAAGAAGCCCATATCGATACACAGATATGTAATTAGTTGGATAATGATGGTCTGTAATTATATGTGAAAGGTCACATTTAGGCATCGGGCCGAATCCGGCGACAATGTAATTAAGGCAGAATTAGATTTCTACGTCGCTAATAGCTGTACCAACCAGAGCACCTTCACCTTCCCATTTCCACATTTACCCTCTACTTTAACCTCTCACTCCCATTGCCCCATCTCATTACACCTTCTGACGCATTTCTCTTGTCGAATCAGGTTAACTTATTCATACATTACACTACCGCTAGTTCTACAAAACCCATTAACGAATAGAACAGAACGTAAGATTAAATCCTAATAAATATTCACAAGTTCTTGCGTTAAATTAGACGAGCATAATTTTAAGCCTTTAGCTTAACAAAAGTATTTTGTCAATATTATGATATAGCTTAAGGGATATTGGAATTAGATTTTATATATACATATATATCGAGCAAATTTGTATGAAATTCGAGTACACATTGTGTTTATTCCATTGGGGCAATATGAGATGACATAAATATGAAAATTCAAGATCATTCTTAAGGGGTGTTCATTTTGTTCCTAAATAAAGGCAGTTAGATATAGGAGGCTGCGAATATCCATTCAATATTTTTTAACGAGTTATGATTTGTAACCAGAGTGAAAGGTTTAGTTTGTAGCATATAAAAATGTTACTAATATGGTAATTTCATTAAATTTCGTAAATTGGAATAAATCTGTGATATTTTGCATATTCCCATTTAAGCACAAATTAAATTGAAATACCATTCACATTACATCGACATGTATTGTTGATTCTTTAAAAACAAAACACGTGTTGGTGTTTGTTTACAAAGTTTAATTTTATTTTTTTTGTTTATTATTTCTAAACCCTAAATATAAATTCTAACTTAATTAACATGCAATATTAATCATATTACCTAATCAAGAACACACTGCATAGAATTCACAGAATCATATTATAACTGTTTTAGAGCTATCTGCAATAACTACTCTTTCTATTGCAATTTGGCAAACAATAAAATGAATAGTTGAAGCAGTACCTCGGTTAGCTCAATCAATTTTAATTATTTAAATCGAATGTTAAAGATTTTAATATTAAAGTTGTATTTGATTTTTAATGGGACAGCTATAATTACTACCAATAACTAATAAGGGCGCCACGTATTTTGTATTTAATAGAAAATACGAAAAATATAGTACCAAAATAGCTATCAAAAAACTCTAAAAACTTTTATATTTTTGCACACATAAACAAGGGGACGAATAATTAAACAACAATTCAAAAATAATAACAATTTATTTAACGAGTGTAAAATGAACAATAAACAATGAACATTTAAGAATTTAGTTTACAATCTAAAATTTAAATTTAATGAAACTACTTATGAATAAAAATGAATGAATTAAGGTGAATTTTAATTAAAAATTGAACACAAATGACAACTGGTTAACATTACTTCTTCTGACCAAAAAAAAAAAATTGATACCAATGGAAGGTTCTTACGTAACTTTGTTGTTGATCAACTGTTGGAACCAGACAGATTGACGAGAGTGAGGTTTTCGGGTGAATCTCCCTCGAGTACTCGGGTTACGACGTTGTGAAATAACCCTTGCCTGGTGGGTCGTCCTGATATCGAGATCACCAACAGCACTCCTCCACGCTATCAAATTTCACAAGTGGTCTAACAGGAATACGTAGACTGGTATACGGAACCATCAGGTATATTTCCCTCGTTGGTGGTCCAATGGCAATATACATAAAAAAGAGGAAAGAATGTAAGACCAGTGTCACAAAAAAATTAATAAAAAAATTAACTACCAGGACTACTGAAGGTAGCTTGAGCAAATTATTACATACACAAAAGCAAAAATCAAAAAAAAAATCAAGCTATGCAGTTTGACTAAAATAAATGTTTATAAAAAATAATTATGAAAAAAAAATTAGTGAATTGAAAGACTACCGAAAACAAAATTATCTGACTGAATAAATTGAATTTAAAAAGTTATGATTGTCGAAATGAGTATAAAAAAATTCAGCTATTTGAATCCTTGACCAAAAAAAACAAAAAAAATTGATAATTAATTTTATACTGCTATGAATAAATATTTAGGAAGAGAAGTGCCTGAAGGGTACAACTCTTAGCAAAAGATAAAAAAATATTAAGAAAACGTAATATAGAATAAGTGTCTGAAGGGCACAGTTCTAATTTCTTCCGCAGATTGATTCCAATCTGGACTGTTCTCACAAAAACGAAAAAAAAAATTCGCTTTTTTGCCTTCAAAAGGACACAAAAAAAATTAATAATTAAAGTAGCAATAAGATAAAAAAATAAAATTAACACATGATATACCCTATATACCACTCAAACTGAGAGTTGCACAAACTATCGCAGATAGAAAGCTGCCACACCCTAGGTATGTGATCGTATTTAATTTAAGCAACAAATTAATAAAACTTGATCACTTACCTAGAGTGTAATAGGACCTATCCTTAGGCAGACTTCCTTCCCAGCGAAAGCCTGGACAAATTCTGGAAAACCCTAGCTGGGTGGAGCACTTGGATTCCTTGGGATTTGAGACATTTGTGCAGCTCTTATTAGTCCGGTAGTCTCCTGGTTACCTAAAACTATACAAAAACGAAACAGTATTGTTTTCACAAAATTCCCTATTTAATCAGAGTCGAAAAAAAAACAGGTATCTCAAAAAAACAAGCAAAAAAAGGTAACTGCTAACTACCCACAACGATTAGCCCAAATTTGTAACCTTATGGTTACGCTACGATAATTATTTTAACATAACTACCCTCTACCTCAATTATTAAGCAAAAATTAAATTAATAAAATATTATTATTTCAATCTGATTTAGCAGAGAAAGCGAATCAAAATTATTAAGAATCAACCACTTACTTGAATAGTCGAGACGTGAATCAATTTAACCTAGCGTGGCTTGGAAAAACCAAAGCCTCAAAAAAAAAACGTGGATACAAGCGTGTGTTGCGCGAAGATAGATGCGCTCTATAACTATCGTGACTGTTGGCAATTTATTTGAATAACAATAAACGTAAAAGTGATATATAGTATATTAAATAAAGGCAAAACCCCAAAAGACAAACAGTAACGGAATGTGCAAACATTTCGTTACACTGCATAATAGCATATTCCTAACCTATATTCTATAAACTCAGACTTGGTTCTTCCAGACACCACACACTTATCGTAATTTATACAATATATTGAATGTTGCTCCTTATTTTCCTATGTAATATCTATTAATTGGAAAAATCCTATAACAAAATCTGAATTATAACTAACTAACACAAACGTCTAAAAAAAAGCTTATCTTTTTTATTTAGTGAAATTCCTTATTCTCCAACATTAGATTTTTTTAATTTTCGATACCTGTACATTTTCTTTGATAATTTTCTGTACTTTTCTTGCTTTTTGTTCTCTTCTGTGGTACCGGTGTTGCATTTATCATTTGCTTCTTTGATATAGTGAGTTTGCCAACAGAGTAAATGAAAAGTAACTATTTGGAATTTGAGATTTTTTTAACTTCGAGAATATTCCAGACTGGAGTTCTGACAGTAAAAAAGATCCTGTGCGTTTAATGGATTTCCACATAATTTTCGTGTAGGGATTTGACAATTACCACAGCATCTACATCAAACTTTCAAGTTTAGTGAATTTTCCTATCTTATTTTTGCCGTTATTTCCGATATTTTGTTGTCTGGTAGATCGACCCCTTCTAAAGAAGGTGAATTAAGTTTTTTAGTTTTTTATTGCAACTTGCTAGGTACTTAGTGCCTGTTTTATATTAGGGTGATAAGAGTAATCGTAACGATAGTTCTAAGGATGGTCGTAAGGGGCGTAGTCGGGAAAAAGCTTCGGATAGCTGTGTCACTCTCTAGAAAGTTTTTATACATGCGCCGCTGAATAATTTTGCTCTTGACTATACGTTCACTGGACGTTTTCTTCACGGACTTCATTGAGGTGCGATTCCCGATAGAGGTAACACTTCCTTGCTCCATTTGTAGTGACAAAGATACTTATTTAGAAAATTCTTTTTAACAAAATGGTACGGAATAAAAGTTTGAAACTTGCTGAGCATAATTATGAAGATTCATTCTAGACGACATGTATGAATTTTACCTCGAATTTTACCGATTGATATCATAATTCAGGAGCTAATCACGTCCAAATTTCACTTATATTTACAGTATAAATTTTCCCTACATAAAGTGAAAATTAATTAAAATAGATATACATGTACCCTCTAGTACACTTTCAACTACTGATCCTCCAAATTTGGTGTAATTTGACCAAACCGTATGGAAGAAATAAATTTTGAAAAATTACCTTACAAACACTGGTTCGATTAGCCCTCATAAGGATATACCTATTTAAGATGTATTTTACTGAAATATCTCCATTGGATATTTTGTGAATACAATTTCCATTTTTTTTGTTGGTTGGAGGATATCATCTCCATATCATTTTGGGATTACCAAAAATTAATTTGGAGTACTCAGGTACATTTTCATATAGTAATTTGGCTTCAGTCCCATGTTGGAAAGTCAACATTGGAACATCTTTACTGGGAGCATGATGTCATCGAGTTGTCGCCATCTTATTCAGTAATTTTCATTGAAGTTTTCCACCAGCTACCATCACCGAAATTTACCGCCAAATCACCACGATTCATGGTCCAGCAATAAGGCTAGATCTTGCTATTATTATTTCCTTTTAAATTTTTTTATATAATTAAACATCCATATTTTGAATTTCTAAAATTTTGTATTATAATTATCACTGAATAACAATATTTTTAAATATTTTTACAATCAATATATTATGAATTTAAAGCAATATCATAGTATACTATCGAAGTGCACTTGATCCATGTTTAACTTAATTTTTTATTTTATTATTAATTAAAATATTCAGCGGGATATATGCATATTATACAGGGTGTCCCAAACAAAAGTAGGCACCCTGAGTAACTTTGGAGATAAAAATTATTTGAAAGCTACCCTTCCAAGATAGGGGCATGTTTAGAATAGAAATTAGGTTTGCTCAATATTTTATTACTATATCACTATCACAGTAGCAATACGTCATTGTGCATGTATCAAGAATTGTCAAAATATTCAACAAAAGTCAGACAGAATATAATTCATATCGATTCATTCAATTAATTACAGCCCATAAACCCATTATTCAATCCAAATCGTGCACCAAATTTTCAAATTTATCATGTCAGTAGGAAGGAATAACTTACAAAGTTTTTTAGAAGGAATTGATTCAAAATTAGAGTGCGTCTGTTTTCAGAGTGGAAATAAAAGGAACGATATTTGTGTAGCATTTATTAAATTTTCAAGTTCCATCGTATCTGGAGAAGGGTTTAATCTGCAAATTTTTCGGTAATCTGAAAATTAGATGTTGTACGTTTCTCTTTAATTCGCCACTAACTCTTGTTATAAAGAAACACAAATATAAAGTATACTGATTCTGTGAAAGAGGTTAGAATAGAAGAGGTTTGAAAGTAATATTCTACGTATCTCTCATTGATGCACATCTTTGAAATAGATGCAGCAATAGTCATAGTTTAAGCATAAAAATCATAGTTTCCATGATTTGCCCTTGGTCCAAATTGTGATGAATGAAGCGCTATTAAAAATGTTTCTGTTTAAATTAATTACAGCATGCCCCCTATTTTTCTCAAATATAAACTAGCGACAAGAACCATACAATGTTTATATTTTATATTTTCGTATACTTCATATCCATTTTTTGTAAAAACTCTCAGACCTAAAAAAAATTACACATCTTTTCTTGTACAAAATTTGGTTTCATAAAAAAACCAGTCATATTTTGGCTTTTGCTAAGTAAAATAGTTTTAAAAATAACATTATTGTCAGTTATAATAAATATAATATGCAATTATCTTTTTTTTATTGTAGCACACAGTAGGGAAAGTAGTTGATTAAAAAGATATGTGCTGTACGCAGCTGTTATTTGTAAAAGTATGGTAAATAGAAACTAGCGATTTGTTATTATTAAATTTTCATATTATTCCTTATCTGAACTTTTGACTTTGATTTTTACCAGGGGAATTACTCATTGGTATTATACGAGTACCAGTGGTTGCTATCGTTTATTCAAGAATTGACATAAAATAATAATGTACATCTTTATAGTTACTGTGCGTGATTCCTGGTAGAAGAATTTTAAGAAAACTCACTCCTTTAGAATATACAACGGGGCTCTTAGTGAAAATTGTGTTCGAGGCTCCTGCGTTGGACCCTCAAGACACTATGGAGAAAAATCGGAAAGTGACATTTGTATAAAAGGATTTGATAGCTTTTTCCCTTTTTTGCAGGTGTTTGTATATTTCTCAGCTTTCTTGTTTACATCAGTGCTCTTTTTAAATTATAACTCGTAAGTAGCAAATGACGATTTAATGTGAATATAAAATACTAAGCAATAGGTGCTACCACATATTTCAAGTTTAGAGATTGCACACAATTGATAGCAGATATCTGTCAGTCTTCGTTATCTAATTATCAGAGTGAATATAAGGAAACTGGAAGGTTTTAAGAAATATGTATTCATATGAATCAATTGGGAACATATTTTGAGGCAAAGTATTAATCTGATTAATTAAATATCGATATTGTAAAGTATTTTTTTTTACTACTAACCTGAGAAATCACCATTATTTACTCCATTTCTCTAATGAGAAGTAGTATTTCCCTCCCTAGGTAAAAAATTAAAATAAAAAACCACCTAGGTAAATACTGAAAAATTTTCTATATTTTTAATGAAATGAATAGAAACTTGTTAACTTAATTTTAAGCAAAAAACAAATAAACTCGGAAATTCACAGCGGTAAGTGGGATGAAAATTATAAAAAAAATATTTAAAATTATAGTTAATTGTACAGTTATGGCAAATCATGTGTATTCCTGCATTTCCTGTATTAATAAATATAACATTTGTAACAGGTATATTTACTTCTGTATTATGAATAGTTTTCGTATTTTGTGAACATTCATTGACACTTGGCATTAAATCATCACTAGCCTGGAAGTTTTCTAGTCAGTTTGACAACTAAACTCACAGACTACTTGATATTTCGAAATATTTGAAAATAAATGGGAAATGACATATCAAAATCTAATCAGATCAAATATGGTAATATGTCAATGTTAGTAGTAAAAAGAATTCTATATATACTTTGGTTGGGAAGGCCATTATAGACCTCGCACATTATAGTGCTCGGTAAATAATAGCTCACTTCTCAACCTAGGTATATAATATACTATTTGTGCCCTTAACGGCGATAGGACAAAGAAACACTAAATCAGTTCTTTTGTTTCTATTTCGCTTTAATGTTGTTATGTCTTCTTCTGAAGCGCTCAAGAAGACTTAAGTCGAAACGTGAAAAATATAATGTGAAAAATTTAATGTAAAAAATATATATGCTGATATATTATGGGGAAGAGCGAAACAAAGATTAAGAATAGTTCTTGTGGCATTTTGAGATCATCAACGATATTCTGATCATTTCTTGACTTTTTCTAATCATTGCCGTCAAAATGGTGACGCAACAGTCACACAAAATACTTTATATACTACTATTACATAAAATATCTATTATGTATGTATCCTCAAGTATAATGGTATTCTTTATTCACTAGTGAATAATGATTTCATTATTCAGTGATTCTCAAATATTTTATTAAAATTTCATTGAATATGCCATGACATATCAATCGAATTACGCCTACGGCTCGTGTCGTAAACTTCCTCCTCATGAATAATGGTTATTACTACATACTCGTTAAATAATAAGCTATTATATCTCTTGAGTATTCGAAAAGTTTGTAGACATTTTTGTTTTTGTATGCTTGAACATATAGTACAAATATACAAATGTGTGAATAAAATATTATTGAGAGCGAACAAGTTTTGCACTAATAAAATCGCGGATTAATGTTGTAGCGTTTACACAAATAACCTTGACTATATGGGCTTGACCGTGTAAAAATTTTTCCAACTGACACATCAACTTGTTATAATATTAAATGTCTTTACAAACTGCTCAAATTCTCAATAATTTACGAGATATAAGGGTACTTTAACAAATCAAGTTAGACCACCAGGAACACGACTAGCGGTATGCGCAGTTTACAGTCGCAGTCGCCCGTCTGTTGCTATATGGTGATGAATGTAGAATGAATACGAAGTACGAACAAAAGTTAACGATTACACATTAGAGTTAGGGAGTTCTTCAGAGCACTAAGAGGAGCAGACTAGGAGATTTCAGTATCGCTAAAGCTGCGGTGGAGTGTTGCTTATTCAGATGAATCTATAAACTGAGCATACCGCAAGTCATGTTCCTGGTTGTCTGGCTCGATCTGTATACTCGTTACGTCAGGAATATTAATGAAAATGATCATATATCATATATAAATTGACGTTGGACGTCTGGTAGCCGAGCGTCAACTAAACAACTACCTCCCAAAAGCTGGCAAGAGTTGAAAGACTTGCTTGTCTGGGGATTACAGTAGTAATTAAAAAGTACCGAAATGAGCTCAAGTAGGCCCGTTGAGATTGCATCGTGTACGTGGGCGGTCCTAGAATCTGGTACCTAGATCTTAGTATCAGGGTAGGGGAGCTCCGAGGTTAATGGTATAGGGCTAAGATTTTGTTATCGTTGGAGGGGGAGATTTTGGCCAATGGTATAGTGCTAAGATTTTAGTATTGGTGGAGTGGGAGATTTTGGCTAATACTATAGGCTTATATCTAAGATTATAGCTAAGAGGTTGGAGCCTGATAACGAAGATCTGGGGGTTAAAAAAATTGCTGCTAGTAGTAAGTGCGACCAATGAGAGCTTTTAAAAAGTAATTAATTATATAAGTCAAAGATGGTTGCCGTAACTGTCTCGATCAATGAGAACTGTTATATTCTTAAATCTGCAGGTTAAGACAGGCTAAGACTAGTCGTTTGGAGCAATATTTGATGACGTTATGTCTTTCTTATATTTTATATAAGATTTCCTGGAATTTGTTAAAGCACGACCAATGAGAACGTTTAAAAAGTAATTAATTATATTTCAAAAGATGGCTGCCGTAGATGTCCCGACCAATGACCGCGTTTAAAAAGTTATTAATTATATACGTCAAAGATGGCTGATATATTCTTAAATCTGCATGTTAAGAAAAGCTAGGACTGGTCGCTTTAAATATATAATATGAAATCATATATCTTTTTAGTTAAAATTATTTATATAAGTTTCCGGGAATTTTTTGCTACAAGCTCTGTCACATAATTATATCTAATATATGAGAGCGAGACACTCTGTATATGTAAAAATGTTAAAGGCAGCTATTTAGACTAAATCCAATATATGAGAGAGAAGCACCATGCATAGGTAGAAAAAATTAAAGATGGCTATTTGTTTTTCAGTTACTACAATTAAAGCATACATTTTTTAATAAAAGTTCTTACGGTTAACAAAAGCGCGTGGAATCATACGTTTAAATAGATACAATGATCTAGAGAAATTTATTTATTGCTGAAACGCATATACTAGTAAAATTCGACCTTCCCAGTTACATAAGCACATTTTTACACACCTCAGCAAAATATATACTTCAATATATAGCACTTGAGGTTCTAAAATTTGAAACTGTGAACATTAGGCTAGAATTTAGTACTAATAAAAATATTCCTAATGAAACTGCAGTCTAACGCCTTATAATTTATGATAGGGTGGACCGCCCACGTACACGAAGCAATCCCAATGGGCCAGCTTGAGCTGAAATACCGGACTGTTTAATTACTCAGGCGCAATGAGAACAACACCTGAAGCTGCAGGGCCACCGCCGCTTTCTTTTATTTATTTTTTTATTTATGAAAAGGAGCCATCCAAGAGGCAGCCGCAGCTACCCAATTACAGAGTGACATAAAATAAAAAATACAATTATTGCAAAATGTATGCTACTAGCCTAAAAACTATAGTTAAATTAACAAAAGAAAACATAATACAATATTAAAAGTTGATTTGAGTTACCGATATAATACAAAAAACAATTTTTCAAACTATGCCAGACAGAGAAAAATATCAAGTAAAGCAATAGATGGAGATTTTATGAAGTCAAGTATATTTTGAAAATTTTTTTAAATGTCACAAAATTTAACCAAAATATATCTAATTCATAAATATTACAGCAAGAGAAATTATTGTATGTCGTGGTACATCTTATGAGCAGAGAATTTAACAAAAAATATGTGTTGTTTATCTATACACGTTTTTCTACTTCTGGATAATATACAGGGTGAGTCAGTTTTTTGTAGACACACTTTAACAGGAGATAGAACACATGTTTTTAAAAAGAAAAGTTCCTATAAACATATCTCGTAGAAGGCCTCGTTTCCGAGGTACAGGGTGTTGAATATAATTTTTCTTTCTCGAATTTTCATTATAACTTATAAACGAATGCTTAGATTTTTTCCATGTTTGGGGAATAATGCCTATTAATTAAGGGGCATAAAACAAGCGATAAGAATGTTCAAAAACTTTGCACAGTGGCGGTGTGGAGGGGGTGCTCAACCACTTTCTTAAACAGAACTTCTACACCAATGACTATTTTTTAAAAAAACTATTATTTTCATTATCTATATACAGTTTAACAAAAATAATGTCCCTTCTTCTGTTTATAAATTCCTGTGCGTTTCCGAGTTATTTTGATTTTTAGTGTTTGATGTGGTACTAAATTAAGTAATTTATTATCAATTATCGGCTAAATATTTAATTCTTTCAACGGAACCTACCTAAATATGGTTTGTCAAGGATTCTAAAAAGCTGAAATCTCTTATTATTTATCTCTTTCAAATGTAGTCAAAATAAATATTTTTGTTATATCAAGCCATACTCAAATACAAGACTTTTATAAGTTGAAATCTGTTCATTAATATATTATTGTGCAGTTGCCAAACAGTTTTAAGAAGTTTCTTTAAGTTTTATTAAACTTGTGTATGTACCAATTTCCGTTTCAATTTTCGTTGTTTTTTGCTAAATAATTTCCATTTGAAATTAGCAAATACAACTGTGTATTGCAACAAAATATTATACTCCTTGGAAAACAAGTAAGTATTAAATGTCATATTTTGAAACGACAGTTTGACTTATTACAAGTTTATCTACAAACACTTTTGCTTCGTCTTGAATATTTTCAGTTATTAATTATTGTTTTTAAGTTTAAAAAAGTTATTTCATTTGATTTGCCAGCTTTTAATTAGTGTAACATGCCGTTACAATTACAAATAGCGAACAAGCCGACATTTATTTTATTTATGGGTTCGGAAATGGGAATTCCAAGGTACGCTGCTAGGGAGTATCGAAGAAGATTTCCAAATAGACGACAACCTCATCATTCCGTTTTTGTGAGTATCCACCGTCGATTTGTTAACCAGGGTTTAAAAAATGTACAGAACAATCGTGGACGAGATAGCATTGGAGAGGGTATATTTCGTGAATTTAATAGGAACCCAACAACAAGTACTCGACGTACTGCTGTTGCTCTTGATATTTCCCAAAGTAAAATTTGCCGGGTTTTAAAACGGGATCACAGACGCCCTTATCATTTTCAACCTGTTCAAGGATTATGTCCAGGTGACGCTGAACGAAGACTTAATTATTGTAGGTGGGTTCTTAACTCCATTCAAAATAATAGAGATTTCTTATCCAACATACTGTGGACTGATGAATCCTGTTTTACTCGTCGTGGTACAAGAAATTTTCACAATCTGCATGTATGGCACATGAAAACCCACATGCTATTCGACCAAGAAGTTTTCAACATGAATTTAGTACAAATGTCTGGATTGGAATTTACGGCAACCACGTGTTTGGACCTTATTTCTTACCACAACGTGTAAATTCAGAAAATTTCCTACAATTTTTAGAAGAAGAGCATGGTAATATGTGGGAAGCCATTCCTTTGAATTTAATAGGACAGTCTTGGATTCAGCTTGATGGATGCCCGGCCCATTATGACAGAATTGTAAGATGTTGTCTAAACAATAACTATCCGGGGAGGTGGATAGGTCGTGGAGGTCCAGTGGCGTGGCCTCCCATATCCCCCGATTTAACGCCACTTGACTTTTTTGTGTGGGGATTCATTAAGGAAAAAGTGTATACCACTCCGGTTAATACACTTGAAGAACTTCACAATCGCATCAGAGATGCTTGCAATGAAATAAGGGTGCATCATTTAGTTAACTTAAGACGTTCTATTGTACGTCGCTGTGAAATGTGTATTGAAAAGAACGGTTTACATTTTGAACAAGGTGTCTAATTTTAGTGTTATTGTTATTAATTGTTGTAATTGTTATTTAATAAATCGTTATTGCTAACAATTGTTATTAATTCCACAATTGTTAATTAAATATTGTTATAAATTCAAAAATTTTCTCCATAAACATTGACATCAATGTTCATTCAATGTTTTTTTTTTTTGTAATTTAGTTGCCGTACATTAGTATTTACGCAGCACATAATAAATAAGGATTGTTAAAATTAGTGTACTAAACATATTTCAACTTATAAAAGTCTTGTATTTGAGTATGGCTGAATATAACAAATATTTATTTTGACTACATTAGAAAGAGATAAAGAAAAAGAGATTTCGGCTTTTTAGAATCCTTAACAAACCATATTTAGGTAGGTTTCGTTGAAAGAATTAAATATTTAGCCGATAATTGATATTAAATAAATTACTTAATTTAGTACCATATCAAACATTAAAAATCAAAATAACTCGGAAACGCACAGGAATTTCAAAACAGAAGAAGGGACATTATTTTTGTTAAACTGTATGTAGATAATGAAAATAACAGTTTTTTTAAAAAATAGTCATTGGTGTAGAAGTTCTGTTTAAGAAAGTGGTTGAGAACCCCCTCCACTCCGCCACTGTGCAAGTTTTTGAACATTCTTATCGCTTGTTTTATGCACCTTAATTAATAGGCATTATCCCCCAAACATGAAAAAAATCTAAGCATTCGTTTATAAGTTATAATGAAAATTCGATAAAAAAAAATTATATTCAACACCCTGTATCTCGGAAAGGAAGCCTTCTACGACAAATATTTATAGGAACTTCTCTTTTTAAAAACATGTGTTCTATCTCCTGTTAAAGTTTGTCTACAAAAAACTGACTCACCCTGTATATGGATTACAATTTAAAACGATGTAGTTTACGCAATAATTCGAATCAATCATGTTAATAAATGTTTTACAAACGAAGCGAAAACTTTTCTTGATGATAACGATTGTAGGTTATAGAAAGTTAAATTATTATCATAAGAGAAATAATGCCTGTGTCTATTAAATCTATAATTTAAAACATTAATAAACTTCTTCTGAACCCTTTCTATGCTTAGTATACTTGTTATACATTGGATTCCACATAGTGGAAGCATACCTACGAGTACTCTATAATTGGAAGAGCTATCGACTTATATAAAATAATAATGTGATAAAATATGTTTAAAACGTTTTATTATCCTTAATATGAATCCAAGGTTACGTTATGCTTTATTAACATATGTTCTTTAACATATATATGTTCTTTATTAATATGTTTGTCGAAAAATAATCTAGAAGTTAGTATTATTTCCAAGTTACCTGATTTAATTGGAGCATTGTTTAGGTATAATACAAACACGGGTGGATTTAAGCATCTTGAGAATAAAATGGAATATAATTTATTTAGATCTATTGAGAATTCGTTCAGTGTAGAATAATTATAGAACTTGTTCAAATCAATTTGAATTTCCCTATAATCTTCAATAGACTTTATTTTTTTTATAGATTATTAGATCGTCAGCGTAAACAATGTGCTTAGAAGAAGTAGGTATCAATATCATTCATAAGAATTAAAATAAAAAAGGCCAAAGGTGGGAACCTTGGGATTCTCCTAATATCACATTTATTGTATCAGACTTGAAATTACTTATATCGAGATCTGTTGCATATGTGCAAGGAGCGGTAGCTAACCATGTACACCAAATTATCTTAGATTTGTAATTACTTAGGGTGGTTCACTTTATCGAATGCTTTAGAAAAATCGGTATACACAGGACATACGGCAGCACCATCCTCCATTGCATCATATACCGTGTTTTCATGTTTCCACATTATACATATATAAGGAGGCAGCATCGTTCGAACTCGTACATTCGGAGTAGAGACACAGCTACAGAACAGATAAGGAGTACAGCATAAAGACTGCATCGCTATGGCAAATTCCAGTCACAATTTATATTTAGAGGATTGTACGAGCTTCACTGAACGCTTCCCTATGTAGTGTTTTGAGATGAAGGCACGGTATGTTCTGCACGTGCCTTAGTTAAAATAGATCTGTTGCTACAGAAACCATGCTGATGAATATTTATATGATATTTTAAGAGAAAAAGTAGTTCTTTCGTAATTATTTACTCATAAACCAAAATGATCTAATAATGATATGGGCCTATAGTTGTTTACATTAGCTTTATCACCAGATTTGTAGACTGGAAAAACTGGAACATGTTTCCAAGTATCAGGAAAAATACCTATTTGCAGACATTTGTTGTAAATTAGTATAGCTCCACTAGACTCTGACAACAGAATTTAAGAAATACTGCTTGAATGCCATCAGAATCTGGCCTTTTTTTTACAATCTAAATTTTTCGGGACATCCAGGATTTGTTCTTTTTTTTTGTTATAGTGGTTATATTAAAAGTAATATTTAAGTTAATTTCTTTTAACTGAACATCTTAGGGGAGTGTGTTGGATTCATATACACTGCCAAAAAAATTTGTAAACAGATCAGAAATAGATTGATTATCTTATGCCTGTATTACATCATAATATATTGTTCGAGGAATTGTTTTAGTGGAATTTTACTTGAGAGGTAAGACATAATATGTTTTGGGTTGGTTTTTAAATTTTTTCAGTTTTATTTATATACTTATTTTGGTTGTCCCGAATATTATTTTTAACTTTCTTACGTAATGAGGAAAATTATTCATAATCATTTGTACTGCGAAATTTTTTCCATTTTTTGGGAAATTTATCTTTTTCGTTAATTAAATTTTTAGTTGTAAAGGATAAAACACTCGAACAGAATAATTTGGATCTTTACCGTAGTTAAAGAGATTATGGTGGCTTATTTTAGAATTTGGAACTGCAACTGACAATATAGAGTAGAATGGAATGTCACGTAGCAGTCGCTCAACTGGTGTAGAAGTAAATTCCCATCTCCACCCTCAGGTAATGAAAGTGAAAGACCAATTGAGGTTAGACCTGACTTGTACTCACACTTTTCCAGACAGAGAAGAGTGAAAGGAAAATAAAATCACTTTCCCAGCACACTCTCTGGTATGCCACAATGATTTCTATTGTGTGGCTCAGAGGTGGCTAGCGGATTTAGGTTATGCCATATCCCAGTATTGGAACATAAAAGCCAAGCAATATTTTAAGGCAAGACTACCAGTACTGAATGAAGAAATTTTGCAGAAAAAAAATTGAAAAAAATTGAGGAAACAAAGTTACAAAAAATGCGCTGCTGACCCAGATTACTTCCAGACCAATGGTAAAATATTTGCAAACCATTTAACACCCCGTTTTTTTTTTACACAATGAAGAACTTAAATTTCAAAATGTCATAACTTTACAAAAAATCAAAATTTTCGAAAACCAAAAAAAAAAGGAGTGTTAAATGTTCCTTCTGATTACGAAAAAGGAATAGTTTTCAAATATTTTACTAATGGTCTAGAAGTAATCTGGGTCTGTAGCGCATTTTTTTTCTTAATTTTTTTTTCTGCAAAACTTTTTTCATTCAGTACTGATAGTCGTGCCTTAAATATTGTTTGGATTCCATGCTCCAATATTGAGATATGGTATAGCCCAAATCCACCAGCCGCCACTGGTGTGGCTCACGAATTGTCTTCGGGATAGGAATATATCTGTAATACTGCTAGAAAGCTACACTCTAGTACCGTACACTAAGGTATTCCAGGCAGAACGACTTGCCATCTTTGCAATTGCAACTAAACAAGTTAGGAATTTTAGGTTATGGGACATTAAATGTGCATAATTCTGTAATCTTTGCTTAAGATTACATATAAACTCAAGACCGTAACAAGGGCGAACAATAAAGGGCGGTCTGATTATTTGCTCGAAGCCGAAGGACTCTGCATCAAATAATCACAGTTCTAACAGGCAGGAATAACACTTCACATTGCAATTGCCCAAGTAGCTCAAATTGATTTTTTAAAAGCACTAAAAATATCTACTCCACCTTTTTATAAAGCTTAATGCTGTATTATTAGGAGTTGACAACAATATTTCAGTATTAAAGAGGTATCGATATACCCCAAATAGGCACAGTTTATACAGGCTCAGTAGGCATCGTAAATAGTACATAAATGCTTAACTAGCAATATAGCAACATCTCTGTTTCATATTACCAGCTTTTATAAACCATATTATAGAGCTATTAAGAAGTTGCTGTATAAAGACTACAAGTAAGTTCTTATGCAGTAAAAGATTGCTTTAAATGTGAGGTACGGTTTGCAATTATAAAACAATCATATTATAGTGTCTGTAGCAACTCCAATGTAGTAACTTTGCAGTTATTGTATTGCAAAGATATAACTGAAATGATAAAAGTATATAAATGCTTAAAAGCAATAACTTTTTGTCGTAAAAGAAAATTACTGAGTTAGGGTTTCCAACATATTGTTACGCCACTGGACTGTGTTGACCGGTTAGATTAGGCTGGAATTGTACACGAACGTCCGGGAATATTCTGGAGTGCTCTAGACTGGGTCAATGGATGTATAAATAAGACGCACGGCGGGCCGAGATTTAATCTTAAGTTGAACGTGAGCGAGTAAAGAAGTAATAAGAAAGAGACTTATAAGTGTTCAAGTGTAATTATAGTTAAGACAGTAATTAGTCTATTGTTGTTAATTGTTAATTAATAAATAAAGTAGTGAATAAGTGTTACCTGGACTTTCAATCAACGAATCTACGGGAAGAGGTGTTTGTGTGGATAGCAAACACGTAACAATATCTTTAAAAAATACTTTTTACACTATTACGGCTGCGTTATAGTTGCCTGTTTTCATTTTGTACACACACACATTAGTGACATAATATGTTTTCTACTGGGATATCGATATAAAAATTGTTATGGCGAATTATTAGGAAACTGAACGAAGATTTTTGCCTACAAATTAGTAGATGCTGTCGTCCATAGAAAACTAAACTTGTCATGTAAAGAAAACTTTTCTGTTGAAACATGCTATGTTACCTCGAAATAACAGACGCTTCCAAAATTTCTTAAATTTGATATTATTAAAAATTATTTAAAGAATACATATATTTTTATTTTTCTATAAAGTTGTCATAAAATAATGTAGCCATGTATTCTTAATACCCCATAAGGGATTGTTGTAAATGTTTAGCAAAATTTTCCTTTTCAAGTGATAAAAGATTAATTACACCTCGAACTGATAACAATGGTTATATTTACTTTTAGAAAATATAATATGGCTTCTTGAAAGAATCCGAAGAAGATCACTACAGAAGCAGTTATAAATCCTTAACGCAGCACTTTGGCTGTATATAAGTGCTACTTACTTTATAAGAGATGTTTTCTCGAGGAAACTTACTTATAAAACAATAATAAACTAATAAAAAGAGTACTCTGGACTTTGTCTGTGTAGAAGTGACATTAATAACATTTTGAGAAGATGTATAAGGTATTCTAATTAAACCTTCATAGAGCATTTCAGTGACATATCAATAAAATCTTTAGACAGGTGAATTTGATTGTTAAAAATCCAAATTTTTTGTAATAATTCAATTCATGACGACATAATTTTGGTCTAGAGGCATGTATGATATTGGATATTTTTGTATTTCAGCCCTATATTTGTCTTGAATTTACAATTAACACGTGAGGTCCTCTTATTATGCTTAAAACTTTATAAATAATATAATATGGCAACTTATAGAACTAATTGGTTGTAATGAAGCACTCACTAAATAGCTTATAAAGCAATTGGGTGGAATAAAATTGCTGGTAAAACGATCTCACAGCATAAATATGAAGCTACTTTATTAAAGCATCTTATACAGTTTTTTCACCTCGTAAAATGCTTAGTAAGATCTTTTATATAGATACAAACCACGTGGATTTATAACAGGTGTATATATTATATAACATATATGCAACTGCTTTACAGCTTAGCTATTTCTCGATGGTGGCTATTTACATTGAGTTTTAAAGGATTTTAAAGCAAAATTTTATAGCAATATAGTTAAATAAGCCAAATGCCACCTATCGCAACCCTAATATAGATTATTTATACAGACTTTCAACGTGTAGTAAAAGAAGTATTCCATAAGTATTTATGCAATTGAAATTCTATTTTCGAGATTTGTAGCTACGGTCTTCCACTTTTATAGAATTATTTTATAGCTAAACTTATTTCATCTCATAACGTCTTAAAAGATCACTTAGATCACGTCATAGAACGAAAGCGATGAACCGCTTGACTACAGTATTAGTCTCCGCAATGAAATTAGGGACTTTGCAACTACATATAGCATTATTCATATAACTTTAAATTACTTCTTCGCTTTTCTCATTGCTTTCGTTCTTTGGCGTTTCTACAATAAAAATGATCTATTCAATTAAATTAATATTATTGGCTTGAGAGTTTGATTCCTCGAGCATTTTTCTAAATGTTAATTTAACTTTCCTTCTGAAATTTCCACTTCGCTTTGTCTTTTTCCAATACTTGTCCATATTGCAATGTAACACTTAATAACAAAGAGCATATAAAATCCGCACGGAGCTTTAATCAAACTATCTAAGTGATCTTTAAGAGGTTATGAGACAGGTTAAGTTTAGCTGTAAAAGATTTCTATAAAGGTGGAAGACCGCAGCTACATAACTCCAAAAGAGAATTTCAGTTGTATAAATACTTTTTAGAATACTTCTTCTACTACAAGCAGAAAGCCTGCATAAATATTCTATATTAGGGTTGACATAGGTGGCATTTGGCTTAAATAACTATATTGGATGGAGAATATATTGCTATAAAATTTTGCTTTAAAACCACTATCGAGAAGCAGCTAATCTGTAAAACTGTTGCATACATGTTATATAAAGATTAATACACCTGTTACAAATCCACGTGGTTTGTATCTGTGTAAAATATCTTACTATGCATCTTATGAAGTAAAGAAAACTGTATAAGATGCTTTAATAAAGTAGCTTTATATTTATGCTGTGAGATCATTTTACCAGTAATCTTTTTCCACCCAATTGCTTTATGAGCAATTTAGTGCTGAATAAATCTTCAATATAATCAACTAGTTCTATAAGTTGCCATAATATATTACTTATAAAGTTTTAAGCGTAATAAGAGGACCACATGTGTTACTTGGATGATGACGTGGGATAAAGTATTTTTTTCACGCCACATGCCGTTACACAGACTTTGGACATCTAACCTAATAATAATTTCTTCCTTTCAATAAAATATAACTAGATTTAGCTAACTATGTATATGCAAACAATAATTATTTATGTTTTAAAAAATCTGACATTTTAATTGTTTCGTATTATGCATTTTTAGAAAAAAATAGTAAATTAGTAATAATTATTTTAGTATTACATAAACATCATTTAAAAATTTATGATGTATTTAAAATTAGTAATAATTTTTGCATTTTTAATGTTATAATTAACTCGTGGTAAAAATAATATGTATCTGGAATGCTACCGTACTCTAAAGAGGCATTTCGTGAATTAAATACACAAATAATTATTGTGAGAGATATACAGTTATCATGACAAATGAACATAAATAAATAATTCCTAATGATTGAGTAAAGTTACAGGACACTATGCATGTATTATTATAGAGAACATAATTGTTATTAGTAAAGACCGCATCTCGGGAATTCATTTCAGTTACGGACTTACGTACAACTCTCCTACAACTAATAAAATGAGAATAAATATTGTGAAATGCAATGGTACACGATTTTTTTTGGAATTAATTAATAACCTTCTCATATCATTTTATTGTATGTTAGTAATTCCTTGCAAAATACAACACATTTATGTGCTCGCGTAATTAATTGAAACAGTGAAGAAACAAAAAACTAAATTTTAAATGTGGGTGCTTTCATGTTAAAAATATAAGCTGTACTGTTATATATTAAGAAGATTAGTATTTAATTACTGAAAAGTCTAAAATAAATTTCCCTTAATTAAACCCATATGAATTACCAAAAACTAAGTAATGAGGCACTAAATCAAACATAGGCGCCGACTTCTCAAAATTCTCGCGGGTGCTTCTCCAAAATTTCATTTAATGGGTAATAATAACCATCAGCATACATTGCATGCGCTACAACTAAGGACAGTTCAAGACGCTAATTTGTCGGCGGGGGGCGTGGCTACGATGACGTAGACAACGTACCGAATTCTAAAATCTTTATTATAAAGGGCCGTGTAGGCTAGTGAATTGCGATTATAATTTTGTTGCAGGAGGAGGATAGCAAAATATAAAGAATTAAAATCAAATTTATAATACACATTTGAAATTTCTTTAGCAATGAGTTTACCAAAATTTGCAAAAAACAATTAAGATTAACATGTAGTAATAAATAATTATAAGCTTTACACACCCATCTTTCAAATTTAAATAAAAAGAAAAGAACACAATAAAAATAATTAAATAACGTAAAATACAATTACAATATTCACTTAATTTTGTTTGTTTCAAACATGAAAACAGTTAAAATAGCTCTAAACACAGCTAAACACATGAAAAAGCAAGCGTAAACTAAGCAGTTAAATCCGACGATGACGTCATAAATACACGCCACGCGAAGATTGGAGAACCAACAAATGTGAATAAGCTATCCTTCTCTAGTCGGACTATTTTTGTGTATATGCTACGATAATTGAGTCATAATATTCTGGGTACATTATTCTAACATTATCAAGAAATTTACATTAGCAGTCATGTTTGTTGCAGGAAAAATGCCATTTTTGATCTCATGGGTGTTCAAGTACCCGAGTTCCCACGGAGTCCTTGCCAATGAAATCGGATGTAGGTTTTGTACGATCGTACACCTACATACATCGCAATTGAAGGCACGTGCGAGTTTGCTGTTTGCAATTGCATTTGCAGCAGTTTACAGTTACATTACATTCGATAGATAGAGTCTCAGATGTTTTATTATGTTATTGTGAAAATAATGTGACGACGGGTTCTTCGCGAAATACCGTGGACCGGTGGATACAAAACAACCAGGAACTAGATTTTATGATACAGAACTTTATTGCAACTGCTGTAAAAAAGATATCTTGTGTAAACGAAAGTGGAAAGTTTGAAAACTTTCTACTATTTTTTACTACTTGCCTAGTGCCAAAAATTATTAATATAGTGTTTTTGCTAAAGTTCAGTGTTCATCTAATTTTGGACATTACAAAACTCACCCTTCAAAAGCATAACGTAAGATATTGTCTACTTTGTATTGCATATTATTTTTACATTACTTTTTGTAAATATTGGTGTGTTCGCACACTAGCCGATACTGCCACTGATATTCGCGAAATGACTACCTCAGATGCGTTCTTTAGTTATTAGGCTCATTTTAGTTAAGTTATACAGTTAAATTTTTTTTTAATAGGAAACTATTATAAATTACAAGCGAACTATTTTTTATGTCTAAGTTTTTACCAATTTGGTCTCCACAGATGCTGTTGGTCTATTGTGTTCTAGAACCAAAATTCTACAAAAAATTTAATAAACTTGAAAAAATTATATTGCCAAAAAATCACCCAGATCACATAGAAGGCCCTCAGCCATTAGAAACATTTAAAAAATTCCCACTACACGGGTTCAAAGTATCAAATGTTACATCACTTTTTTTCAGCAAATTAGATAAAGAATAAAAAACCATATTCAAAACTTCAAATCGCAATTCTTTATCTTAATTCTCCTATTTTTAAGAGTCAAAACAGTAAAATTAATTTTCATTAAAAAAACCGTTCCATAGTATAAGTGCGACGGCCGGCGTCGCCATGCATTTGAAAACACTAAAATGACTAAAATTTATAGAAAAAAGAAGCTCATAAACAATAATTACAAATAGATCTAAACGATTTTATCGCAGTCCGAGAGGCCCTACAAAATTTTAATTTCAGTGGTCGACAGAAGCTAATAATAATCACAGGCCAAAGCCATCATAAAATAGTAAAAGCTGAATTTCTGCATTGGTATCATATAAATTGTAAAAGATGCTAGTCACACAGACCAAAAAAATAATTTTTACAAAGTCAATTAAGCAAATAATAATTAATGTTAAAATAGAATAGTTTAAGACAAATTAATAACAATAATTTCAGGCAACAATCATTGTTTTCGCAGCGCCTAATTAACCGTCAAATTTCTCTATACGAGACTTAAACTTGTAAAATTGAAGTTTGGTACACCGTGTAGACCATTCAGACAGACAGACCGCATCGGAAGCTTTCACCTAATCGGGAGCTTTCAAAGTGGGGTAGCTTTTGTTCTCTTTACGCAGGTTTAAAAACATAACATTATGTTAACATCGCAATAGATGACGACACAACCCCTATAAATATAAAATTTCAGACAAGTTGAGATAATTATACCACTCGACACTGAAGAGCAAGCATCCTAGTAGTAAAAATCATTTTATAAAGTATAAATTTTCACTTTTGCAATAACATAGACTTGATGTCCCTTAGGGAACGATAATTAATTAATCTAAAACCGGTTGAGAACTCTATTAATAAACACCAACTGATCTAAAGCCCTTCAATCTTTCGTTGGCCGTTTTTACAGGTAAATAGATCTCTACGGGCCCCAGAGGTCTAAAGATAGGCACTAAGAAATTTCTCCACGTGCCAGGCTGGGTTATTCTTTAGTACTCAAGACACGAAGACGGCGTCCACCAACTATAAAATATTTTTACAACATGCACCGCAGAAAACCAGAAGCACTTCTTCGACACATTTTATCATTAGTGGATTTTGGCTTGAGGAGTCTTCCGTCATCAGGTTTTATTGGAAAACTCTACTTTTTATTTATTAAACTTAGAAAACCACAAGCAGGCTCCTATGAATGTAGGCGGTCTACTAATAAAAAATTTAACGTTATTGAAAAAGAATATCATCGTCTAAGATCTCCAAGGACAGGTAAGTAAGTGACTTGCATATTTAGAGACGGAATTATTTTTCAAAAATTATTTTTTTTGCGAGGCGAGGCTTTTGAGAAAATTCTCGAACCTCATTTTATATAAAAAAATTACTTGTATTAAAATCAAGGCTTCATTCGACTTAAAATTCATTTATTTGATAATGTTTGGTTAGTTCTAAGTTTCCCGGGTGCCATAAAATTTTCATAATTTATTGAATTTTTTTTGAGTTTTAAGAATCGACAGTCAAAATTTGTACAAAAAATAAATTTCATCAAAACATTTTGTTAGTTCACCAGGACAGAAAAACTCATTTTTAAATTTTTATAACATTCGACTTAGTCGTTTGAAAATAAATTTTCAAATTTATTTTCATTTTAATAAAATCACATTAAGTATAAAAAGATACATTGCTCAAACAAATTTTTTTTCGAATTCGAAAAAAAATATTTAGTAAATTTTTTTTTTTTTTTTTAGTTTTATAAATCGATCATTATTAAGAAAAGTTATGAATTCTTGCGCGACCTTTTAGGCAGGCTAGTAGTATTCGAGTTGTAGGTCAACTTGCTGTCCAGTCTGCTGAATTTCAACAATTTTTTTAAAGCGTTTTGTGACTGTGAATTTTACGTTCATCTAAAGGACCCCTTGTCCAATTATATTTTTGATCTTAAGTCAAAAAATATTACACTTTCACAAATCACTTGATCTCATTGGTAAAATTCAATTTTGTAAGGAACCCTCTGTTCAAAATTATTATTGGCCTTCAGCGAAAATAAATTTCATAATTCAAAAAGCACTCGCAGGGAACCAAAAACACATTTTTGCAGAGACCCCTTCAATTTTATTTTTGCATAAAAGCTGACTGCCAAAGGCACACAGAAATATTCAACGAGGATAAGAACAGACTAACTTACCTCTCCGTATAATAAAAAATTGATCTTGAGAAAATTCCATTCCTACGATCAAATACCAAGGTAATAAAACTAAGATTATTTTTCGTGGCAGCAAGTCACGTGGCGCCCAACTTAATGAAAGCGTAATAATCCAGCTAGGGAGAAATCAAATCACAGGTCTTCAAATTCATAAACTAAACCTTTGTATTTGTGACAACTGATGCATTAAGATAGGGTAATTCATTATAACATTACCATTAGTTTAGTAGGTACAGATCAACTGATATCTCAAGTATTTCCATAACAAAAAAGTCAACACAAGAACGACTAGAAACTATAAAGGACCATTAACCGAACTGCTAACATGGATTAATTTTGACATCTATCATCTGTGTTATTTTTATACGTTATATAATAAAACGGTTAACACACCAGTTAGTCGCATTAATATCAGTTGAAAATTTTTACCTCTGAATTAAATTCTTAAATTTATTTCTCCGTTTATTGAAGCTTTAAGGAACGGGTAGAGACAGTTTTTATTTGATTTTTCTTGAGGAAATTAATTTTACGAGTAAACAAGCAATATCCTTTAATAGCCGTTTTATTTTCTGATTTAACATTAAACACAATTTTACTGCTGTTGTGAACAAGTTTTGCAAATAAGCCAATTAATCCAGGCGCGAATGAAAAAAATTAAACACTTAAATGATGCTGGTTAGTATACCAAACGCATTAAATTTTTGGAAATAGGTATACGCTTTTTACAATTTCCTCATAACTTTGTGCGACAAAAGTGAAAAAAAATTTCTTGTCAACTTCATGCTAATATCTTTTGTAACTTTTCGTATCACTATTTCTTGAAATCATAAACTTCCATTGTAAACAAAATTGAAAAAATAGATTTTTTCCGATTTTGAAACTAAGCTCAACGTAAAGCTATTGAAGGAAATCACAACAGTTGGATGTCTACAAAAGAACAATATCGTGACCTTAAGCAAAAGAAAGTTGGTATGGCATTTCGAAAAGAAAATAAGTTACATCATTACATTACTAACAAAATATTTGAAACTTCTGACAGAAATTATATCTTACCTTTGATAGGCTGTGTTAAATAGCTACATAACAATTGAGTATTTTATAAAATTGGATTTTTAATTTTTTTTCAAGTTATTTCAATAATCGAGAAGTAAAATAATTCGAATCAGTTTGCACATATTGATTGAGAATTGAAATACGCAACTTTTGTAAGTCCTGCAGTTTCTAAAGCTGCTGCGTATAGATTAAGTGAGCCAAGCCTGTAATGTAACATGTAATGTAACTCAGTCGTCTAAAGCTGGCCACTGACTTGTAATATTTGTCTGTAATGTAACAGAACATTACAGTAGTCAAGACAGCGAACTGAACTGCTAGCACTTGGGTGTGCTCTATCGGGTTGTCGATTTTTTGGCGAATACCTTTGATTGTTATATTACAAGTCAATCAATGTCCGACATTTTCACTGCAACTGGAGCACACTGAACCATAGTCGAGCAGAACATTCAAAACGAGCATTCGATGAACTTATTATTTCTAATGTAATGTAACATGCACACCAGACAAACATTACAAGTCAGTTGCCAGCTTGATTGGCCTTGTGAGCACGATATGAGCGGCTTGTTCGGCACTCGCGGCGATCCAGCGCATGTCGGTTTTTGCAACGAACACAAAGTGATTCATTGCCATAGTTAGGACGTCGCACCGTGTCGTTCGAGATGCCAGTATTTCGGGGCGAGCATGGAGTAAAGTCACAGCTAGACTGGAATTTTAACAAGTAATAATAAGCATACAATACACATAAATAATATAAAAATTTAGAATATTAATAGTTTGGTATACTAATAACCGTTATATTGTCATTATTATTCCTTTTTCAGTATTGAATTAATAACACTAGTAGTAGTGAATGCCAACCTGTCTTAAATTGAGTTGAAAATGTATTTCCTGTTTGGAGATTATTGGTGCAATTTTATTTAATAAGTTTTCGAAACAACGTTGTGAAATTTTTATATTGGCCGATAATTTGCTGAAATTTCAAAACTCCTAGTAGGTCCAAATCGGCCCAATTTTCGAATCGTTCAATACGTCACCATCGTTGAGGCCCTCGTTGTTTTTTAAGAATATTTGCAATATTAAAAAATGCACTATTACCAAAATTCAAAGATTTGGCTTTCTCATCAGACATGTTTGGATTGTCTGGTAAGATTAAACTGTTGACCTCGCTTGCTTGTGGCGTAATCGTCAATTTCCCACGACTCGTGATCGCGAAATAAAATTGCAACGGGCATTACATTACATGTTGCATTACGGGCTTGGCTTGCCTAGCAGCTTAAGATGTTAGTGGTTATTATTCATCAATAACACATGGAATTTCTTTCTTTGACAGAATATTCAACAAAAAAAATATATAAAAGCACAGTTGGTAGTTCAGTGAGGAGATCCGCTAATGTGAAGGAATTTATAATGTCTAAAGTGATACTCGACTATCCGACGAAGACAAGAAAACTGCTACAAATATAGACAAGGTTATAAAAACGTAATTGAAACTACTAAGAAATATTCATACAATCCCTATTTTGCAAATTCTAACAATAAAGCTAGTTAGAAAATAGTTAATACAAAGTATATACAAAGCGTTATAAAATAGTACCCTCCCACTCAAACATAAATATTGATAATTTCAACAGTTTTTGCTAGTATTGCTGAAGCATTTGTAAATTCTATAGAAGACATAGGCAAATACCCTATGTCTTCTATAGAGTTTACAAATAGATCTTTTAAATGATTTTTTTTTCATTTTATTTACACCTAACTATCCTATAAGAAGTTGTTGATATAGTGTGAGTAAAAATACCACTTCATTGGTTATATACTGTATACCATGCCATGATGAAAGAAACAAAAAAAATATTAATTACTACTATATTTCTAAGTTTAATCTTAAATGCATCTGAAAAAGTCAAATACCAAAATAAGTATTGATTAAACTGCTTAAAAATACAGTAGTAAACTTAGAAATATAGTAGTAACTAATATTTTTTTTGTTTCTTTCATCATACCAAGCTTTAAAAAAAGAAAAATTACAGCGCTATACAGGGTGTCTCACCAGGAACTGCATCGATCGGTATAGGAAAAGTATGCACCAGAAAATTTTTAAAATTTAGGGAATTACTAATGGCGGTATGGTCAATCCAACTAAAATAATTACAAGCATCTGGCACTTCCGGTTATACCGGAAGTAGATACCAACTTGCTTATTTTAAATGGAATACACTATATATTTTAGAGTTTTTGAAAAGAGCAGAAAATTCTGAGTCAAACACATATCCTATGCCTAAACCCAGCCGTTTCAGAGATATTTGACATTTAAAAAAAATGTTGACAGGTGTAATGGTTTACAATAACCTTTATAACTTTATTCGTGTAAAAGATACTCATTTGCTTCTTGGCACGCAGAAGGACCATAAGATGAGCTACGCTATACAGTTTAAAGAAATTCAATAATGGTATACCAAGTGTTCCATTATTGACGTTACGTTTTGTAAACTTCAAACCGCGAAAACTTGCTTAAGTCAAATAGAACACCCTGTATTTTTTTACATCAAATTATATATAATTAAATTCCTTTTTTTCTGATATCAGCATTGTGGGGGTTTAAGCTACAGCTTTTTGGAATATTAGCGATTTTCTTAGAAATTCAAGAATTTCTAGTAAAAATTTTATCAAATTAGCCATGATTAGAAGCAATCAGTAATGTCACTCATTCCCTTATCTCAAAAAATGCCACTACGTTTAAATTACACTCACAAAGACTTTTTGATTTTTTTATTATTTATGGAGAATGTGATAAAGTAATATCAAGAACTTGTAAACATTTGCTACTCGATATCCACAAGAACGGAAAATAACACTAAACACTGTAACATGCCTATTAATTGGATTGAAGCCACTTTGCATAAACAAATAGTTTACCTCTAATTCGGCTTGCGTTAGTGGCTTTTTCGAAGTCATGTTTCGAGTTCATGCAAAACTGAAATGAAATACAGGTGCTTGACACATAATAGCTTAAGACTAGTTAGGGCACATATGACTCATCGGACTTGATAAAGAAAGAGATAATTGAACATAGTCCGATGTACCATATATAGTACATGGAATTAGCATAGGGAAAAACGCGGGAAATTCCAGCGAAATAACGTAATACTCTATTGTGGACAGGGAACGTGTTAATTTCAAACGCTGAATATTATGGTACATTTATCTATCTTTAGCTCATATTTCGAAAAGTGGGAGAGTGTATTTCGTTGGATAACATCAATTCAGATATAAAAATGTTCAAACATGGAATTCCTCATGGCTCTGTGGTCGGCCTATTTTGTTCAGTATTTATATTAATATTGTGCATGTATTTCTTGACAGAATTAGGAGTACGCTATTTGCCAATGACCTAATGTTAAAATCTCTCAACCTAACAAATAAGCAGATATGGCTGTAGTAAAATTGGAAGGGTGGTTCTCAGCAAACAAATTAAAGTTAAATAAGAAAAAAATATTTATAATTAGTTCCAATTCGACTGTTACTAGACGAGATAGTTTTACGTTTTTAGGTATAATTATCGACGATGGTTTAAAATGTGACGTACAAACTGAACATCTAGGTAAAAACTTATCTAGCACATTTTTTTGTTATTAAGGGTTTAAATAACTAGTAGAGAGGCTAATCTAATATTAGTTTATTTGGCCCTTTTTCACTTTCAGGTGAACAATGCAGTAATATAATTTTAGACATACGCGAAAAGTTTTCATTCTGTAGAAAAGGGTCACAAAAACTCTCGCAGGAGTCATTTACGTAGAGCATTTTAAACCACCATTCATTAAACTGAAAATAATATCACTACCAAACCCGTACATCTACAATGCAATGGCTTTATTGAAATTCATAATAGAAACGTTTGCTACAGACATTCTGATATTCATACTCATAATATTAGGTATAAAAACAATCGTTATAATCTTAGTACAGCTTGTCTAAATTCAAGACTAATTCTTTGGATTTCAATTTGTACAGTAAAGTACCTAGTGATTGATATATTTTGGTTTAGTATAAGAATTAAATGTCATTTATTGAATAACTGTTTTGATTCTGTAGATGAAAAGTGATTTAATCTGTTGTATTATCAGCTCTGTATTTTCTCTTTTATTTTTAACCATGTATGAATGTACGTTTTAAAATAAGATCAAAGTGGACAAAACAACCATTTTTTGTTGTTTTTAATAACGATATTAAAACTTAGTGGGAATAGGTCAGTCAAAATAGGAAAATTACTTTTTTTTTAATTTAGTCGACATTTCGCTACACTTATTAGCGTCCTCAGGACTAGTTAAATTGTATTTCTCTTATTCATAATAAGTAAAAAATTAAACAAACGAGAACTGGTATAAAACATCGGTTTAAGTAAATAGAATATAAAACGCATAAACGGTCTTTACCTTCTCAACGATACACAGCAAATAATCATTTGATTGACATTTTCCCACTGTTGTAATATCAATATATAGCAGGTCACTAAACCTTCAAGAAAGTTTTTAAATAATCTTAGTGTATTAAATTGCATTTTATATATTTCAATTTCGTTTCTGTCTAAACAACATTTGAACTCTATATAATTAGTTAAACACAAAATAAAAAATATATTTAATGTACTATACTGATAACATTATAGAGTAACTTACTAATAGAAATAAAAAAGAATCACATTTTTTTAAAGGCGGGTTTTACCGGGTTTCAATGAATTTGAAATGTCATGTCTATAAAATATAATAAAAAATTCGATAAGAAGAATATTCAAGCTAAATAAAACACTAAAAATTATAACAAGTTTTCAAAAGTATTTTCATTTTGGTTAATACATAGCCCATAGGTATCTAATAAAATAAGAAGTATTTAAATAATAGTAACACGTTGACTGTGATGGTAAATTTGAGATATGAATTTATGAGCGGTAAATGCCCCGGAGATATGTATCTTACTCTTATCTATGCGGTACTTAACTCCGGAGGTATGTAAGCGGTTGTAATTTTCTAACGTCATCTAGTAATCGGAGGTAATATTTCCTATTACAAATACAGTAATATGTAGTTTAGGACGTGATCTTACTTCTGCTTGACCGTATGTGACTTCGTCGTAAAGTACTGCATATTACTATTACTTGCAGATTGTATCGCCTTTTGGTTAGTCAAATCAAGCATATATCTAATCATATTGTGAAGAACTAACTCGATCATTCGGTACCGTCAACTGATGGGGTACGTACGGCATACACAATGCTATGTGCGATACACATCTCCAGAGGTATGTAAAAAACTGACGCTCCTATCTGAACATATTTGATATACTCTAATATTTTTAAAAATAATATTTTTATTGCACCCGCATATAGTGATAAACTAGCGAATTTAACTGCCGCATGAGAATTATATCCAATAAATGCCGCCGGAGATATGTACTGCAATTATGTGTTAAACATTAAGCACCACAACCTGCTATATCCCTAAAGTAATTTTATATGGAAGGAGGCTACACATTTTGGAGACAACTGACAGACACGTAATAATATCCAAATATTTGTGTTTCTCAAGAAATCCCAGCTCCACGGCCGAATTCGACCCTGGAACTTCGGGGTGAAGTGCAAGTATCCTTAACACTCGACCACAGAATAATTTAATTAGCCTGAGAAGTCTTGCGCGAAATACTCTGTATGTGAAATAAGTAAATTTAAAATTTATTGTTTAAAAACAAACATTAACAAAATGAGAGGGAAGTGTTAAGGAATTCCCCAGTCTGTGTTGTTTAACAGGATTTAAGATAATTTCGGTTTCATTCGGTTTAGATTATCACAATTTCAATTTATTTATTCCTACTAAACCCATAAGCCTTTACACCTACCTACCACTTATTTCCATTTCATTTACCAATCGACACAAAATCAACATTGTTCGAAACGAGCACAAATAATTTCAGTGCCTCAATTGTTTGTATTCGGTGGCTTAAAATTTCCGTGCTACCCAGTTGATTGAAAATGTGTGTTAGAAAAATAATCGAGATGTGAACATTTTCATTGATAAAAGTTTTAATAAATTGATTTTTTTTGTAAACGCATACCTTGTAGTGATTAATTATGATATTTCTATAGTTTGACAAATTCTTGGAAAATTATTCACTTGATTAAATCGAAATAGGTTTCATACGTGTTGTTTAAGTATACCACTTGAAATTACTCGCTTAATTATTGCAATTAGATCAAAAGTTTTAATAAAGATTATAGGTAATTCCCAGACCAATATTGTGAAAAAACTAAATATCAGTTCAAAACCTATTTTTTCACAAAATTATGTCAATTTAAAAAAATTTAACAAAAACGTTTTTTAAGCACTTTTAAGCAACATTTCCTGATGAAAGTCGATTTTGGACATACATACTTACAGACCAAAAATAATAAAAATTTTATTTCATGCTGCGGATCTCATTCGTCATTTAATATGGTTTCCAGGTTTTTGAAAGTCTGGACTTGTTTTATGGGAGCATTATCAATATACATGGCAATATTTTTTAAAGGTGGAGGATTTCTGCTCAAAATTATGAACTTTGTTTTCGGTATATTAATCTCCATGCCTACTCTGTTTATTTTGCTCAAAAGCCACTGAAGGTCATCATGATTGTCAATTATAATTACTGTGTCATCAGCATATCTTATGTTTGCTATCAGAGTA
This sequence comes from Rhamnusium bicolor, assembly GCA_029963845.1. Lineage (NCBI taxonomy): Eukaryota > Metazoa > Arthropoda > Insecta > Coleoptera > Cerambycidae > Rhamnusium > Rhamnusium bicolor. Next base: position 634,275 of record JANEYF010002960.1, read on the forward strand.
CCGTTTACTTTTATTCTACATTCTTCGCCCTCAAGTGTTTCAGAAAATATGTTTTCAACGTAAAGTTTAAATAACGTCGGCGAATAAATGCAACCCTGACGAACACCCTTCAGCACCTCAAATTATTCTGTGCTAATTGAGTGGTCCAATCTAACTCTAGCTTTCTGATTCCAGTACAGATTCTGTATAATTCTAATGCCTTTTTCGTCGACATTAGCGTTATGCAGCAATCTCAGAAGAGTGTCGTGCCTGACCGTGTCGAAGGCCTTTTCATAGTCAATGAACGTCATAAACACATCTTTCCGTTGATCAAGGTAATTTTGGACTAAGGTATTCAGGCAGAATACTGACTCTCATGTTCCCATTCCACTTTTGAAACCAAATTGAGTCTGTCCGCTCAGTTCTTCTAGCCATTTGAACATTCTCGTGTGTAAGAAACGTACAAATATTTTTAACGGGTGGCTCTTTAAGCTCATTAGGAGATCATATTATATTTTGTAGCATTTACCTTCTTCGGATGCATTATAAAAGTGGACTGTAGCCAATCAGAAGGAATATATCCGGGTATCATAAACACGATTAAATAACCTGACTAGTACGTTCATGTTCTCTCCTTCCAATAGTTTTATTGCCTCAGTATTAATTTCATCTGAACATGGAGCCTTATGTGATTTTGCTACTTTTATTGCATATAATATTTCACTCCGCATTATAGGTGGTCCGGACAAGCTATTGGTTGGGCGTGTGCAAGTTGGTTGAGGGTGACGTTGGTTATTGAAAAGATTTGATTCATACTCTTCCAGGTCTTCGTAAGTTCTTTTTCCGACGTTATTGGTTCATTATGTTCATTTCTTAGTCGTACCTGTTGTTGCTTCCTGTAAAGATTCGAAATTTCTTGTGTAAACCGAATGTATCACCTTTTTCTTGTAGTGTTTCTATTTCTATACATCTTTCTTCCATTCAACGTTCTTTTACTTTTTTTTACCTTTTTCCGAATTTCTTTATAAGTTTCTTTATATTTATGTTGGTCACCCCGGATTTTATGTTGTCTATGCACTTCCATTAGGTTCGAATATTTCCTCCTTCATCCATTCGTTCTGTTTCTTTTTCGATATTCTTGTTCGAATTAACAATAGCTTTTTTTATATCTGTACAAATTTCTTCGATATTTTTAGTTTGTTTGAACTTCCGGAAATGTTTATTTACTGATTTACAGTATATAGCTTTAAGAGTGTCATTTCTCATTACTTCTCTGGTATCTAAATAAGTGTTGGGGAAGCTATTTTTATCTTTGCTAATTTGTTTTACATTAGTTATTAGTAATGAAACATCAGCCCCCGGGTAAACAGCGATTCTTTTTATACAGTTTCGAAATCTGTAGATTAAAATGTAGTCAATTTAATTTCTTATTATCGAATTATTAAATAAGAAATCAAAAATAAATAAAGTACGTTACCAACTGATAAATTCCAAGTAATATTTTATTATATACATACAACAATAAGCATTGGCATATATTTATTTTCTTTGCATTCAGATCTCAGAATAATATGCTATAAGTTTTTTTTATAAAAAAAAATAATTCGCCCAGTGCATTACTTTTCAAGAAAATGTAAGAAATAAGTTGTTCCAAAAATGCACATTACAAATTCAGAAGCCTCGTTACAATTTACCGTAATGTGTAGTATATGTGTTACTTTTGGTGGCTGGTAACAATTTGTGCATAACCCCTACAATTTCTGAGAAATTCGCGTGGGAATCGAAAAATTGCCAGTTTTGAGAGTTTTCTGAAAATACCATATAATTCTTTCTTCATATAAAAAATCCTAGTTACCAACCACCTTAAAAAATATAGAATATATTATATGCCAAGTTATTAGTCATTACGTCTAATCAATTATGTTAAATATCGTGGGAATTCAATTTCGTCAAACTGGAAAAATGTTCAAATTGTTTATTTTCTGATAGCTTTTCATCACTGAATCGAAGCCTTATCGGTTCCATCTTCTTTATTTCCTATTTTGGCGTAAAGATTATGCTTCTGAATTTGTGCTGTGCATTTTTGGAACACTCTATATAAAAAGTTCTGAGGCTCTTATATTTTTTATTTGCAATTCTGTTATTACAGCTATTATATCGAGTAAGTTTGGCACGATCATCATAGTATGTAAAATCATTAAAATAGAATTCTGTCTGGATTATACCGTATCATCGTCAAATAACCTATTTTACACCAGACCAGATTGACGCTGTTCATGTATAATGGTTCATTTACAGATGAACATGATTATCCATATCGATTGCCAAGGGACATGCAATAGTTATTATTTACCACTGTTAAATGTATTTAAAGAAGAATCTGAATAACTAAGCCAGCAATAAAATATATACATTTGTATAAAAATAACTAAAGCTAACTATAACCCCCTCAGTAGGGAGAGGTTTGAAAAAGAAAAGGCATTGATTAAGGATATAGCTGCGATTAATGGATATTCTATAAGTTAAATTAATAAAATAATTAGAAAACGTAAATTTAAAGAGACACTTCGAAATCATTCGATCTTTCAAAATGAAAGAGAAAATTCGAAATTTGTATCGATTTCGATCCCCGATTCACTCGTGGTATTGGTAAGATTCTTAAAGATATAGGTATAAGAGTGGTTTATTTATCCGGAAATAAACTACAACAATTTTTGGCAATCTAAATGACAAAATTGAAACAAACGAAAAGTCGGGGATATATGAAACTGGTTGCAAGGAATGTAATATGGGACAATCTAGACGATCAGTTCAAACTAAATTTAAGGAGCATATTATGGCTGATATCAAATATGGTAGAACAGATAAGTCTGTTGTCCAACATGCATGAGAACAACCATAAAATAGATATTGGGCATTTCAGATTAATTAGGAATGTAACAAATGGATCCATTTAAAAGCTTGAAAATAACAAAGTGTAAAAATAATATGAATAGTGACAGAGGGTCAATCCCAAATAGCCCACTCTAAATAGGGTACATTGTTAGTATAGGTTTAAATTTAATCGTCTCCAGATGATGCCAACTTGGTTGGCGAAAAGTGCATCGAGTTCATAATATGGTTTTGGTGTTTTGTGGAATACTACGTTAGTGTTATAACCCATGAAATTGGTCTAATACAGCATGCATTCTTAGTATAAAATATAATGCATTATTTATTTTACCATTATATTATTAGTTGTAAAATGATATACTTATGAATCTGATGTGGCAAGAAAACCTCAATCAGTGAAGTAACCAACATCAATTTGAAGATTTAGAATTATTTTAAATATAACGTAGATAGGTTGATCCCATATGAGTAATTATTCATGATAAAGGAAACAGAAAAATTCTCATAAAATTCCTTTATTAATGTGACCGGTTTCGTGAACAAATTAATTACTTCACATCCTGTGTCTGATGATGTGAAGTAATTAATTTGTTCACGAAAACCGGTCACATTAATAAAGGAATTTTATGAGAATTTTTCTGTTTCCTTTATCATATTTTAAATATTTTGAATTGTATATAAATATAGATTAAAGAAACATTATGTATTTACTATATTACGCAGTGCCCGCCTGACGATGGATGCACATTTGTTGATTATCTTCTGCCGCAAATAGAAAAGTATCTCTGGTAGAGTAATGGGCACTTCGAGTTTTAAATTAGACTCCTCAAAAAGAAGTCCAAGGGTGCCAAATCTTACAAAGAGCAGGCCATTCCATCAGACCCTGACGTCCGATTCACTTGACAGGGTACAGATTGTCAAGGCGATTTCTAACGACTGAAATAATATAGAGGGGCATCGTCCTGCGAGATGGTTATATCGATCCTTTGAAATTCATGAGCATATTTTGGATTGTTTGGTTCCATGATGATGAAATTTTGTTCTATGAAGTGATCGTTCAGAAATTCCGCCATTCAACTTCTGGGGAAATTGTATGCGACTTTCCTAATACTAGCGGTTGCTCACATTTCCATTAATCAAAAATGAGCATACATCACGGAAGCAAATCCCCTTAGGTAATTATAATGTCGGACAATTATTTCAGTAATGATCTCTCAGAACTACATTCTTCTATGTGCATCGTCCTCCTTTAACTTATGCACAATTTTCGTTTTATATGGATAAAATAATTTTTTTGAGGACTCTCTGGTTGTCCGCAGGCATACATTGTGCAAAAAGGCAACCTGAGATGTTGGTTGCGTAGGATTCACCAATATTTCCGCCATAATATTAATTTTCTTATTCACTCAAAGAGATGGTGTTTTTTTATTGTGGATGGAACCAGTCCTTATGAATTTCGAAATGAGCTCTCTCAAATATTTCCAACATATGTCTGTTATTAAAGATCCACCCTGCCGCATCATCATACCTATAGAGTAAACAAAGTAACAAGTTAGCAACCAAAAATAAATATCACTGAAAATAATTCCATATCAATGGATTAGTTTGAATTATTTCTGACTGCAAAACACAATCCTATAATTAAATGGTGTTAATCACATCGCCAAAACCGAATCATGATAAGTCAAGATCATTTAACATCAATCAATCACAGCGAGTCAAAGAAAATAGATGCCTGTTTGAACATTTTCAAATGGTTTCAGAAAAAAATAATATTGTTACAGATTAGCATATAATCACATTCCGATTTGATTTGCTTCGGTGAAAGTACAAGAGTTAAAACTCTGTCTAAACTGACTAGTTGCAGTTGGATGAGAGAGGCATTCCAATTAATCGATCAATTTATATTACCGGGTTTCTTCTTGAAAGTTGGATGTATAGTCTGTCCCAAACTCGAGGCTCACTGATATTTTTGTTTCTTATTAGAGACATAGGTTCATTTAAATGGAAACGGTTTTGAAAAGTTTCATCAGAAAATTAGAACTGCTCTCAAAAATTTTTTATCTGCTGCAGATTTTGAATAAATAAAAAAAAAATCAATTCTTGATTTTCCTTCATAATTTTATTTTTTGATTATTTTTTAAATCTGTGAAACATGTCTGAAGAAACTTTTTGAATTATGAGTAGGTAGTCATATTCACTCTCTAACGTTTAAGATTTTAAGACCCATCACGCACCTAATTTTTTCTCTCATTTCAATATCATCGAGCTATTATTTTTAATTCAATTTGAACAAATAGCATAATTATTAGATGTAAATTATTTAATCAAGCAATTTTGACAGCAATAGTAAGCCTCGATTGTTTTTTTGTTCAATGTTTTTATAGCCTACTAGTTAAATTTATAAGATTGACTTCAAGTTAGGATTAACTAATATTATGAGAAAAGTAGTAAGTAACTTAATTTTTGAAATTTTTTTCGTTCAAAGGTTGTTACAGGTTACAGTGGATAAATTAGATAAAAAAATCTGAAAATCGGTTGACACTGCAGGCCATCCCTGAAACTTCCCGCTATTTTCGAGCTTAAAGCGCTCAAAAATATATGTATTAGTTAATTTTTGAGCTCTCCGAGCTCAAAATATTATACACATACATTTTTGAGCTCTACGATTAGGTGAAAAATCTCGAAGTTATATTAAAAAAACAGTTTTTTGTAATATTTGAACTGCGACATCTGTTGAACAAATTAACCAATCGAGATGCAGTTTGCAGCATTCAACGCAGTTTTTCAAGTACAAAAAGTTATGTTTGAACCAAAAATCGATCCGACAAAAATTTTGAATGTTATTTCAAAAAAACACTTTTTTTGCGAATTTTTCGTAATCGATATCTCTCGAACGAATTAACCGATTTTAATGCGGTTTGCGACGATCGACGTTGTTTTATAGGAAGAAGAGCTGATTAGATTTTTGGAATTGACCGGTTCAGTAGGTAGTCTAAAAGATATTCCAAAAAAACAAATTTTTGCATATTTTATTTTTGATATTTATTAAAATCTACCAGACTGAATCGGTTCTAATTCTCGAGAAATCTAAGTTGAGTTAACCCCTTTAGGAAGCCGCAAACCGCGTTTCGATTGGTCAAGCCGTTCAAAAGTTATGAGAGGTTTACATACACCATACACACATACACACATAAATACATACAGCCATACAGACACCATCGTGGGAATAGTCAGAATAGCTTCTTAGGGCCTCAAAACGTCGAGATCTGACAAAAACTCGATTTTCGAAAATCGGGGTGAAACCAATAATTTCCCGATTTCTGAAAATTTTCAATTTTCTTAGCGGGAATTTAAAAAAAACAATTATTTCAAAAATATGTAATGTAAGCATACCGTTAAATAAATTTTAATAATTTACTGTATTATGTGTTATTTATTTATAAATCATTATTATAAATTTACAACTTCTAAAATTGACATCTCAATTTATAACACAAAACAGAGACATTTTACATTCTCATATTAAAATAATAATCAAAGAAAGAGAGAGTAAAAATTATAGCATTGTTTGGCAGCTATTGACGGATTCTACATTAATAATTAAGTTTTCCTTTTCTGTTTATGATGGAGCCTAACGTTATTAAAGCTAGTAGCGAACATTTGTCAGAATTGGATTATATTATGTTTCAAAAGTTCTTTGCCAAAAATATTGACTATTTTAGCGTCGATTTAGAAGTGTGAAAAATGCAAGGTTAGTTTAATTATACTAAAAAAATATATTCCGTAAATTACGTAAAGTATTATTATTTACTTGATAGTAGATATTTTGTGTAGCAAAATTAACAGTAATAAAATAATTCACTAGATATAAACTAAACAACGTAACAATTGACAGACAACAGCCACAGAACATATACTGTCAGTCAGTTGCCACATTAAGAAATAAATTTGAAAAGTATGGAGTTCATAACACAATGCTCCAATATAAATTGGGCACTAAGCTGTACTGCGCATGTTTTAAAACGTGACGTAACCATGTCGACGATTTTAGCGGGAATAAAAGTTTTCAAATTTCACTGTTTTTTTTTAGGATAATTTAAGCCTTGGGAAAAGAAGGCAATTAGATACACTGATATACCATGACATACGAGAGTATAAATACAAAGATGCCTCAACTAAGCTGATTAAAAATATTATTCAAAATTGTAATGTTTATGTTCCTTATGTTGAATTTATTACACATCTTGTTAATTGGATCAAGGAAGAATGTGATAGTATTATTAATTTTTTAAAATAATCTAAAATTAAACTGTAGGTAAATTCAGTAAGTACTGTGTATTTCTTTATGTTAGTTCTCCCCGTCTACCGAGGTCTTCCCTGCATTGTCAGAGTTATAACATAACAATGTCCTGATCAATTCCAGAGCGAGAAGTGTGTCGGACTGCTTGTATTTATCGTTTTTCTTCTCATTATTTCACATTTTTTGAATTTAGGTTTAGTTACTTATTCTATATAGCGACTAACTGCATGGTCTACAACACAAAGCAAAAAAAAAAGTGTATAAATAAATAACAAAAAAAAAAGTGAAATGATCTCATTAGAAACGCCGAAACGTTGGAGAGTAAATCTGACTACACAAGAGTATTTTCTATAAAATGTTACTTTAAAAAATGTTTTTATAGATTTTTTACAGTTATTTCCTTTCGCATTTCTCATTTCATCGACTGTTAACCACATTTTTTTAATTTTTAGTTTTTATTTAAGTCTAATTATAATAATTACAAATGTTTAAATTTACAGCTTAATTGTTACTGTGAGATACATTTTCGTATTACACATGTGAAATACACACACATCGCGCCTCAAAAACAAACTGCGTGTACATCTGGTCAACTGCGTTTATATCTACTCGTATAATGACACCACACTAACTATGGATCCTACTATAATAATTATGATATGTGAGATTATTTAACAAATTTTGTTTGTAATAAAAATATACATTTCTTTGATTTTGGTTGTTCTGACTATTTCGTACGAGCTTTTTAATATTATATATACAATAACATTAATAAACACTATATTTTGTTTTACTCGAAAACAAAAGACAATAGCAAATGTATTGTATCTCTTAAAGTTACCGAGTTACCCCATACAAACATCGAAATTTGTCTACTCTATACCTACATTTCGAAAACAAGTATTATTTTTATTTTATTTTTTTCCTTGAAAACTGTTACTCTGGGGAATTTTTACAAAGACACGTTTTTTTTATGCAAAATACATAATTCAATGCTTGGACGCTGAAAAAATTACAATTAGATAGAAATCGGAGTTGACTCTTATTATTACCCACCCCCTTCTGCACGCCACTGGTTGAAATTTGAATTGGTCACAGGGCTTCGATTATAGCCTTTGTTGATTGTAACTTAACCACCGAAATTCATAAACTGTAACAATAGTTTAGAAAATAAAAAATAAAATTTGTCTTCCGAGCACCATTTTTAAGGGGATGTAACTCCCTTAGGAAGCATTTCCGAACCTATGTTTATTAGACATAGACATATTTTTCTCCGGACAACATCAGCTATCTGTCGTTTAAGTATGGTCATTTCATTTCGGGGCAACTTGTATAAATGTTCCCTCATATATAAAATGATTACTACCTATGCTGGTATTAAATCACAGTTTAATATATCGTTCTGAAATATAACTCATATTAATAATATATTAAACCACAAGTTTAGAAAAGCAAAGTTTTACTAAACGAATATAACTTTTGAGTACGAGCGAGCACAGCGAGCGAGTAACTTAAAAGCAACAAGTTTCATTTTTGTGAGTCGAATTGAGTTTAAGTTACATATTAATTATAAAAATGAGTCTTGCTACTGAAAACAATTTAGAAAATTATTCTGAAGATATTTTAAATGTCGCTTGAGAAGCGTCTTCGAGCTTACTTCCTTTTAAATCCAAGAAAAAATACAAGAAGGTTATGAAATATTTTGTAATTGGTGGATGATAAAAACGCACTAAGAACTGATGAAAGTGTAATGCTAGCGTATTTCTTTGAGAAGGTAAGCTATTTTTTTACACATATTTTAGTGTTTTTCATGCAATGTTTTCATTATTTTAGGCAAAAGCTCTTAAGGCATCCAGTTTATGGTCTACATAATAATATGTTGAAAAGTACTATACAAATAAACAAAAATATGGATATATTACAATACAAAAAGCTACTTGTCTTTTTAAAACGTCAAAATGACACATACGAAGCAAAGAAATCAAAAGTTTTGACTAAGGGAAACGTTACTATAAGACTTTTCGGGTGACAAATTGGTTATAACCAAATAGGACCAAGTCATAATTTGTTAAAACCAGTGTAATTCGAGTGCAATTCGAGGTACCACCCAGTACTACCTGGTATTAGTTGGTTTTAACTCAAGTCTCCACTTGGGTTAATACCGGCGGTTATGAGTGAGACACCGTTTATATGTCAAAAAACTATAAACAAAAGTGACTTTTAGGTTAACGTGTACTAATTCATACAAAAATGCTATTAAAATTCAGTATTAACAACATCATTTTCGAATATGAGGAGAATGATGAAGAAGTAGCCGAAAAACTTATTTACGGTTAATAATAATAATAATTAACATGTTATACACAAAACATATAATAAGTTATATTTCTGATGTTGATGTAAATTTGGGTTTTTGTTGCTTTTAGATGATGCACATCTGCATTTTATCATCGCGCTCCATATTTTTACTGTTAATATTCTAATATTTTAAACAAACGTTAAAGCATGCAACCACTGAACAACTGCATTCATACAACAACATATATAAATAAACAATTCCTGGTGACGACGATTAATCAATCATGTGTCGTCATATTCATTCAATTCAAATAAGTAAAGTGGAGGGGGTTCCGTTTTCTGTTACCATCCATTTCGGGTGTACATACCACCTTGGTTAATACCGTAATGTCTAGTTATTACCGTTTAGTACCATGCGGTATTAACCGCTCTTGTCACCCGAAAAGTCTTTATGCTTTTAAAAGATGATAAGTTTTTATTAATGAAAGTGGTACTAATATTTGGTTTAAATGGGGCATGTCGGCGTGCAGAATTATGCAGCTTAACTGTAAAAGATATAGAAGACACGGGGAAAATTTTGGTTATAACTTTTGCATGATACCAAAAGCAAAAAGAAACGTGTATTTATCGTAGGAAAACGGATATGAAATTTATCATTAGCATTTACGATTGAGACCCAAACAAGTAAAACGCAATAGATTTTTCATTTACTATAATCATGGTAAGTGCACAATACAACCAGTTAGCATCAACAGTTTTGCAAAAATTCCCCAAAAAGTTGCAGAATACTTAAAACTCCCAGATGCATCCAGTTACACTGGCCATTGCTTGAGGAGGACGTCTGCCACCTTCCTTGCTGACAGTGGAGCTGACATTCCAACACTTAAAAGGCATGGAGGATGGCAGTCAACTAGTGTGGCTGAAGGGTATATCGAGGAAAGCATCACCCATAAGTTGAAAATTTCAAAAAGTATATTTCATCAGCAAGAACTAGTGGCACCTCAAGATCATTTAGGGATGCAGACGGAGAATCATAATAGTTTTCAGGAAGAACAAATAGAATTGAATAAATTTGTTGTTGTTAAGTTTTCAAATTTGAATAATTGTACTTTTAATATAATACAACGTTTCCAATATTTAAATAAACAATTTTCTGTCAAACTGTGTTCTATTAACAATGACATTACTATATAGTAAAGTAACAATTGTCTGTGGTAAAGTGCCACTGTAATAAATGATTTTGAATTTAGTAAAATAGCACATTATCAGTCAAAATGCGAAAAACTATTTATCTCTAGATTTTTACTTGTGCTTTTTGTCTATTTTTGTAATTTTATGTTTATTTACACCATTTTTATGCAATTGCTTGTATTTACTACTATTTGTCCCTCACTGTTAAAATTTCCTTTATTTGTTTACAATTTTACTGTGTAAACGTATCCAGTAATGGGGTACTTTATTATAAATAAAAAATAAATAAATATTAGCATGTAATATAAATAACACTTTTTTTTCATTTACATTAATTTTATGAATTAAGGTTGAGGTTATATAAGCATTTGGTCATAATTATTTTCTGTCTACAGTAACAGTAGTACGTAATAAGTAAATTAATAAATGACAAAATATAAGAATGATGAAGTGCATGAATTAAACAATGTATGTGTGTATATAATTCATTGGTGTAATTATTAACCACCATAAGTGAAAAACAAATAAACGCCACGTTGACCAACCTAAGAACACTGTAATTATACCGTTTCAGCATTGTTATGGGATGAATATAAATGGCCTTTCCGTGGCTCTCCCTAACAATGACGGTTAGTAAACGATGGTGGTATTTATCTAGTGATTAACAAGTTAGTGGATGAGAAAAGCCATCCCTGATGTAAGCGTAATCATTCTCCTGGCCCATTTAATCGATACAACACAACAACAACAGTAATCGATCAAGACCTTCCATCTTATCGCTAACTTTTTCTTCTAGCTTTTGTGCATAGTGTGAAATGTATTTTCGGATATAACGAATTGCAAAAAGGTGCTGCAAAATGGTAGTGTAATTCAAATGCGATGGAATATATTTTATATAATTTTTTGCAGAATTCTTTTTACCAAAACTTGTTGATCAAAATATTAATTCCCAACCATGATTCATAAAATATTGAATTTTATTTTATTACATTTTGTTTCAGTCTTTTCAAACTAAACTGTAAATCTAATGTACAGGGTGTGTCAAAATTAGAACTTGGTGAGAAGGTTTCAGCTATTTGCTACTAGAATAATCTTAAATACTAAGTTTCTTTAAAAAACAAAGTCTTCATGAGTCATGATCTAAAATTTTATTTCCCGTATTTTAGAAAATATTCTTAGATGCAAATATTATTAAATATAATTATGCCGTTTAATTTTCGACAAAAAAAAATATGACACAAAGGCTGAAAACAGACGAGGCGTTTTTTGCCGAGTCGGTCGCCGATTCTGCAGACGAAACGTCAAAACAAACGAGGCGGCTGGACACCGCGACGTTTTCCGTATGATCAAAACACACCGAGCGTTTTATAAACATTAGTAAATTTCCTCAGTACATTGTTGTCAGTTCATTCAGACACCCGTTTTGAAATAATGGATTCCGATGAAGAGTTTGTGATACTTCTAGGTGTATTATACTTCAGATTAAAAAGAAAAAAGAATCGTAAAATGTGGACACACCCAATTATTAGTGAAAGAAAAAATAAAGGATACTTTTACACTTTGTACAATGAAATCAAACAAGTCGATGAGAAGTTTTTTAATTTCGTCAGAATGTCAATGACATCTTTTAATGAACTATTAAATTTCATGTATTAATTGTTCGATATTTATTTCCATATCTGTCACTAAAATAATTAAAAAATTTTAAAATCACGTCAAATGGCAACCATGCAGTATACGTACCGATCAAAAACCGCCAGTGTCTGTGTTGCACAAGAGTTAGTACATTTATGAAGGGCCGCTTAAAGTCATAAAAACGCTTTCGGCACATGGTTGGGAACACCGTACTCTCGTCGCGTAGGCGGTGACATTCGTCACCGACGAGACGTATCGTCTGTTTTAATACATTCATAATGAGTGAAGCAAACGACGATTCGTCTGCAGAATCGGCGGCCGACTCGGCACAAAACGCCTTGTCTGTTTTCAGCCAAAGTTTCTGTCGTTTTTGGATATACTTGTTAACAAATGATATACGGGGTTTCAAATAAATTAATTGTATGTTCAATTGTCGTGGGTTATATTTCAGATCAGTTTATAGTATAAAAAATACCAGTCAAAAAAATTTCGGACATGTAGTAGGGTTTACTACCTTCTAGTTTCATGCTACTGGACATGTCCAGAAATTTTTAAAACCGAGAAATATAGAGATACTTTATCATAGTAAAAATTTGTTTAATAATCTTATCTATTTGAGAGATTACAAAAAATTATTAGAAACAATAGTAATTAGAATAATAGTAATAATAATAGGAAATTGTTTTTATTTTCCAATATTTAAGAATACAAATCACTAGAATCCTGAGCTCGGATGACATTGACGTAAAAATCAGGATCGGCATGGAAGGGTGGTACGATATTATAAAAATTCGTACCACTTTTTGTAGTTCATTGCTGATTCAATGCAGTGGAGTAGTGCCAGTAGTAGTGTATAGCAATTTATTTCCAAAGCTTGAGCCGTGATTGTTGCGACTGTGAATACTGCCTGCGTCCAGTGTCACAGTGCGATCTGCGATATGCATCGCGATTGGCTTACTAGCTGCGGCAACGATTCTGCGTATTATGTACTATATCGATACTGAAAGTGTAAAATTCAGAGTCACCGCTTGGTAGCAGTTTAGTCACAAGGAGTGACTGATAGCTTAATCACAGTGGAAATATCACTGATTGTGAAATATCGCTCATCTCTACAAATCAATTTGTTGTGAACGCGAACTATGGTTTGCACGTACACGCTTCCACTGTGACACCTTATTCTGACAGCGCTGGATTTAGAATTGCCACCGTCACAGATATTAAATTGAATTGTTACATTACTGATCAAATCCACATAAATAAAAATGAAACACATATGTAGTAATTACAGACTTTGGTGACCATGACACCATGACAGGGTTATATTGCATCTTTGACACTTGAGTTTGGCACCATTAAATGTTTACTCGGGGTACTAACAAGTCCACTGTTGTACTGTATGAACTGTAGACAGTGGTCGCACAATATTTTACTAAATTCGCAGCATTGTTTGTCCTCGACTAATAGTCAACACATACTGAAATAATACAGGCTGGGCTGGAGGCCCAGATAAGGATGTAGATACATGTATGTGCTGGAGGGGTTACTACAGCATATAAAATAAAACAATAATAATTAAAACCGAAAGAGAGCAAGATAAGGAGATAACTTTTACGTTATAAACTCGAATAGAAAAAAACATACATGTAGTTATTCACATTTAATTTTAATTTAAGTGCAATAAATAGATAAATTATATATGCTACCCATGTGTGGCATTTTGTGCATTTAAAAGAACTTATTTATAACTACTTTTATAGATAGCGGGTGGTTTATCTTTTATTATAGAGTACTCAGTTCTTAGCTTGGCTATTCTTGTCAACGCGTGCAGTTTTATTTCCAAATTGTGGCGAGAAAGGCACGTGACTCTGCGCGATGAGCGGAGTTTTAGCTTATTTGAGTGCGTTGAAAACATATTTTAAGCTAACTTGGCGCACGGAGTTTTAAACATTAGCTTCACCATTCACAAGTAACCAGCCAGCAGCAGAACAGCAATGTATCCAGTGTGCTTCATCAAAAACAGTGGTAAGAATTATTTCCGCTAATTAATAATTGTATTGCCGTCATTTGCCGAATGTCTCCGAATTTCTGCTTTAGTATTTTTTCCGTAAATTGTCAATTAATTTCGTATGCTTGCCATGTCAATCGGTCAGGAATATTCGGAAAATTTCGTGCTTCATTAGTAAAACTAGGGTTATCTGTTCAACAACTATCATCGGGAATATTCGGTTATCATTGTTTGAGGTTGACGTAAAGATAGAATTCTAAGGCCTCGTATATAAATAGAATTACATTTCAGTCATAGTTTAATTACCAGTGGGGTTCTAAGGTCTCATATGTGGATAGGACTTCACTAGGTAAATGGGAAGTGGCTATAACTACCGAAAGTCAACTTAGTGCATCTACTGATATTCACGCATATCTCTGGTTTAGTTAGTTTAAGGACAGTTTACACTAAAAGATGAATTAATAAACTACACCATATTACTATATAGGAGAACATCGGGAATATTCGGTTGTCATTATTTGATGTGGACGTAAAGATAGAATTTTAAGATCTCGAATGTGGATAGAGTTCCGTCTTAGCCATAGTCAATTATTACAATTGAGTTTCTAAGGCCTCGTATGCGGATAAGACGTCTCTGAGTAAAGAGTAAAGTCTGTAACTTAGTTGTACTTGAAGTATCTGATCACCGTTCTTGCATTTACCATAAGCTCTTGCTTGGTTCCTTGGCTGCTTACTTGCGATATAGGTTAATATTGACCTTGCATAATAATATAACTGTTTTGTATTTATTTATTTTTTTATTCTTCTGTAAAGCACTCTTAAATAAAATAGAGTAAGTGAGATTGAAATTCTGCCTTTTATTTAAAACAAAGTTATAAGTAATAAATCTGTCTATTAACCGAGAATCATTTTGGCTGGTAAAGTTGTCCATTTCTATGAAACCGACAACCATACTCACAGACTCCTGGACATACCGTATCTTCACTAAGTTATCCTAGCTTCTATCATATCTATGATAGAATAAAGTTGTGTTCCTATACTTTAAAACAGGAACTGGTACTCTAGACCTTACTATTATAAATGTGCAATGTACCGCTGTATTCTAGAGTGCCAGAGTAATAATTCCCCTCTTATTGAGATCGGCAAGGATAAGAGGAAGAAAGTGACATCACACAATATCCCTTAAAGATCCCTTAAAGAAATATTTGGCTTCGTTCAAAGTCAATTGACGAAACTGGTTTCTGCTACGAATTCTAGACATTTCCAAAGTGTTTAGAACTCAACTTATGACATTAAACTGATCCAAACTTATCAATTTCGAATAAAAAGGCACTGAAATAATCAGTACTGTAAAAAAAAAGTACAAAAATGGCCAGAGAATGTTATAATTTTTGTTCAAATTTTAATCGTATTTCAACTACAATGAAACAAATCTTCTCTGGAAAGTTCAATAAAATTTCTCAACGAATTTATGGTATTACGTTTTTTATTCAAACCAGTATGTTCACTTAAAATTAGAAATTTTTCGTAATATTTAAAGACAGTTTATACACTCAAAAAAATCTAACTTCTAATTGTGTCTGAACTCTAAATGAATTCTAATCAAAAAGATTATAAATTTAGAGGCACTTTATGTCATTTTTCTTATCCCATTAAAAGAATTTGTATTTATATGTAATTTGTATTAAAATACATTTTCTTGCTTACCTCTAGTAGTATTTCTTATGAGGTTAATTATTGTATATCATTTTACAAGATTTTATACCTTTATGGAATATTACCAAAACCGTATATCAATATGTATCTTATTTAGTTTATGACTCATTTATTATATATCCTAAATATCAGAAAACCATTTTTTTTACGACACCTAGTATACGGTGGCATATCTATAAACTCCAGTAGTGGATAAATTTGCATTTAATCATACTATCATTTAATAAAGATTGATAAAATTATTTTCTCTCGTTTAAAAGTTATATTCAATTTCAGCCAGATCGCGACTGCCACACTGAATTTATTACCGGAATTATTAAATTGCTTTATTCGTCACAGAATGGTAATAAGATGCTCTCACTGCCAAGTGAAATAGATTACTCTAAAATAATTATGACCAATAAAAAACCGGATATATGAAAATTTATTTTTACCTGGTACATACTTTTTAGTTTTATTTTTTTAGACAAAATAATAACAGAAAGTAATGCCTTCTTTTGCAAGAGAAATAAAGATAATCAGAAATGCTGTGATAATTGATTCACTCCTTTCATAATCAATTAATATACGTTCATTAGGCTTGATTACGGTATTAATCAAAACATTTGGTGAGCACATAATTAAGGTTGATCTAGTCGCAACCAATTAAATATTCATTAGAACACTTCAGTAGGCTTTTCATAATATGACATGATGTAATGAACTTAATATAACTGCATTTTAAGTAATATTTACGAAATAATATTTTTATCCTAATTTAGTTTGGTTCACATTTTCATAGCAATATTAACAGCGTTACCGTTTTTTTTAATAGATTTGCAAACATACATGCATTTATGAAAATCACAGAATCAATAGGAAAACCAGCCGTTTCATTTTCTCAATAGTATTAACGGCAGCCATATTAGATCCTCACATTGCTAAATTACATTGTTAAAATTTTGTTCTATGAACTAATCGAAACCTTTATTACATTTTAAAATCTCTTCAACTTATGTTATTATATTTTAATATGAGAATCCTAAATTACCTCAATTTTTTTCCTATGTGAAAATCTAAATTATTCTAATGTCTTGCCTAATTTAAGTTAAATTAATAAAATGTTATGTCTTTGGCTTATTTGAATCGTAAAATTTGCTATCTATATTTATAAACGTCCTTTAATCGATATATTTGAATTTATTGAAACCTTTCAGCATTTCCTACCACAGTTTTGATAGCTATAATCCTTGCAGAAAATATAAATACTGCAAGTAAGTGCAGTTTTTATGGATTATGAAGAAACTATATTAGATGTTATCGGCTCAGTGTGGTGGTGTAATAATGAACAGTGAGGCATCTTTCAGTGGCATAGCTATAATGTTTAGACCCCTATGTAGAAATTGGAAATGAGCCCCTATTTCTTGAACAACAGCGGTGGCTGAGGTTGATGTCGAACAATATAACATTTCTCAACGAAAACATATTCTAGTATCTAGTATAATAATATCTATTTTGAAAATAGAAAATAGGTATAGTTTATTACAGAAATACTTTACACATAAGAAATGCTACAAAAAAACAGCCATACTGCTTCAAAGCTAGTGATTTTATATGTAACAAGATCAAATTAGCGACATAGAGAGCTGTACTTCAAATTTCTGTGTATTACAATGAACACAATTATGCAATAGATTCAAAAGTATTGTCTTAGATAAATAGATATTTGATACGGCTGCTGTTAAATTAAAAAATCTTAACTCTGTTTTACATTAACTTAAAATTTAACTCTAAATTAAAATTAACAAATAATTCTCTCGTTGCTTAGTTTCGCCAATAATAATTTTAACATATCAAATTATTATTGTTGCCTAGCTTTTGGTTCATATGGTCCTTCTTGAATTAATTTATAAATATTTTGCTCTGGAAATTCTAAGTATGCTGTTTTTTCCGCGGCTACTATTTCTCTTTCACTTTTTTTATATTTCTGTAAATATTTAAAATTATTTTTTGTGACTGCTGGCATGTTGTTTTGAAACTTACTTTGTAATTTGTGAATCATCTTCTACATCTTCCTGACAGTCATTGCTGGTGGTGGGTCGAGGATCTTCCCAATGCCTGAATATTTTCCCAGTATTATTACAGCCACTTGTGAATGAGAAACACCCGAATAGTCACCACCCGCCAAAAATACACAACTTGTATAAAATACACTTAAACAGAAAAATTTCACATACGAGTACATAAATGTTAAACATTATAAATTGTCACAATATGTTAAAACATATAATGTAATACAAACTGTATAAAATACACTTAAGGACTGACACACCGACGAAAATTTCTAATCTTATTCTTAAAAGCAATATAAAATACCTTTGAAAATACCACCTACAGGAATATTTATTCACCCACCTAGTACTGATACACTTCACGAAACTAATAAAGTCGAAATCGACCCTTAATCCAGTCACTTAAGCCAAAAAAGAGGGTCAACCTCGAAATGAGAGATAATAAGCTTATTTTGGCGTTCTAAAAGTTGTCTCAAAAGTCTCATAAAATCTCGTGTCCGCGTCTTAAGATATTCAAGGTCAAAGGTCACAAAAATCGATTTTTTGCAAATATCTCTATTCCTATGGTCTTAATACCATTTGCAGTTATTATAAAAATTGTGGAGAATAAAATTCTCTACAACTTTTGCTCTAAACATTTTTTTTATATACTCAACCGTTTTTGAGATAGAGGGCGGAGAGCGCGCCGCTCTTATCAATTCACAGCATAATGTAAGGTCGACTGTAAGTCCCGGTATATAATACGCCGTCTAAAGTCTATAAATCATTAAAAAAATATATAATTATGAATAATTTATTAATTAATACATTATATTTAATAATATTTTTCATTTATGGAATATATATATTTGTTTAATATTATTTACCTTTCCGTGTAATCAACTGCAAGAATGGTTGTGGTTCACGCTGCGGATGCAGGAAATCGGGGTTGCAATATTCTTTAGCTTGTGGCCACTGTAATGGGCAAGCGTGCCTCAATGCTTCACCGTATCAAAGCGATCTCGATGAAGATAGTACATTTGACCCCGAAATTCTCGAAGATCTAGAGACAAATATCCTTAACAACGAAAATGATGATATTAAATTGGAAATTTTCGAGCGACCGGAAGACGATGATGAAGAAGAAGAAGAAAATTAAGACTCAAGTCCTTCTAATTATAAAAGTTTTTGAAAAACTTCCTCACATTTGAACTTCAACAGTAATAAATATATGAAAAAGTATTTCTAAATAAAGATATAATCAAAATGTATTTACTCTATTCTTTTCTACTTAAAATATAATTAACATATATATTAGAATATAATTAAAATATACTTAAAGCATTCCACTCAACAATTTTTTGATTACACGGAAAGGTAAGTAATATTAAACAAATATATATTCGATAAATGAAAAATATCATTAAATATAATGTATTAATTAATAAACAATGCAAATTATTCATAATTATATATTTTTTAATGATTTATAGACTTTATATGGCGTATCATTTACCGGGACTTACGGTTGACCTTGTATTATGCTGTGAGCGCAGCGCGCTCTCCGCCCTCTATCTCAAAAACCGTTGAGTATATAAAAAAAATTTTGGGACAAAAGTTGTAGAGAATTTTATTCTCTACAATTTTTATGATAAAAAGCAAATAGCATTAAAATCATAGGAAGCGAGATATTTGCAAATAACCGATTTTTGTGACCATTGACCTTGAATATCTTAAGACGCGGACATGAGATTTTATGAGACTTTTGAGACAACTTTTAGAACGCCAAAATAAAGGTCTATTCAAGTTTACAGCTTATTATCTCTTATTCCGAGGTGAAACCTCTAATGTGACTGGACTACCTATATCCAAAGGAAGACGCGGGATAAGCAACAAAGAAATCGCGAAGATAATTAAGCGTAGTGTTTATTGGGATGTATCGAGCACTATTATTAGAAGGCTTAGGAATCTTAGTTAAAACAAGTATATTTATGTTAATTTCTTATTTTAATCAAGTTAGAACATACTTAACATAAGAATAATGATGTTTTATGTATTAATACATTGCATTTATTATATAACAGGTATAAAAAATAAACCATGACCCACCCTTTTTTCGAATAACTGTCGGCAGCTGAGGTCACAGTTTTTGTGTTAATGTGCACAGTATTTCTGTAATAAACTATACCATAATTTCATACAAACAGTTTACTCACTAGATTAAAGCAGGGTAAATATATAATTGTTAAATGAAGACTATTGAGATAACCTTTAAACTATTAAAATATTGGTATTAATCTTCTTATTTTCATAACTAAAGAGTGAATGTAGACATCCTAGCGAAGAAATATCTCTACGTATCCCTAAACATTTTACAGATACTACATCATTTAAAGCAATTTCATTTCCCATATTGAGTGGCCCAGTTTTGGAAAATCCTTTGCATATTGTATGAATGGTATATATTTAGTTTTTTAAATATTTAAAGTATTTAAAGAATATTTATTTATTTTATTTAATTTTTCTTCCAGTATGCAACTGAAAATATTTAAAAATATACTTTTCCGCTATTGTCCAACATTGGAGAAGTAAAACGGCGGTCTCTTAAATAAATCGTTTATAACTGCACCTAATAAGTAAGCTTTTAAGCTACACATATATATTTCGTGTTTAAAAGGGCAGAGAAACATTTGCAGGCAATACCATTATTTTTTAAAGTTCGCTCGTTCGTTTTACTTGCGAAAGCGTTTTTGTTATTTATCAAATCAGCTTGAGGTTAATTTGCTTACTTACGTAAAATCTGGGTTAAATGAAAGAAAAGTGCTCGTTACCAGTAAATATCTAGATGATTAAAATAAAAAATGACACATTTAATAAAGAGGCATATTAAACTTAATGTATACGTGCATTCAACGGGCCAAGTAATAACATTAAAATAACAAATGGCTGAGACATTGGTCCTTAAAGGGCCTATAACTAGCAGGAATATTTCTTTGTCATTTTTATCGAGTAGGGCAAGTATAAAAGAGAGGCAGTAATTAAGAATCGTTAATCATGATTACATTAAAAGCTCATAAATTCATAGAAGTGTTTTATTAAAAATCTGAAACGCTGGTACAAATACTCGTAATTGAAATCGACATACTTTTGCCTGAAATTGAATAAAATAAAAACATATTTTACTCTTAATCTTGATATACATTTTGTCATTTTTCATATAATGTTAATAATAATGATAATAGCAGATTGGGAAGTTACACATTTTTTAGATGTTTAAATGGTGGTTTTGTCTCCTGGGACTCTTTGCAAGTCGATGAAAACTTACAGGCGAGTTGGTTTGCCCTACATAAAAAAGAATTTATAGACAAATAGTTGATTGGGAAACTACAAATTTTTTAAGCAGTTGAAGGGTTATTTTAACCATTACGACTCTTTGCAAGTCGACGAAAGTTAGTTTATCATCCATGAAAACTAATTTATGGACAAATAGCTGATTGAAACAAAGAATGTAAATAATAATTGTATACTTTATTTGTAAAAGACATATCATAACAAAACAGCAACAAGAAACAAAAAAAATATATTTTTAAAAACAAGCTTTTATTAAAATGTACCAAAAAGGATATTGCATTACGTATATTGTTCAAAATTTTGACCATTAACGTGAACCCAGTAATTCATTCTCTTTATTAATTCACCATTAACTGTACGTAATAGAGTATGACGTCGAATAGAATTACATCCATTCCTTATTCCATTTTTCAAATCTTCTGCATTAAGAGGATGGGTTTCATACACTAATGTCTTAAGATAAACCCACAAAAAGAAATCCAGCGGATTTAAATCTGGAGATCTAGCTAGCCATCGCAATGGTCAAGAATTACCTCTCCACTGATATCCAAACATCGTTTTTAAATGATCAGAAACGATATTGGCGTTATGTGGAGGAGCACCAACTTGATGGAACCAGATATTTCTTCTATCTTGCCGCCGAACTTCTTCTAGATAAGTAGGCAAGTAATTTCGTAAAAAATTTAAATACATTACGCTGTTTAAGGTAGTTTCCAAAAATGTGGCCCTATGAGTCTACCTCCAAGAATACCTATCCACACCTTAACTTTATATTTTACCTGAAAATTTCTTTGCCGCATCCATCGAGGATTTCTGTCACTCCAATAGTGCATGTTGTGTCTATTGACACTGCCGTTTTCATTAAATGTCACTTCGTCGCTCCAAAGAATGTTATAAAGTAAATTTCTATTTATTTCCTTCAGTACTGACATTTCAGCCAATAAATTCAGTCAACGTTGATGATCACATTCGCGAAGTTGTTGTACTAGAATCATTTTATAATAGTGATATCGTTTATTTTTGACGATTCTTCTAACTGTAGTGGAAGAAATATGTGTCCTAGCACTGATTGTTCAGGCATGCGGATTCTCAATAACTGCAGCGATAACTTCATTTACATTATTTTCATTTCTTACAGGTCTTCTTCTATTTCTCTTATTTTTAGTAAAATTATCATACAGTTTAAGATTATTAACTAATAATACATTATTAGTTTTATGGTCGGAGCTTCGTCTACCTGAAAACCTTTGGGAATACACTTTACACGCTTTTCTAACATTACGCTTAACTTTACCACAAATCAACAAAAACTCTGTTTTTTTCTACAGTTGTAAACTGAACCATGACGATTTGTTGCTCGAGTGATGGGCGAATTAATATTTAACTGCAAACAAATTGTTACAACTCTGATTTTTGTTTGAATATGACATATCAAAACTTCCATGGCTAGCTTAAAAAATGTTAATGAATATTAATACTACCAAAGATGGTTGATTTATTAAATCTAAGAGAAATAGTACAGACCTCCTCAAAAGTGAGGAAGTTTATGCAGATATATCAGAAAAAGTATTGTTTATATGTGTTTTACAAATAAAACATAGAAGTATTCTTTTTAAATTTATTTAAAAAAATAATCAGTTTGGAATCGAAAAGAGTGTTTTTTAATTTTTTCTCTAAAACCAAAAAGAATTTCGAATATGACGTAATAACATAAATTGAAGCTAATTAAAACCTTTACATGAAAACATTAACACAGTTTATGTACAGGGTGAGGTAAAAAAATATTCAAGGAAATTAATTTTCTTTTCGTAACAATTTAGTATATAACTAGCAGGTTGGCCACTATCATTTGTCTGTTCCATAACCTATGGCATACTGAGGAGAACAAATAAGTTCGAAATCGATCTGTGTCTGGTTAGGAATTGACAAATGATATTGGCTTTCCATCTATCATGATTTGAAGGTGTAATTCAATGCAGGTCGGGGTATTTGCCCACTGAGTAGTTGTTTCCTTCAAATCATATTTAATAACATTAGTTTAGTCCACCTGGGCTAGGGGTCGCCACTCTCGGTACTTGCTGTGATGCAAGTCGCTATCCGCCACAGAGACATCTAGGATGTCGGTTGGATAGTAGCATTCAGACCATATGAGAAGTTTCATACCTCTCACCACTATTCACTTCACCTTAGTTATTATATAACTAGCAGGTTGGCCACTATCATTTGTCTGTTCCATAACCTATGGCATACTGAAGAGAACAAATAAGTTCGAAATCGATCTATGTCTGGTTAGGAATTGACAAATGATATTGGCTTTCCATCTATCATGATTTGAAGGTGTAATTCAATGCAAGTCGGGGTATTTGCCCGCTGAGTAGTTGTTTCCTTCAAATCATATATAAAATATATATATATATATATATATATATATATATATATATATATATATATATATATATATATATATATATATATATATATATATATATATATATATATATATATATATATATATATATATATGTTGTTTTTCAGGTTTTCGCGGGTGGTGAATGTTAAATTCGTTTTCCGGGTATACTCCCGCGTAGGTGATAGGCCCCGAGAGGGACCGTGGTTGTCTGAACGACGTTACGGCAGAATCTCATCTGCCATCTTCAGGTTCTAACAGATAACTGCTTACTGCGGCTTCTGATTTCAGTTCGAGTTACCAGAAGCCGCAGTAAGCAGTTATCTGTTAGAACCTGAAGATGGCAGATGAGATTCTGCCGAAACGTCGTTCAGACAACCACGGCCCCTCTCGGGGCCTATCACCTACGCGGGAGTATACCCGGAAAACGAATTTAACATATATATATATATATATATATATATATATATATATATATATATATATATATATATATATATATATATATACATATATATATATATTTCGTTTTGTGTTTTGATCGCTGGCGCCCTTTAAATAAATTTGTATATCGAAACCGGTAAAACGCTTTTCGCGACATCACTCGCTCTCAACAAGGTGACAGAGAGAGAGGAGAGATGAAAATATCAGATAATAAAACACTGGACACAGAAACTAATTGTAATCCAATTTGAAAACTATTCTAAATTATTTCAATTCATTTTCATTAATTTATTTACTCAAATTTCTCAAAGTGTTATTCATTCCTCTGGGAATAAATCCAGGTAACTTAAAGTAATTTTATTTTGTAATGCTGAATATTTGAAGAGCCAGTACTGTTCTGTAAAAATTTGAGTTCTTTGGAAATCAAAAATATTAAATTTCTTTGCAGGTTATAACATGGTATAGGTCATCCAATTAACTATTTTCCTCCAAGGCGTTTAAGTAAAATCATTACATTAACGTGTCTAAGGAAACGTCGTTTTTTTAAATCAAATTAGAGCATAAAGCTTAGTGGAAGTTTTGTACCGCGAGAAAGTTAATGTACTGTAAGCGGTTAACGGTTTTAAATAAGAATAGCCGAAAAATGTCAGCTTTGTTTATGGGCTAAAATATCAATTTCCAGAAACTTTCAAACTCGCCTAATTGCTTTACCGATACGTCAATTACGGCTGAGAACTTAGTAGGATTTTATTATTAGATAATTGAGACTGCCAACTCTTTCAGGGAAAACAAATTATTCTGCAGTAAGACAAAATCTCATATATTGTGAGAAAATTAATGGAATTTCAGAAATGTTTTAGATATGTAATTAATTATCCAATATTAGATTGAATAAGAAATAATACAGGATGTCAAGGAAAATATTGAAAAAATTAACTGAGCGGTAATGAAAGGCTTAACAATTAATAAATAATCCAGTCAGTATAGACAAAAAAAAGGTCTTTTCCTCACAAAAGGTGGGTAGAAACCATTTTGATATGTTGTTTAGGTCGGGACCCTGATGAACAAATCGAAGTTTCCGACCTTGAGAAGGGAAGCGCGAGCCGGCATCTTGAATTAAATGGGCAAAAAATAGTTTTTTCAAAATATCTCCGCAACGTTGATCCGACGACAAAAATGTTAAGAACAAAGTTAAAGGAGACAAAATTCCTTTCATCTTTTGTATATATTTTTTATAAGTAATATGTAATAAAGTTACAGCGGGAAAGATGAACATTTTCTAAAAAATCGTCTAACTCATTTTTGTTGGTAAATTCTGTAGGAACAAATTACATTATATTATTTTTAACGTTTTTCACACCACGATAAGATTTTTCAGCGAAACTTATTTCAAATTACACTTGTTACATATAAATTTATATAAATTAGTACTGATATCAATATTAGTGTATGGATGTTTCATGTGTTTCATTGTATGTATTTTGTAGCAGATGTTTCCTAGAGCAGGTGTAGACCGTCTCTCGTCTTCCTTTGTTTTTTTGCAATGGTTGAAAATGGCGTCCCTTTTTCCTTGTTTAACACACACAAGGTAAGTGACCAGTAGATCAACCCATTTTTTCGATAGATCTACCGATTTTCAATGTATTCTACCGATCTACCGATCCACACAAAAATCCTACAGAAAAGGAGACAGAAACTAGAAATCTAACGACTGATCTATTTGAAAAATACTTCACATCAATTTGAATCTGCTTTACAGTTTACAGTGATCTGTATACGCAACTATGTATACATATGCATAGAACCTGCAAGAACCCCAAGAACCGAAATTATTATTTATAGAGATTTTAGAAACTTTTTGCCGGTTAAATTTTCTAATGATTTAAAGTGGAGCATATGGGATGACATATTTTACATTATTGATATCGACTCCAAATTGTAGTTTTTAAGTAAACAAATTTTAATTTTATTTAACAAGCATGCTCCAATAAAAATATTACGCATTACTAAGACTTATGCTCTCTGACTTACTAATTCCTTCAAACAAATATTGAAAGATCGTAAAAATGCTCTAAGTATTTATAAAATGACTGAACTACAAGAAAATTAGAACCATCATAAGGTTCTTTGAAATCTTACGCTTAGTGCTATTAGGAAAGAAAAAGCTGCATATTTGGCTTATAGTCTAAATTTCAAAGGCAACAAAACACTTTGGACTGCTATAAAAAACTTGAATATTAAGCAAAAATGGATTATAAATATTCCTTCTGCACTAAAAGAGCCTAGTGAAATGAATAATTATTTTTTATCTGTGTTTAGTCCAGTCAAAAATCATAAACAAACTAAAGATTATTTTCTCTCTAATAGTTTTGATGATCAATTAAAATTTAAATTTAAATTAGCGTCCTATAGCGATATCAAACGGATTGTGTTAAATCTTAAATCGAATGCTTATGGCAGTGATGAAATTTGTGCTAAAATGTTACACAGTTTTGTTTCCCTCTATATGCAAGCACATTACACACCTGCAGTCTTGAATTCGGAAATTCCCCAGAAAAATGGAAACTTTCTATAGTTAAACCTCTGCCAAAAATAAATAACCCTTAATCTTTTTCCGATTTAAGACCTATAACTATTATACCAGCACTATCTAAAGTAATGGAGAGGTTTATATACCCTCAAATGCTCAAATGTATGTCTATATGAATGATAACAATATAATAAAATCTAAATAATCGGTTTTTAGAAAAGGTCATAGCACAACAACGATCTTGCTAAATATTACAGGCAATATTTTAAAATCTTTAGACAGTAGTGAAGCTAATGCCTTAGTATTGTTAGATTTTTCTAAAGCATTCGATACACTTGATCATTCCTTATTATCCGCCAAATTACAATTCCATGGGTTCGATGATGTTTCAGTTAAATTTTTCGCTTCATACATAAGTAATCGTTTTCAGAAAGTGATTATAGATGACCAATCCCCAAATTTAGGCAGAATCACATCCAGAGTCCCCCATGGTTCCATTCTAGGACCTCTTCTTTTCCTAATTTACACTGCGGATATATTTGAGTGTACACAACATACACAAGCTTTAGCTTATGCAGACGATACTCACTTATTCTATCATTTTAATCCGAATAATACAATATACGCTTCAATAAATATTAACTGTGACCTAAATTCTATATCAAATTATGCAACTAACAACAATTTGAAACTTAATCCTGATAAATGTACTGTAGTTATTTTTTGTTCGAAACGTAAAAAAGCAATTTATACAAACTAATTTAAAACTAGAGATTAGTGATGAGCCTCTAAATATTGTAGACAAAACAAAAAATTTAGGTATTTTATTTGACACAGATTTTAACAGATTTGACACATATCTTTATTAATAAATTTTTTTTATGTTGCTCTAAAATTTCTTTATTGCAACATAAATATAATTAATTTCAAATTAAGCAAAAAACTCTGTGAGTCTCTGCTTTTATCGATTTTAAATTACTGCAATATAGTCTACTACCCTTTTTTAGATAAAATAACTAAATATCGTCTGCAGATAATTCAAAAGTTACTGTCGGTTCGTTTTTAGATTGAGAAAATTTGACCATGTATCCCATAAGATAAATGAACTTGGGCTGGTTATGTACAAATAACTTGTATCAATATCATCTATCTGTCTTTGTCCATAATCTTCTTCGTACCTCTTTACCACCCTATCTAATAAATAAATTAATTTTTCGACATAGTGCACACAATGTTAACCTAAAACATATGGATTTATTGTTCTTGCTCAAATTTCATCCTACCTTATTTACAAGGTCATTCTCGTACAATGCTTTTAATAATATACAGGGTGAGTCAGTTTTTTGTAGACAAACTTTAACAGGAGATAGAACACATGTTTTTAAAAAAGAAAAGTTCCTATAAACATATATCGTAGAACGCTTCGTTTCCGAGATACAGGGTGTTGAATATAATTTTTTTTTCTCGAATTTTCATTATAACTTATAAACGAATGCTTAGATTTTTTCCATGTTTGGGGGATAGTACCTATTAATTAAGGGGCATAAAACAAGCGATAAGAATGTTCAAAAACTTGCACAGTGGCGGAGTGGAGGGGGTGCTCAACCCCTTTCTTAAACAGAACTGCTACACCAATGACTATATTTTTAAAAAACTGTTATTTTCATTATCTACATACAGTTTAACAAAAATAATGTCCCTTCTTCTGTTTCGAAATTCCTGTGCGTTTCCGAGTTATTTTGATTTTTAATGTTATATATATAAGTTATAATGAAAATTCGAGAAAATAAAATTATATTCAACACCCTGTATCTCGGAAATGAAGCGTTCTACGACATATGTTTATAGGAACTTTTCTTTTTTAAAAACATGTGTTCTATCTCCTGTTAAAGTTTGTCTACAAAAAACTGACTCACCCTGTATAATAAATTATACAAGGAATTCAAACTTCTTCCTATAAACAGTTTTCACAAAAAAGTTAAATCTTATTTTCTGTCTCCACAATTGCCACCTATGGTTCACTAATTATTACTTTTATTTATAATAGGTTCTTGTTTATTTTCTTTCTCTATATATTTCTTAATTTTTAGTTTAACTGTATAAGATTTTTCACTATATTTTCTATCGCATTTTATTCTACATGTCAATTTATTGTATCGCATTTGTTTAGATATTACTAGTTAAGGTTAATCCTGGAGTGGGTTGGACCTTTGATGTGAAGATAAGACTGACGTAGTTTTCCACGAAACACCAAAAAATACTATATACTACACTCGACGCGCATTTCGCTAACTAAGTTGGCATCATCTGGAGATGATTAAAACTGGTTAAGGTTAAGTGGAGTAGCTATAAGTTAGACTTCGCCTTATATTTAAAATCAAAATTGTATTATTAACGTACAATTTAAATGAATAAAATCATTTTTTATTAGTATTATTATTATTATATGTAATTGTATCCGAGTCGCCTCATGTCGAAATGAAGGAAAAAGTAATAACATAATCGTCCTAAATGATGGGAATCCAAGATGACGACTACAATTCAAAATGGATACACGTATTGAAATGTTAAAATTTTTTTACACATTTTAAAAAAGTATATTTGGTATCAGTTTATTTCTTTTTTGGCCATGAACAAACAGTCTTGGCTTGCATCATTAACACTTGTATTGTTACTAGTTGAACAGTACAGGGTGTTTCTTCATATCTTGACATATGGCTCCAGAATTTATTTTTGAGGATATGGAAAAAATCAAAAACAAAGTTATAGGATATCTTTTGAACCATAAGAATATGCTTTCAAAAGAAATAATTGAAAATCGTATCGAAAAGATACAACGTAGAGCTAGCTACCTTTTCTTAAATGTAATACCCTATATATTTTTGTATATATGGTTAGAGCTTCCTTTACTGGTTTCAAAAATGTATAATTTACTTGTGTTTAGATTAACCGTTTTTTGTGTTTTCTCATATTTTGAGATGGTTATAGCATTTATTTTTGAAGATACGGAAAAAAATTAAAAACAAAGTTATAAGATATCTTTTGAACCATAAGAAAATGCTTTAAGAAAAAATTGAAATTGTTTCAAAAAGATGCAGGGCAAGAGCTACCTTTTTTTAAATCGAAGATTCTATATATTTTTGTGTATTTGGTAAGAACTTCTTTTATTGATTTCAAAAATGTATAATTTACATGTGTTTAGATTAACGATTTTTTAATATTAATTTAAAAAGTACAGCTGATATTTAAAAAAATCGTAGTCGACCATGAAAAACACATAAAACAACTCCGTTTGTTTTTGTCAGGGATGACTATGATTTTTTCAAATAGCAGTATCATATTAAATTAATCTTTGACATATGAAAAATATAGCGTTTGTGTTTTTCATGGCCCACTACGATTTTTTTTCATATATTAGCTGTCCTTTAAATCTAATTAAAAGAAAACGGTAAACTGAACATATTCAAATTACATATTTTTTTAATCAGAGATAGAGGCTCTAACCAAATATACAAAAATACATAAAGTGTTAAAAAAATTTATATATTTTCTGTGAAACTATTACTGCTATCACAGCCTGTGAAAGAATGAAATTCTGGTAAATGAATAGCGTTTTTCTTTCTAATTGCTGCAGCTATAAGATAAGCCTGAAATAATTTGAAATTCTATCATGTTCCAAATGCAACCCAAACTGTATCCTGACCATTCGTTGTGAAGGTAAAGAAGTAGGTAATTGCTGAAACTAAGGCATCAGTATCTACAGTATGTATAACAATATTTTTTGAAGCCTTTCTACCATGGCTTGGAGATTCAGTTTGAGTCAGCTTCTTTATGACCAGGGCAAATAATACCAATTAGGAAACTTTGGCAGTAATATTTCCTCTAACTTCATCACCTGTAGTGGTTATAACCTCTATATCATATTATAGTATTTATAGTTAATGTTTCAAGTAAAGTTACTTGAATTTCTCCAGAAATATTGCAAATTTGCACTTGTCTCCTGGTTCCTGCTCCCCTATATTGCCTAGTTTCAGTTTTAATACTTAGTGTAATGCATCTGTCCCAAATCAAATGTCTCTACAAATGAGGGTGAAATGTGTTCATATAATAATTATCAATTGTAATTGAAGAGTGTGGCTTTAAAATGTAAGACCTGCACCATTATAAACTATAGCATCTTGACACTAAAGGAAAATCACTGACAGGGACCCAGTCGCACCTTTGTGGCTTCCACAGTCTTTTTTGAGTTTTGTCCATCATTTTAACTCAGCTACACCGTGCTGATGAAGACCAATTAGTCAGAAACACGTGTCCACGGTTTGCATCTTTCTGCCATTTGCAATTTTTGCATTTTCCACCGTGCAATTGTTTTCTTTATGCGGGCGTACCCGTTAATTCTTATTGTTTTTTACTGTAATGTAATTAAACCCGCGTCAAATTCATTCTCTGTTCATATTCATTCTCCTGGGTCCGGAATCTCACGCAGGTTGCTATAGTTGCCTCGCGTGTGCGATGCTTGGACGATGCTCCCATACCGGAGTCATCCAAGTGGAAGCCACAAAGGTGCGACGGGCTCCCTGTCAGTGTTTATATATATATATATATATATATATATATATATATATATATATATATATATATATATATATATATATATATATATATATATATATGTATATATATATATATATATGTATATATATATATATATATATATATATATATATATATATATATATATATATATATATATATATATATATATATATATATATATATATATATATATATATATATATATATATATATATATATTGATGGTTGGATACTCCAAGACTAGTAATACACCAAATTATTGATAAAAAAAATGTATAGCCAAATATGTGATTTAATGTACTAGCTACCCATACTATTTCTTTCGCCTTATGTATTATGCATTATGTATTATGCATTATGTATTATGTATTATGTATTATGCATTATGTATTATGTATTATGAATTATGTATTATGAATTATGTATTATGTATTATGTATTATGTATTATGTATTATGTATTATGTATTATGTATTATGTATTATGTATTATGTATTATGTATTATGTATTATGTATTATGTATTATGTATTATGTATTATGTATTATGTATTATGTATTATGTATTATGTATTATGTATTATGTATTATGTATTATGTATTATGTATTATGTATTATGTATTATGTATTATGTATTATGTATTATGTATTATGTATTATGTATTATGTATTATGTATTATGTATTATGTATTATGTATTATGTATTATGTATTATGTATTATGTATTAAGTATTGTGTTACATGTATTATATGTTGTGTATTATGTATTGTATATTATATAATATATATGTATTGTGTATTATATATTATGTATTTGTACAGTTAATAAATCATTTTATAAATATGTATATATGTACATGCACGTATTTATGAGTGTTTTATATTTACTCACCATATGCATATATGTATTTGAGAGAATGCGTGAATACATCAATATTCACTTAACTTTATGTCAATATATACTTGCTTATAAAAAAAAGTCTATTGTTAATTATAGTTAAAATCTGATAACCTTAATTAAAAAAATCTTTGTAAACCGTAAATTTTAGGCTACATCCTACTCAACAGGTACCTAATGTTTCGTACGATCATTACAGTTTATTTTACAAACATTGCAGAATTTCTTGAATGCTCGTAAATAAACACGTTATATATTATTATGGAGATATCTGTACAATAATTATGTGTTAGCAGTACTGAAGGCAATTAAGAAGTTAAATGTTACACAAAATAAAAACTTATAAATAAAAGACATTTTAGAAACATGAGATCATAAAATATCGCCCATTACACTGCAACAACTTTTCGAAATTTGTTTTATCTAATTTAGATAAAGTAAGCAGAGCCAGCCAGAATCTCTAAAATAAGTTATGATGAAGTATTAGTGTTTGAAATTGTCGAAGGGAAAGAAAACAAGGCTATTTGGATAATTCTGTAGGATGTTTCAAGTTTAGAGAGCAGCTTGAGGCTGTTTAACCTTAGAGAGAAGAAGAAACCGGCCAAGGAACTTTTTCCGAGCTGCTCGCCGGCTGGAAAACATCACAGACAGTCTCTTTAGTGCCAGTGGTGTAACAATGACATTTTCATCTAATTTACACTTAATTTGGTAGGTACTTGCAACAATACGATAAATTATAAATAAAGAAACGTTATTTCTAAGGTAAATTATACCAATAATAATCCAGTAACAAAAAACATGGTATGTGTATAAATTAGCTCTAGTTGAGAGAATCGTAGTGAAGACAAAACATTGTTTTATTTTAAGGATATTTTTCATGTTACATTTACAATAATTTTAAATTAAATTTTCAGTCCTAATTAATTAATTAGTTTTTATTAAATTTAGGTAATGCAAAAAATGGGGACTAACAGCTAGAAATCAGGAGGTAGCGATAAATGACGTCAATTCCATGGTTTACGCTACGTGATTTGTCACGTCGTAAATTTGTTCACGCATATATGACAAAATATCTTACCTTGTGGTTATTTTGGAGAGTTTGGCAACATCCAAAGTTAATACGGATAGGGCTGAAAGTATTGGAGAATATAACACAAACACGTACATGTAAGTAGTGATCACAAGAGTAAAAGTATATTACTAATATGTGCTGTAATTATTAAACCTGAAACAGCACTCAGACGAATGCACAAACAAAATCCGATATTGTCAGTAATATTAACCCTATTGACTCAAATATCAAGGTATCTAAGGTAAAAAAACGTGCGCAATAGAGGAATTCTTATTGGCTGCGATAATACTGAAGATGCAAAATATCTTAAGGAAATGGCTACTCAAAAATTATCTGAAAATTATGAAATAAAAGAAGTAAAGAAATATGAATCCAAGATTGAAAATTGTTGGTATGTCTGAAAACTACACTGAGGAACAGCTTCTACGGTTTCTTAAGTGTCAAAATAGTGTGGTGTGTAATAATAATAATATTTCTGCGCTAACTTTAGTGAGTTTTTAAATCTCACTCAACATAATAATATAGTAAATACAAACAATCGTATCTTAGATTTAGATTTTAGTAGAGATGACATTGAAGTGGATAAATCCCTAGATTATTTATTGCCAGAGGATAATCACCATCCTCCTTTGAATACATTTTTAAAATCACCTCAAGCGAAAAAGAAAATTGTCTAATAAAATTGACATCGACAATACTCAAAAAGGATATTTAATAAATGTTGAAAATCAGGTACATTTGTACCTGAATTCAAACTGCTTCTGGTCATATTTAAATACAAAAAAGCAAAAAAAAAAAGGAAAAAAAAAAAAAAAAAAAAAAAAAAAACAAAAAAAAAAAAAAAGAAAAAAAAAAAAAAAAAAAAAAAAAAAAAAAAGAGGAAGAAAAAAAAAAACCCAAAAAAAAAAACAAAAAAAAGAATTTTTAAAAAATAAAAAAAAAGGAGAAAAAAACCAAAACCCCCCGCCAATAAAAAAAAAAAAAAAAAACCCCAAGGCCCCCCCCCCAAGAACCCGAAAAACAAAAACAAAAAAACCAAAAAAAAAAATTCCGGGCAAACCCCCCCCCCCTCCTTTTTTTTCCCGCTCAATATTTAAAAAAAATCATAAAAAAACAACCCACCCAAAAAAAAAAAAAAAAAAAAAAACCCAAAAACCAAAAAAAAAAAAGGAAAAAAAAAAAAACCCCCCCAAAAAAAAACCAAAACCCCCCCCCCCCTCCTCCAAATACCCCCTTCCTCCCCAAAAAAAAGCGCCCCAAACCCCCCCCAAACAACGGCGACGCCCCCCCCCCTCTTTAAAAAAAAACAAAAAAGGCGGAAAAAAAAAAAACGCCTCCCAACACACACCCCCCCCCCCCCTAAAAAAAAAAAAAAAAAAACCCCCCCCCCCCCCCCCCCCCGCCCCCAAAACCCCCCCTCCAAACTCCGACAACAAAAACCCCCACCCCCCCCCCCCCCCCCCCCCCCCCCCCCTCCCCCCCCCCCCCCCCCCCCCCCCCCCCCCCCCCCCCCCCTCCCCCCCTCCCAAAAACAAAATCCCCCCCCCCACCACCCCCCCCAAAAAACC
The DNA here is from genome assembly GCA_029963845.1 of Rhamnusium bicolor. Taxonomy (NCBI): domain Eukaryota; kingdom Metazoa; phylum Arthropoda; class Insecta; order Coleoptera; family Cerambycidae; genus Rhamnusium; species Rhamnusium bicolor. The sequence goes on from JANEYF010002960.1 coordinate 669,191, forward strand.
CCCCCCCCCCCCCCCCCCCCCCCCCCCCCCCCCCCCCCCCCCCCCCAAAAGAACGTCTCCAGTATTCCCAGCGTTATGACGCATAATCCTGTAGTACTAAAGGACTTAGAAGCAATAGTCGATACGTTTGCTGATTTTTCCAAAGACTCCCCTTCCCCCCCCTTTTTTCAAGGAGCTTATACTCATTCCTCTCTTTCTTTATATGGCTCTGACAATGTTTACTGTAATGCTAATAGTTTATGTATACCTTACATAACAGAGAATGATGTATTAAAAGCACTTAAAAATTTTAAACCAAAATGTACTACTGGTCCTAATGTGCTTTTTACTTAAGGATTGTGCAATTCTGCTAGCAAGGCTACTAGCTATTATTTTTAATGTGTCTACAAACCCTCATTTTTCCTGAAGTTTGGAAGATATCTAGAATCTGTCCGGTACTTAGAAATAAAAATACCAATGCTGTAGAAAACTACAGACCTATGGTAATATTGTGCAACTTTAGCAAACTTTTTGAAACCATAATATATGATATTCTTTTTAGCCAAGTAAAGTAAAAGGCGAAAGATTTATTCGATATGAAGATAAACCAGAGTTTTTAGCCAAGTAAAACCTCAAATTTGTCACGATCAGTACGGATTTATGCCTGGCCGATCAACTACTAGCAATTTGAAATTTTAATAGCGTACTTTGAAATGTTTCCTTAAAATTTTTAAATAATTAATTTTATATTATCAGCGTCATTCGATACTGTCAATAATAATTCATGTCATATATTTTAATAATTTTTTGTTATTGACATTGACATTTTTGTAATTACTAAAGTAAACCTTTCAAATGTCAAACTGTTAAATTTATCCTAACCCCATTTTATGAGGCCAAATTTGTGAAATATTTCAGTTTACATCAGCTTTATTAAAGTACTTGGAAGATATATTTTATTCGCTTGATATAGTAGACATGATTTATAATCTTTCATCAAGAATATATTTTTTTGTAAATCCAATACAAAAAAGTTTGGGTCCCGTAGACCCCGATTTTGCTCATCACCGAATTTTTCATTGTCTTTGGCCTTTAGAACAAGTGTACCAAATTTGAAAGCTTTATCTTAAAAACTACGGCTGCTATCGCGATACTACATACATGCGGATAGATTTATTTTCATAAAGTTATGTTTTTTCATTATAATTCGTCGAGATTCGTCCAGAAATGCAATAAAAAATTTTAAATTTTTTTCCTAAAATTGTACTATTTTTCTTCTTTCATTCACTATGTCTCTTCTGATTGTACCACATTCACCAAATTTAAGGTGTCACCTAAAATGTTGTTGAAAATCTTAACTGCCAAATTTGGGAAGTCTCCCATTTTTTTGAGTTATAGCGGATACACATAAACACACACACACACATAAACACACACATACACACACACACACACACACACACATAAACACACACACACATAAACACACACACACATAAACACACACACACACACACACACGCACACGCACACGCGCACACGCGCACGCGCACGCACACGCGCTCACACATACCCACACACACACACATCTACACGCGCATCCACACACACATCCACACACACATCTACGCACACATCCACACACACGCACCAACAGACATTAATCGGAAAATAGTCAGAATGGACTCAGGAGAGTTCAAAACGTATATATCAAGCAAAATCTCGAGGTCGAAAAAAATCATGATTACTATAATTCCTTATATTAAGTATAAGAAAGTAAAAATAAATATGCAAAGACAATAAAAAATAATATATTATATAAAAGGCATAGCAGGGTAACATGAGGGATTTTGGGTTTCAAACGATTTTTCAGATTTTTTTGGTGTTATTTTGGGACCCTAAAGAAGATATTTTCCATTGTGGAATTTTGTGTGAACCTACTGGGTGTTACTGAAAATCATCGGACACAAAGTTGTGACCTTTTGGGTGAGACTCATTTTTAGCTAATATTAATTTTTAAATGGATTTCAATCGCAAATTCAAAGAGTTTTTACTTCAAAACGATAGAGGAGCATCCAAAAATACTTTTTCTAAAACTACTTTTATACAGGGTGGATTTAAAATTCTCATACATATCTACATCTAATTTTGTATAAAATAATTGGGTTGGATTGATTCGTATTAGCTACAGTTTTGTCCAGTCAAAAGCTTATTTTAATTTTCATACAGAGTGATTGAAATAAATAATACATTCTCTATTTTTTTTGAAGCCATTAATTTTTGTGTTTATTGTGATTTTGACTAAGGTAAATTATTTATTTTATTTTTTGCAAGATTTCTATTAATAAAATATAGAAAATAACATCAAGTACAAATTAGGGAGAAAATAGTTACTGGTTATTTTATTACGTCTGAAATAACAATATAATAATAAAATGGTCATCCTAATAATCGGTGTACTCGGAGGGATAAAGCCTACGTTGCTCTCGGAACTGGCAGGCCAAATGCAGAAGGCGGTTATTCTGGATTCTCCCAGTCCGCTTAGAGCACACGATTCTGGTATCTACAGTCATTAACCCTGCGGGATGTGGGAAGTGGCTGTAGTAAATGCGCCGGTCCACTCTAGTGAGGGGTCGGAGGCCACTGGAGGACTGTCCGTCATCGGTTATTCCAAAAAAAATATATATAATAATAATATATTTATTCATCCAATTGATCATACAATTATGGCATAGGATAAGTCAACAATTTTCAGAGAATATTGGAAGACATATTTTATAAATTTATACCCCAAAGAATATAAAATATTTTAAATTAAATTAAATTTATAGTAGCCATATACTTACAAAATGATTTTAGAGAACTTATATACACAATTTTGTTACTGTGTCATTTTCAATTTTTGTTTAGTTGGACAATGACGTGGAGAATTATTTGAGGTAGAAAATAATGTTTAAAAATTATTAAAAAGTCACATTTAAATAAACACTGCAATATCAATAGTTCAGATAGGAGATAACCAAATAATTTAGGAAACAATCACCCGTACTTAATTAATACATGAACTATATAGGTATAGTACCGCTCGCCACCGGGAGATTTCCTAGTTCGTGACGTGGCGCCAATAGAACAGCGTTTTTTGACACGCCTCCAGCATCTGATATTTAATTAGTAATTCAGTCATTTTCTAGGCAGAAATTATTATTCAAACAGATTTGAAAATTGCCAATATTTAATAAAACTATATTAGAATATGTGAATTAATTTTAAAATCCTGCGAGTGAGATAAAAACCTTTAATTTTTTGTTTCTATTTTTATAAAGAACAGATTTATTGTACAGTACATAATAATATTTTATCATTTCATATTGTTTGGGAATGATTCATTATATGTTTACAATATAATAATATATCTACGTAAGTCGTCTCTGGAATTTATCGGTACCTCCCGATCTCTACTAATAATGACAATTCTATGTTACCAGGCATAGATACAGTATGTTCAATAGAATTATTGTTAATAAATTTATATCAATATATAATTTATCTGCTAACTTGCAGCGTCATAATAAGAAGAAATACAACCAAAGAGAAGAACATTTTCTGTTTTGGCTAACTTTTTGAAATATGCTAGCAACACTTTCTCGTTTGTTGTATTCTTCACATTCTTATGAATGCACCATTCTTCATAACGATTGAACGTGATGTCATACACTTATCGTGATTCTTTCAACTCATGATGTATCACATAGTTTCTCTATCACTGTCTGGTGAATTTGCCTTTTCACTTTTACATATATTTCGATTATACTTATAAGAATACTTCTATATTATTATATTATTGAAATATATAGGCAGTTGTGATTTAAAATTGTAATATTTTTAAATCGAATTACAATTTTATTTCTTGTAAAACAGGATATTTTTAAAGCGACACTAGGCAGAATAACATGATTAAATTTGATATGTCTTTCTCTTTTAGTACGTAAAGTTGTGTTCTTGAGATATAAAATTCAGCGAGTGTGAGTTTCCCTTCGATAAACTACATCACGTTTTATTTGCCTAATTTAACGCTCCTGTTTTGTTAGAATTTGTCGGCCACTTAGTTCGTTAATATCACTCACTAGTTTAATACTGAGTAAGTGTGGCAGCGCTCGCTCATATTGCAGTTTTTTGTGATATTACTTAATATCTCCAGTTTACAGTTTGAGCTGCTGCTACACACTAAGAAAGACGTTAGGCTATTATAATGAAAAAATGATATATCGATTTAGTTTTTGATATTACCAGTTCCATTTTGTTGCCCGTATTATTTTATTTAAAACAACATATTTCTCCAATCTATTTTCCAAATTCTTTTTATTTTGGTAATTATACACAGGGAGACTCTGTAAGTTCATTTACCAAATAAGATGTACAGAGTAAATCCGAAAACTGGTTATTCCTTAATTTATCATCCAATTCAAGTAAGATTCTATTTGATTGCAAGAACTATTAGTAGGGTAATATATTATCTTCTCTTGTGTCTCTGTTTTAAATCAGTTCTAGACTGATCGCCCAGAAGTTTCTTGATAGGTACCCTTTTTTCTTCTGTACTGCGGACTTGGGTGAAAATGCTCGCATGTCCCCTTTGTGATGAGCCATTTGTTTACTTTAATCACTTGTTTTTACATCATACAATAATGATTTTAAATTATTTATTCTACAATATGCCTCTCTCTAACATAGCATATTCATTTATACTGTGTGAGAACTTGATGTAATAAATTGTCTATCTCGATAATAAAATTTTTTATGAAAAAATCATCAGGTAGGTCGATTTATGTTTTTAAAACGGCAATTTTTGCTTTAAAAGATTTATATCCTCTTTCAACTCCGTCCCTTACCGATCAACCCTTCTTTCAAAAATATTAAGTGGTACAAGGGGTTGAAAGGTATTTTAATTCTCAATACAACTTTTAATTTTTTGAATTAGGTTAATCTTTATCCGCGATAAAGTGTTTTAAGGATGTAAAATCAAATATGATCTCATAAATTCAATTTCCTTGAAATAGCAAATACCCAACTTCTATAACTTAGCTTTCAACTTGGAGTTATATATTCAAAAACTGGGAAAAGTTAATATCTGGGCAGGAGTCAATAATTTGCTAATATTCTTTGAGGGTAACCTAACTGGAGCTATCTATTTAAACTTTCCCCAAACAGATCCCATTCCTACTTTGACAAACTTATTTCCCAATTCAAACAAATCAGAGATACCAAATTCTTCTTTGTGGTTTCAATAGGATGAGGCACCACCTCATTTTACTTCCTGTTAGAAAATATTTAAATAGAGTATTCCCGAATAGATAGATAGGTGGAAAAGGTGCGTTGGAATGGCCCGTAAGGTCACCTGACATGACCCACCTGGATTTCTTTTTGTGGGGTCATCTAAGAGACAAAGCCTATCAAACAAAAATAGAAAGTGCTTATATTGAATAATTTATTAATTAACTTTAATAAATTGATTAAATCCTTGTTTACCATAGGCCTTATTAAATACTTAGTTTTAGAATTTAGATACTCTCAGTTTTAAAAAAAATTTTCGAATTTAAAATATCATATTTGATTTTAGATCTTTAAAACACTTAACTCGGATGATGATTAACCGAATTCAAGAAATTTAAGACCAGTGTATAGAGAATTAAAACTAATTTCAAGCAAGGTATAACTCAACCCGTTGTGCTATTTTTAGTCTGTACGGGAGGGAATTGAAATAGAATATTAAATTGGTGTTTAAAGAGTCATCCTATGTGAGGATTTTTTTCGAAAAATTTCTGTTATTGAGAATTTATTTCATTATAAGTTTGCACATTCTATTTATTCAAATACCAAATATTAAACAGTTTACAATGATTTGTTTAAGTGAATCATTGTTTGTGTTAAATATGTTGCTCACGTAAAAGCAAAAAAAAACTTTAATATCTCTACATTTGTTCTGAAATCAAAAGTATTTATGTGTATTGTTGTCAGAATTTAGGCACAATTGTATTTATTATACAAGTGAAAGGTAAAGAAACTAAACAATACTTAACTTAGTATAATCTTTCTTTACAAATCAACCTTTCACCTGACTTCACATCATATTCGTACCCATTTCCCTCATTTCTCTAATTTTCTTTATTAAATATGTACATTGTAAATATTGTTTCATGTTTTCACGTATACAGGGTGGGGCAATAGTGCGATATTTTGAGTTCTAACGATAGTTAGAAATTAAAAAAAAAATACAAGTAAACTAGATAAAAAAGTCTATAACCGGAAATTATGTTCCAATATACAGAGCGAATCAAGACGAAATTACAGGATCAAGTGTCTTTTTTTTTAAATGGACTGCTATGTATATTAGTACATAGACTTTCTAGACCCTATTCATTCCTAATATTATTATTGACTATCTCCCAACCACTTGAATTTTTTTTGTTGAAATGCAAATGCATATTGAAAAAAATCATCAAACCCAATTATGGGTTTTAAGCAAAAATTTATGTGAATACTAGTTACGAGAAATCTAATTAATGTTTCTGAACCATTTTTAATTCCTAAAAATGTTCAAAAGCGCATAAAGATGTTTGACAATTAAAATGGGCAACATGTGGAGTACTTATTATAATTCTTTCTAACGAATTATTTGAAAAAACCTCTATTTTTTAAGTTTATTCTTGAATTTTGTACTTATTGCTTAATAAAACGAAAATGGTTGCAATTAGACATAGAGGAGTACTACAAAAAATGTTCGTTTTTCATTTCTACATTATATCGTTGAAAAATATACAGAGTGTTCCATTTGAAAAAACTGAGAAAATTTAATTTAAAAAGTTCTTAATTGAAAAATAATTATTGGCCACCCTGTGCATTTTTAGGAAATAAAAATGATTCAAAAATATTAACTAGATGTCTCGTAACTAGTATTCACATAAGTTATTCTTAAAATTAATAATTGTGATTTCGGTGATTTTTTAAATATTATGCATCTGCAGATGGCATTATTTCAACAAAAAAATTCATTACATCCAAGTAGTTGGGAGATAATCATTAATAATATAAGAATGAATAGAGCCTAAAAAAGAGGCCTAAAAATGTACTGATATACATAACATTCCATTAAAAAGAAAAGCACTTGATCGTGTAATTTCGTCTTGGCTCGTCCTGTATTTCGAAAACAATTTTCGGTTATAAACTTTTTATCTAGTTTAATTGTATATTTTTTTTAATTTCTAGCTATTGTAGAACTTGAGATATCGAAATCCGACGCATTATTACCCCACACTGTATATTTTCAATCTTCGTCAGTTATATTTTCAATCTTCTTCAGTTATATTTTCAATATTCGTCAGTTATATTTTTAAATAAATTTTGAATAGTATTCTAAATAGAACAATACATATACATTTTGCAATATTTTTTATGTTTGCTCCTAGCTAGTCATTTGAAAATACATGTATTTTAGGTCGAATTATATTTCTTATCAAGGTAAATATAACACAAATAAATCGATCTATAGCAAAGTAAGAAAAATAAAGTTTGATCATACCAACATAAAATTATATTCAGATGAACACCATCTCCCACATATGCCATTCAAAGTCCTTCGAGTGCAAGTTGTTGGTGAAAATCTGTGCACGCATATTATTTAATTTAACGAGCAGGCTTTATTGAAGTTGAATATCATTCGCTGTTCATTTCTTTATATTGCTGATACTATCTTAAATGGCTTACATCTTAACTTAGTCCAATATTAAGAAATGTTTCAATTAATTGTAACATCTAATGATGAGGGTTACTACCAGTAGAAGTCGGAGTATTTAGTATTCCAAAGGCATTTACATTCATATTATTTTTCTATAGAAATTAAGTAAACAAAATAATATACTACGTACATTATAAATGTATAAATATCTGATTGCGTTGTTACATATGCAGCGCGGGACGATACGTTTTTGCTTTTGTAGAAGTTAGTTACGTGCGCAGACCCAACTTTTGGTATCTGTTTATTTATAGCGCTATTGCAAAAGCGTGATATATTCAGTTGTAATTAGAAGTATGCATATTCACACTTACAATACATGTCTTCAAGTCGACCTGTATTTTGGTCGGGAATACCAAATCGTTCAATGCTTAATTATTAGCAAGTGTTAGATTAAATACACTATAACTAAAGACCACATCATAGGTAGTCATTTCGCGAATATCAGTGGTGGATGCTGTGTGCGAATACATCAATATTTTCATATGCAAAAATGATGTTCGAAACAAAATAGACAATACCTTACCTTATACTTTTGACGGATGATTTCTACAATGTCTAAAAATTGATAAAAATTGAACAATTTATCAAAACCGCTATTGCATTATAACAATAATTATTTCTTGGCACTTGAATAAAAGTGTATTGTTAATAATTGTCTAAATGATTTGAAATTAGAATTCATTTGTAGTCTGCAAACGAACGTTCTACGTCTACAAACGTAACTGGGTAGTATTTAAAATTCTGAAAGTTTTAAAATAATAGATTTTCATGTACGCAAGATAACTGTTTTACAACATTTGCAATAAAGGGTTGTGCCACTAAATTCTAGATCTAGGTAGTTTTGACTTATTTTACACACTCACAACTTGTATTGCACTAGAAGTATCTACATAAAAACCTATGACAGACAGATTGGTCCAAGATAAACATCAATTCTGCCGCTAAAGTTCACCTACAGAAAATAGAACAGATAAAAAATAAAAGCCTTAGATTGTGTGTTTGATTTCTTCAAAGTACTCCCATAAATATTATGGAATCTGAATGTGTTCAACTTCCCCTGTATCTCAAAAGATAAATGCTAAGTGACAAACTACTATTAAAAATATACACAAAAAGCAAGGATTCTATTGACAATATACACAAGTTAACTATATTGGGTCACACAGCGAAATATTGGCACTGGAAAATATTGCCCTTATTGGTAGAAAGCTACACATGAATATGTCAGTTTAAAGAAGATATACATCAATCTGAAATACTTCCTTGCTTTACCTCAAAATATTCGATTTATGGAAAATTACCGAAAACTGCTTTTATAGATTTTCAAGACAACAAAATGGTAAATAATGCAAGTTTTAAATCAAAATTAACTGCTTATTGGACTAACCACGATTACATATTCACCGACGGTTCACTAAAAAAATAACAAAACCGGCTGTGCCATATACCATGAAAACCGAAATTTTTCCATAATGTATAGCTACCAACAATTCATCTATCCACACAGCAGGGCTTATAGTAGTCAAAGAGGCAGTGACGTACTGTCTAGTGTACCAGAATAACCGTCAGTTTGTTATATTCACTGATAGTAAAAGCACAGTACTAAAAATACAGAATTGCAACCCAACTGCTGATACAAGCTATATAATAATTGAGATTATAAAACTGCACTAAATAATTATCACTACAAAACAAGACCCTTAAAATAGTGTGGATAAATGGTCATGCAGACATTACATAAAATGAATATGTTGACAAATTAGCCAAAGAAGCAACTGAAACTGGCGACCTCATCCCTAACTTTATGATGCCTAGCTCAGATATTCACAGAGTCATCATAAAAGAACAACTTAGATAAAATCCTATTTAAATATTTTAAACATTTGTACTTAGTATATCAGAAAATCATAAAATTGTAAGTTTTCTTATATTCCACCTTCTTTTAATTTTTTCTTGTTGGTTCTATTAATTGTATCAAAAAAGTATTGCCTAGCACACACAGCGCTATATAACCTAATACACACACACTACACGCACGCACGCACGTACGCACGTACGCACGCACGCACCCACGCACCTACGCACGCACGCACGCACGCACCCACCCACACACACACACACACACACACACACACACACACACACACTCACTCACTCCCTCACTCACTCACTCACTCACTCACTCACTCACCCACGCACTCACTCAGTCACTCACTCACTCACTCACTCACCCACCCACCCACTCACTCACTCACTCACTCACTCACTCACTCACCCACTCACCCACTCACTCACTCACTCTCCCACTCACTCATTCACTCACTCACTCACTCACTTACTCACTCACTCACTCACTCACTCAAACACTCACTCACACACATTCACATACACACACATGTTGTTTTGTATCCACTGGTCTACGTTATTTCGCAAAGAAATCCGTAGAGATATTTTTTCACAACACACAACAGAACTCCTAAGATTTAATCCAACGAAATGCAATTGCAAACTTCTGATCAAAGTCGCAAATTAACACGTATCTTCAATTGCTATGTATGTATGTGGTAGAAGTTCTGCTTTACACGTATGTCTGCTATACTTAATTAGATCCTTTGTTATTTAGTTTTAGGTAATTCATATGGGCTTATTGATTAAAGAACATTTATTTTAGACTTTTTCAGTAATTAAGTACTAATCTTTCAGTTAATTACGCGCGAGTAAAAGTTAATTTCTTACAAAAGAACAGTTGTGCTTTTATGGTTGCCATAGTGAAAGTAAATAAAAATGGTTGGAAAATTTTTTTTGGGTAAGGGTCCTTATTTTGAGAAAAACTACTTTTTTAACTTGCCGACGTTTCGGTAATTTTTATTACCATCTTCAGGGCAATTAATTATGAGTTTTTTCTGGTCACCATAAAATATATATAAAACAGAAACAAACAGATAAAATCGTCATTCATATTCGTGTCATTACCATTACACACTAGAGTCTGATAATTGTACCTTTATAAGTGATATATATATATATGTGTATATATGTTACATAAGTACATTAAAGAAGGTTTCTTAATACCCAACGATTTTATCTGTTTGTTTCCTGTTTTATATATATTTTATGGTGACCAGGAAAAACTCATAATTAATTGCCCTGAAGATGGTAATAAAAATTACCGAAACGTGGGCAAGTTAAAAAAGTAGTTTTTCTCAAAAAAAAGGACCCTTACCCAAAAAAAAAAATTTTCCAACAATTAATAAGTCGGTCTAAAAACTTTTCTATTACGTAAATAAAAATGTTGCCGTGAAAAAACACGTAGTTTTTCAGTTTTTTTGCTGGCAAACAATTTACATACGATTCTAGACCGTTCAATATTTGACAGTAGTGGAATTGTCGGTAAACATCGTTAGCATTTCTTTTACTTTTGGCGAAGGCGCCAATAGCACATCAATGAAAATATGCCTTTAATATAACATTTTTCTATGGAACGTTTCTCTCTTTGATAGACTACTCGCAAATCAAATTATTGAGCATTACGCTCTTCATCGACTCGTTGGATAATTGGTCTCTGGTACGTTGTTGCATATTCTTTTATGGTAATTTTTACTTTTCTTTTATGGTAAAGGATGGTTCTTATAAAACTATAACTCCCTTTTATGGCATTTACTGTTAGCATACTTTAATATTCTACCATATATCACATATATGAGAAACGTGTAATAAACATTTTCAATACGTTCACTCTTTCATGGACACGATAGAATTTTTAAGGAAATTTGACAATTTGTGTTATATTTGTTATTATTACTGCAAGTATGGTTGAAAACTTGGATGGCTGAAAATTTCTTTTACTCAACTTTTGTTATTACTGAAGGTGCGAATTATACTTCCCACTACTTCCAACGGATATCTACTGTCTATTATAAAAGGTGAGGGTGAGAATTATACTTCCCACTGCTTCCAACGGATATCTAATATCCACTGTAAAAAGTGAGAGTGGAAATTATACCACTGCCCCCAAGGGATATCTATGGTCTATTATACAAAATAATATAAAAGAACAGAAATAACATAATATGTGATGCAATTTCTGGGTTGGTAAAATTTCGGGAGAATTGAAAAGTAACATTTCATCATTAACTTCGTGCTGCACAAATAAAGCAGTTTGTGAAACGAGGTTACAAATATTATCTGAAGAAACCAAATCTAAACTCTGTAGTTCTTGAATTGCCTCTTCATCTTCATTTTATTTAGAGTTTATTTCAACGTCAGGTAAACTGAAGAGGTGAAGTGCCTCCTTTGTATGTTTGGGGTCATCAAGGTGCCATATTTATAAAATTTATAATTCTGATCAAAAAGTGATAGATCGTTTATGGAAAGTAAATACACACGCTAGACAGTGGGAAGTATAATTCCCACTTACAAAGTTACTCATCATATCCTTCTGTGTTTTTGTCCCATTTCACTAATTAACCAATCATAATACGTTTGTTACACATAATAATAACAAAAAATACCATAGCACTCATCTTATATCAAAACAAATGCAAAATTCAGAAAGAAATAGCAATATTTTAGCAAAAAACTAAACGCTCCGTTACGTTTTTACACACGTACCAATCTGTATTTATAGTCTACGAAACCTGTATTGTGATAGGACGTGCGGAGCAGGACGTGACATGTGGGTGAGAAATGATATCTTCCGTCTTTTACACTGCTTACATTAATGCGAAAACGATGATTGTTGTTTTTGCTGGCACGCGATCGAGGCGGAGCTTAACTTACATGCTGGGATACTTCAGAGCCGCACTTAATTTTGTTACCGAATCATTCTAGCAGTGCTGATATATTGTAAATATAATATTATAAGATAATTAATAATTATTTAATATCTGTTTATTTGCTGGTGTGCTTTGAAAATATTTTAAGAAGATTATCGTGTTGAAGTGTAATAGTGTAATAAGACTAATAATTATTTTATATCTGTTAATTTGCTGGAGTGTTCTTGAAAATAATTTAATAAGGTTATCGTGTTGCAGTGAGTTATGTAATAGTATAATATAAGTAATAATTATTTCATATCTATTTATTTCCTGATGTGTTTTTGAAAATAATTTAAGGTTATCATATTGCAGTGAGTTGTGTAATAGTGTAATATAAGTAATAATTATTGTATATAATATGTATTTGATGTAAACATATTTCGACCGTGGGAGACCTCTACGTCTGTATCTTATTGTGTTTGTGAAAATGAAAGTGATAATGATAATAGTGATAAGGAAATTCAAAGTTCATTAGTGTTTTCAGTAAGAATTTTTTTTTAATTGAACATGATCTCTATTATGAGGAAAATTATAATAAAGTACAACTGTTAGAGGTCCTGCAAATGAAAAATTGTAAGAAGTATATTATAGGTACTCTAGCAAGAGATATGGCCACAAAGTGTTGAGATTACCACCATGTTTCTGTATTTTCAACCTGATTAATTAATTTGGTGTAAATTGAGGAAAATGTTAGAAAAGGAAATATTTCTCCGAAATTCGATAAAAAAAGTGGTAGAGTTAATTCAAAATGAAGTGTCGAAAATTAACAAGGAAGATTGAGAAAAAAGAATTAGGAAAGTAATTACAATTGAGGATTATTATTTAAAAATTGCCAATTTCATATAAATAGTGGAAATAAATGTATTATAAATTTGAACGAGGATAGTACTTCATCTTAAAATGAAGAAGAGGGTGAGAAAGACGAGGAATCAGAGGAAGAAGCAATGTGAGGTGAGGTAAAGTGATGTGAAGTTCGGACCACTTATGAAAGGGTTAAACTACATATGGGTTAACACTGACGTGCTTTTCCACAAATTAACAAAATGCCATATATTGCACTCGAACGTATTTCGCCAACCAAGTTGGCAATATATGGAGATGACTAAAACTAACCTTATAACAATTTATCCTATTTATATCTAAATTATTATTACGGTTTTGTGAACCGTGACTCACAAACGAATAGATCGTAATTTCCGAGCTTTCAAATGCGTCTAGCTGTCTACATTTGTTACATTCCTAATTATTATTAAATTGCTACTATATGTTTTATGACTGTTCTCAAACGCATGTTGGGCAACACTAGACTTATCTGTTCTCCATATTTGAGATGAGCCGTGTTTGTTCCTTGAACCTAGTTTGAATTGATCGTGATAATTTATCATACTTTGATTATATTACAATGCTAATTTCGTAAATCTCCGACTTCGTTTGTTTCAATTCTGTATTTTGGATTGCCTAAATGTTGTTGTACTTTATTTTACGATGAATGAATCACTGTTATAACTATATCTTTAAAAATTTTATCAATTCCACTGCTGAATCGAGGAATGTATGGAATCGATCAAATATCAGATTATCTTTTTCATTTTGAAAGGTCGATGAATTTGGAAGTGCTCTTTAAATTCATGTTTCTTAAATAATTATATACAGAATATCTATTTCCATTGACAGTTTGTGAATTAATATCTTACAATTTTCGAACATCCCGTATATACGTATTTCACGTAAACTATGTAGACTTATATGAAGATTAATATATATATATATATATATATATATATATATATATATATATATATATATATATATATATATATATATATATATATATATATATATATATATATATATATATATATATATATATATATATATATATATATATATATTGTCGCGTTTATTATTTTAATACTAATACTTACGTTTATAATTTCTTTTTTTTTAACTCGCTCGAATAAGAAAACTCTCTTAGCAGGGTTTGTAGTTAGGTTCCGTAGTCAACATGAGGTGCTTTCTAGACGTAAATTATAATATGTACTTCCAGGCAAATGATAGACTAAATTCAACTATAGTTATCCAAACTTATTTAATTTTCCAATAAATTAGCCTAAAATGTCCTACCTAACTTAAAATTATTCCTGTCTAATTTTTTTAAATTATTTAACAAATTAAATACCACCTTATGTGACAAATATTACACCTCGGTTACATTTATCTGTAACCTTAACATTATTTTAAAATTAAATATAAAAGAGCATAAAGTTTATACTTGCAATCGAAAATAAGTCCATTAGCACTTACGAAATATCAGTGTCTAATTCTCCATGTGTCACGTTTAAAGCTTCTGCGCTGGATTATTGCTCAGGTAAACCAAACACCCCTATTTATTTATTTCCGTTCTATCCGCTCTCTAAAACTGCTTGCTGCTGCAAATCTAATCTCTTTTTCCATATTAACATTTCTCCTCTCTGTCAAACCGCTTTTATATCATCACAAATTGCCAAACCAACTCCCAAAACTCAATTTTAACCTATCTCCTCCGCTTCAGGACAGGACGGAATCAAAAAAAACCGTTCTAAATAATCTCTCGGCAATTTTCTTCTATAACTCACTTCCTTCTAAATTGAGAATTTTTTAATTGTCAGTTTTCTTTTCTGTCACTACCAACGCATCCTATTTTTTTTATCTTCAAATTTCATATGTATTTATTATAATTATATTGGCTCTAAACCTTTTACTATTCTTTATCTTTTTTAATTATGTCCTTCTTAAATTTTATTCTGCTTCTTTTGGTGTTGGTTTGATTACCTTCGGTTCATTTTATTTTAATTTAGCTTTTGTCCGACACCAAACAATGTTTTCACATTTTTTAAAACACATACAAATTTTTAAATATACACAATTTGTTTATTTATTTATTTTTTTTTAATAGAAGAATACCTATTCGTTGAATTCAGCCCGTATCTATCCTGAAAGTATGGTAATATGTCTAACTATGATGTTTTATCTAAGAGATAATTTTTTTTTTTAATTTATATATCTCCAGGCCTTCAAATTGCATCAATTTCTACAGGCATAGTATTATTTTATAATAATTATTTCAG